>CM045988.1:86085300-86581606 GCA_025175895.1 Wurfbainia villosa
CCAGTTACGTATTACTACGGTAATCTTACAGGCCCTCTATGACTCAAAAGATCTTCTCAACAAGCTGCTTTTCACGGATATTCATAGCTCTTTCCTTAGAAACCTGCAGTTGAGAATCATGCACAACTCTTTCTCCTAAAGACTGAGCGGGTCTTACCCACTTAGCTCGTCTCTCTGACATTTTTGTCATTCGATAATCTCTAGAATCTTGCTAAGACTTTTGAGCATCCTCTAGATTAATGAACTTCTCAGCTCGGGATAATAAAACATCAAAATCTGTAGGAGGCTTCTTAGCTAAAGATTTAAAGAAATATCCTTCTCTGAGTCCTTGAGTAAAGACTCTTACTATCATGTCAGGTTCTATAGCAAGAATTTCGCATGCCAACTGAGTAAATCTCTGCATATATTGCCGAAGAGTCTCCTGTTCTCTCTGCTTAAGATTAAAAAGACTCAATGGTTGAGGCAGATATTTCTTAGAACTAGAAAAATGCCTTAAAAATAATGTAGAGAAATCTTTAAATGAAGAGATGCTTTGTGATTTTAAAGTATTAAACCATTGCTGAGTAGGTCCTACTAATGTAGTAAGAAATACTCGACATTTAACCCCCTTTGTGTAGCGATATAATAAGGTTGTATTCTCAAATCTACCCAAATGATATTTTGGGTAAGAAGAGCCAATATACTCAAGCATATGAGGAACTCGGAAATGTCGAGATAACTCCTCATTCAAGATATCCTTCGTAAAGGGATTTTACTCTTCTATTTTTAAGATATTACTTACAAAAGGAAAACCCCCCTCAGGTTGCTCTCCCCTAAGAGGAGCTACATACTTCTTTTCTTCCCCTTGATTGCTTACAAACATGAGAGGAATCGTTCTTCAGCGAGACTCGATTAGATCCTCTTGAGTCATTACGGAGGTATCATCTTCCTTTACCTCTTTGGGCATGATTCTTTGAGACATCTGATCCATCACAGTGGTTATCACTTGCAGGAGATCCTCATTGCACATAGGCTCTCGATGCCTTCTATTAGTACCCCTCTTAGAAGTATTGGATACAGATTTCTCCTCCTCCATCGGTTCCTTCAGTGTCCTCCAGGTGTTCACCATCATAACTTTTTGTTCAGAATCCCATAGACAATGCTAATTTGATGGTGTCCTCTTCTTCGGCCTGCTTAGATCCCCTTCTCCCTTCTTAAGAATCTCTTCTGATTGTCGTAGTCTTTGAGATGAAAGCTAGATCTTGTAGGATATTTGACGCCGCTAGAGGGGGGTGAATAGCGCGGTTCGTACGTAGATGGAATTCGTTGCCGTGTCGTCTCTACAATTTCGTTAGCGCAGCGGAAATAGAAAAATAATAACGATAACGAAATGAACAACACGCTAACACAAAGATATAATGTGGTTCGAAACCGAACGGTTTCTACTCCACGGATCGAGCTCTAAAGAGCCCTAGTGATGCACACGCACTCACTAATCACAAATACTCCTTCTCGACAACAAGTCGGAGGTGGAGAAACCTCGTACAAAAGATTACAACAATAATCTAAGTAGATACAAGCAAATACAATGAGATACAATGCAATATAAGTAAAGAAAAAGCTTTACAAATGCCTTTTGATTGCTTGCTTGTTGATCGCTTGAACCGTGGTTGAAGACCCTGATTTGCAGCAGCAAATCGCCTCAAAAACGACCAAGAAATCACTGCCAAAAACCCTCCTGTCGAGCTCCTTTTATCCTTGCACGCGACCTGGATTTTCGCCCATTAGTCGACTGCCATAAGTCACCAGTCGACTGATGCCACTGTTGTCGTGAGACAACGGCTCGATCCACGCTGGAAAAATTCCAACGGATCTCTTGGCAATCATTGCGCGGCGCTTAGCCGATCGCCACGGCTACGGAGCGATATGTGCTCGACATTGATCGAAGTCGATCGTCGACCCTTGGCGATCGTGCCGACACCGGCCGATCGCTCTAATGAGCAGCTTGATCGCCGAGCATTTCACTCTAAATCGGTCGACTCACGGCAGTCGAACCGGCCATAATGCCAGTCGACTGCCAACCTCAAAAATGAGGTTTTAACCCAAGTATGGTGCCCCCATACTTGCTAGACCACCCTTAGCCTAGACCTAAGCCTTCTAGCCACCTCCATCAGCCTCACACCTCTCGGATCCCTCCAAGTCATCAATGACTTGTTCATCCATCGTGCTAGCCTCCAGGTGCTTCCCTCGGCTATGTCATGCTAACGGTGTCTACACCGCCAAGGCACATTGGACTTACGCCGCCAAGACTCCGCTTGGACTTTACGCCGCCAATATCCATCCCCTTGGACTTCTCAAATGCCAAGACTCAAGCTTGGATTTTCCCTTGCCAACCCATGTTGTAATTTCCATGCCAAGACCCATGCTTGGACTTTTCCTTGTGCCAAGTACTCAAGACTTGGACTTTCCCAAATGCCAAGTGTCCCACTTGGACTTTCCATGCCAAGTACCCATGACTTGGACTTTCCCAAATGTCAAGTGTCTCACTTGGACTTTCCATGCCAAGTACCCATGACTTGGACTTTCCCTTAATCACATGGTCAACCCTAGTCAACCATCAAAGTCTCCCTCGAGTCAAACTCGAGTCTAGTCAATTATAACCTGGGTCGATTGCTCCAACAATCTCCCCAATATATTAACCGATCTCAAACCACTTTGTCAAACATCCTATGTCAAACATCAAAAAACATTACTCGAAAGTCAAACTCGAGTATGGTCAATCGTGACTGGGCCGATTGCACCAACAATCTCCCCTTTGATGTTTGAAAACAAACAAACTCGAGTTAGGCCCTAACTCAAATTCCCTTACCAATTTTCCAAATTGGTAATTTAATCTTCTCCCCCTTTTTGACATACATCAAAAAGGTTAACTCTTCAAGGAGGTCAATGTCTCATGTCCAAATGAGATCTTACAATCTCCCTCTTGATCCAAAAATACTTAGGATGCCTACCATCTTCCTAGTGATAAGTCCCATATCACTCAAGAGAGGCAATCCTATACTCTCTCCCAATTTCCAAATTGGGTATCAAAATCCCATCAATTTTCCCAATTGATGATACTCTCCCAATAACTTCTCCCCCTTCAAGAAGAGAAACACATCCATCATCCCAAGATGGATAACTCCCCCTAAAGGCTTGCTCCCCCTTGACCATTGCACCAACAATGTCCTTGGGAAGTTCCTAAGCCAATAGGAATGCTAAACCATCAAAATTAAGGTTCTAAGTTCAACATAGAACTTTCACTTACCCTAAATTTGATATTTTGACCTAACACATCTCCTAATCCATATCCAATGGATTTTCACCCTTTATAATGCTTCCCAAAGCATATCCTAGGGTTAGGAGTGATTAGGGACCTTTACAATGGTTGAACACGGGCTAAACAAACCTTGTTAACCCAAAATCAGACAGCGATCGACTCTAACGATAACGATCATTGCCACTCTAATCGATCGCTGCCACAAGGCGATCACTGAATTTCAATTTATATCAATCGAGTTTTGACAATTCATAAGCAATTCTATGTATTTTGAAAATTCGTGAAAATTCATACATACATTACTTATAAGCAATACAATGGGTGAAAAATATTTGAAAATTATTTTACCCACAAAATAGTGAGTTTGATACAAAACTCAAAACCATTGAAATTTTCAATGTTTTAGCCCTATTTTGTATCAACTCTATCAATGGTGATTGCTATCAAAAGATAGACTTCACCAAGGTTTTTCAAAATGATTTTAAAATATTTTCAAAACCTTATTTTGGATCATATTCCTTGGGCTCTATGTACATGACTTGTACACATGCTCTCCCAATTATCCACAAATTGAAATTAGATGAGTTTTAGTTCATCTAGATGCAAAAACTATGCACCTTGAACTTAACTCATATCCTAGCATCTCACATGTATCTAGGGTGTATAAATACACATACATGTCAATTGGATGTGAGATATGGGTTTTGATTCATTTTATCTAGGGTTTCATGCATTTCCTAGGCAACCCTACTTGATTCCCTTATAAATGGGACTCCAAGTCATGCCATTGTCCTTAGTTCAATTTTAATCAATTAAATGCATGAAATGATCATGGCATAAAGATAGAAATAATTAAGCATGACCAATGATCATGATGTCATGGCATATGATAAAATCTAAAAATACATGACATTGGTCCTTAATCCCTAAGCATAATCATGACATATAAAATGATTAAGAATAAACATGATGTCATGACATGACATATGACAAGCAAATCATGGCAAGTAAAAAGTATAGGTATAAGTATACCTAAATTTTAATATTAATTGTCATTTGATATAATTAAATATATTTTGTCATATTATCACTAATCTCCCTAGTGTGCCAAAAACCCAAAATGACACACTAACCTCTAAACCTAAATTGTGCCAATTTAATTGATTTTTCTTAATTTCAAAAGTGCATTGGCACATCCTAAAATCTTTTAGGATATTGATTCAAATCTATTTCCAAGGTAACCATAACCTTGAAAATATCCTAAAGTGCCACCTTTACCATGGTTGAGTTAACTACCCATCCAATCAAGGTTGGCACACCCTAAACC
The DNA here is from genome assembly GCA_025175895.1 of Wurfbainia villosa. Classification (NCBI taxonomy): domain Eukaryota; kingdom Viridiplantae; phylum Streptophyta; class Magnoliopsida; order Zingiberales; family Zingiberaceae; genus Wurfbainia; species Wurfbainia villosa. The sequence continues at coordinate 86,089,926 of CM045988.1, forward strand.
CATCTAGCGTGAATCAATCACACTCTTAGGAACCCAAAACCGATTTGAGCTCCTAGGGTTAATTAGGTATTCCTTAGGGATAACCTCCCTAGATACCTTCCTAATGACCCTCCTAGGCTTGTTGGCCTTGGTCATTTGGGTCTTACCTAGGTTGACTCTAGGGGTAACTCCCCTTGCAACCTTCTTAGTGGCCACCCTAGGTTTCCTAGAAACCCTAGCCACTAGGCACACCCTTTGGTCAATTCTAGGGATGACTTCCCTATTGACTTTGGTCTTCCTAGACCTAGTTTGTGTTCCATAGTCAAATGGAACACTATGATAAGCCACTTTAGGCTTAGGTTTGTGACCCAAACCTTGCTTTCCCTTGGTTGACTTTTGACTCTTAGGTCCTAGGTGTTGACTTTGACTTTTGGACCCTTGATTTTGACCACTAGACCCTTTAAATTGATTTTATATCTTATTTAGGGTCTTTTCAAGTTTTTCAAGCCTTGACCTCAAGACTTGATCTTCCTTTTCTAATTGTCCAATTTTAGAATTTTGATTTAAATCTTGGGCATTGGACTTCCTAGGCATATGCCTAGTCCATTTAGAATTGAAACCTAGGTGTTCTTCTATTTTCTTGATAGATTCCATAGGTAAAATATTTTTAGGGACATTAGTCCCAAATTTCTTCTTATTTCCTAAGTGGACACTCTTAGCACCTAAATAAATATATCTATTATTTCTAGCATCCTTTTCATGTACAATAGCAAGAGAATTAAAACTCCTAGCATGCTTTTGACTTTGAAATTTAGAAGGTGCAAGATTAGAGGTTACCCTAGGGTTTGCCTTCGAGGCTTCCCTTACATGTGTAGCTCCTTCTTGGGTCTTCTTCCTCCCCCTAGGACATTGACTCTGGTAATGTCCCTTTGAGTTGCACTTGAAGCATATGATATGCTCCTTGCTCTTTTGACTTGAGGCACCGACATCCTTTGACTTTGGTGTCGGTGGAGCTTTTCTTACTCTCTTTGGGCATTTGCTCTTGTAATGCCCACTTTCCCTACACTCAAAGTAAATTATATGATTTTTATTTAAACCTAAATTGCTTGAGTTACCTAGTTGGTGGTAGGTCTTGAGTCGAAACCTGCATCTTGGGGAGGTTGAGGCATCTTCTTTATTTTGTTTGGCTCGGTGTAGATGGTCTCTCCCCCTCAATCATAGAATTGGATGCTTCTTCCACCTCTTCTACTTCCTTCTCCGATCCGGAAGTGGATGCTTCTTCCACTTCTTCCGATCCGGATGTTGATTCCCTATCAACCTCCGAATCCTCAAGCTCTTGGGATGACGGTGTACTTTCTTGAGCTTGAGAGGGTGAGCACTCTTCTTCTTCTTCTTCTTCTTGGACCGATGATGAGTTTTCATGGAGCTTTGCCACTTGACTCCATAACTCTTTAGCATCTACATAATTACCTAACATACACAAGATATTGTTAGGCATTAAATCAATTAAAAATTTTATCACCTTATCATTTTTCTCGGATGCTTGAACTTGCTCTTGGTCCATCTCTTCTTTTGAGAATCCACCTCTTGGTCCTCTTGGATATTCAAATCCATCCATCAAAATGGACCATTCCTCAAAGTCTCTCATCATAATAAAATTCTCAATTCTTCCCTTCCAAGAATTGAATCCTTCTCGTCCGTATAGGGTGTAGGGCACCGGTGTGTTGATGTCCCAACCTAATTGATCTTGGACTTCCATCTTTTACCCTCTAGCGTCTTGCTCCCGGTTGTTAATCCGTTGAAGAGCAACCCTGCTCTGATACCAATTGTAGGATATTTGACGCCGTTAGAGGGGGGTGAATAGCGCGGTTCGTACATAGATGGAATTCGTTGTCGTGTCGTCTCTACAATTTCGTTAGCGCAGCGGAAATAGAAAAATAATAACGATAACGAAATGAACAACACGCTAACACAAAGATATAACGTGGTTCGAAGCGAGCGGTTTCTACTCCGCGGATCGAGCTCTAAAGAGCCCCCAGTGATGCACACACTAATTCACAAATACTCCTTCTACCAACAAGTCGAGGTGGAGAAACCTGCTCTTGACAAAAGATTACAACAATAATCTAAGTAGATACAAGCAAATACAATGAGATGCAATGCAATATAAGTAAAGAAAAAGCTTTACAAATGCCTTTTGATTGCTTTCTTATTGATCGCTTGAACCGTGGTTAAAGACCCTGATTTGTAGCAGCAAATCGCCTCAAAAACTTCTAAGAAATCGCTACCAAAAATCCTCCCGTCTGTTGGAGATTTGAGGCCGCTAGAGGGGGGGTGAATAGCGTTGAATTCGTACATAGATGGAATTCGTTCGCGATCGTCTCTACAAAGCTCGTTATGCGCAGCGGAATAGAAATAATAAAAGCAATAACGAAAAGATGCAATCACGAACACAAGGATATAACGTGGTTCGGAACCGAACGGTTCCTACTCCACGGATCGAGCTCTAAAGAGCCCTAGTGATGCATACGCACTCACTAATCACAAATACTCCTTCTCGACACAAGTCGGAGGTGGAGAAACCTCTTACAATAGATTACAACAATAATCTAAAAGCAACAAGCAAATACAATGAAGAATAATGCAATACAAGTAAAGAAAACACTTTACAAATGCTTTGGATTGCTTGCTTTTGGTTGCTTGAAGAGTGGTCTTGGACTCGACTATTTGCGAACAAATCGCCCCAAAGATGCTCAAAACCATTGCCAAAAATCCTCCCGTCGAGCTCCTTTTATCCTTCTGCGCGACCTGGATTTCCGCCTATCAGTCGACTGCCATAAGGCACCAGTCGACTGATGCCACTATTGTCGTGAGACAACGGCTCGATCCACTGAAAAACTCAGCGAATCTCTTGGCAATGATCGCCAACATTGGCGTCGATCGCTAACGCCTCGTAGTCGATTGCCCGATGGCCTACGGAGCGTTCGCGGCTCGACACTCGACCGGCAATCGATCACATTAACGAGCAAAGATCGCCACATTTTCATCCCTTGAGGTTTTAACCCAAGTATGGTGCTCCCATACTTGCTAGACCACCCTTAGCCTAGACCTAAGCCTTCTAGCCACCTCCATCAGCCTCACGCCTCTCGGATCCCTCCAAGTCATCCATGACTTGTTCATCCATCGCGCTAGCCTCCAGGTGCTTCCCTCGGCTATTGTCATGCTAACGGTGTCTACACCGCCAAGGCACATTGGACTTACGCCGCCAAGACTTCGCTTGGACTTTACGCCGCCAATATCAATCCCCTTGGACTTTCCAAATGCCAAGACTCAAGCTTGGACTTTCCCTTGCCAACCCATGTTGGACTTTTATGCCCAGTACTCAAGACTTGGACTTTACCAAATGCCAAGTGTCCCACTTGGACTTTCCATGCCAAGTACCCATGACTTAGACTTTACCTTGCCAAGACCCATGCTTGGACTTTCCCATAATCACATGGTCAACCCCAGTCAACCATCAAAGTCTCCCTCGAGTCAAACTCGAGTCTAGTCAATTATAACCTGGATCGATTGTATAAACAATCTCCCCAACATATTAACCAACATTAATGTCAAACATCAATGCCAAACCACTTTGTCAAATATCAAAACATCACTCGAGTCAAACTCGAGTCTGGTCAATCGTGACCTGGCCCGATTGCACCAACAATCTCCCCCTTTTTGATGTTTGACAAAAACCAAACAAATCATCTGAGTTAGACCACTAACTCAAATCCCTTACCAATTATCCCAAATTGGTAAACACTCTCCAAATGTTCTCCCCCAAACATTCTCCCCCTTTTTGACTAACATCAAAAAGGTTTTCTCTCCAAGGAGGTCAATGTCTCATGTCCCAATGAGATCTTACAATCTCCCTCTTGATCCAAAAATAAAAACCTAGGATGCCTACCATCTTCCTAGTGATAATTCACATATCACTCAAGAGAGACAATCCCATTTACTCTCCCAATTTCCAAATTGGGTCTCTTAAAAGTCTCATCAATTTCCCAATTGATGTCATATTTTCCCAATAACTTCTCCTCTTCAAGGAGAAAAAACACATCCATCATTCCAAGATGGATACCTCCCCCTAAAGGCTTGCTCCCCCTTGACCATTGCACCAACAATGTCCTTGGGAAGTCCCTAAGCCAATAGGAACTCTAAACCATCAAAATTAAGGTTAGAAATTCAATATAGAACTTTCCAACACCTTAAAATTGATACAAACCCTAAATACTTCTCCTAATCCATATCCAATGGATTTGCACCCTTCATCATGCTTCCCAAAGTATATCCTAGGGTTAGGAGTGGTTAGGGACCTTAACCGCAGCTGAAATCGGGTTAAACAACCTTGGTTATCCCGAAATCAGGCAATCAGTCGAGTGATTCAGAAATCGCCGATCGGCACTTCCATCACCGATCGCCACCAATAGCGATCGACTAATAATCAAATATCCAATTTCAATTATCTTTAGAAAATCATAAATAATTATACGTATATCGAAAAATCACTAAATTTGATACGTATAATACCTATGACCATTACAATGTTTGAAATATGTTTGAAAAATATTTTACCCATTAAATAAGGAGTTTGATATAAAACTCAAAACCATTGAAATTTTCAATATTTTGGCCCTATCTTGTATCAACTCTATCAATGATGATTGCTATCAAAAGATAGACTTCATCAAGGTTTTTTAAAATGATTTTAAAACGTTTTCAAAACCTTATTTTGGATCATATTCCTTGGGCTATATGTACATGACTTGTACACAAGCTTTCTCAATGATCCAAAAATGAAACAAGATGAGTTTTAGTTCATCTAGATGCAAAAACTATGCACCTTGAACTCAACTCATATCCTACCATCTCACATGTATCTAAGGTGTATAAATACACATACATGTCAATTGGATGTGAGATATGGGTTTTGTTCATCCTAATCTAGGGTTTCATGCATTCTCTAAGGCAACCCTACTTGATTCCCTTATAAATGGGACTTCAAGTCATGACATAGTCCTTAATTCAATTTCAACCAAATTGTCTTAAATGCATGAATGATTATGGCATTAGAAATGTTATAAATAAGCATATGCTCATAATCATGATGTCATGGCATAAGATGAAATCTAAAAACACATGACATTTAAAACCTTAATCCTAAAACATGAACATGACATATAAAATGATAGAACTAGGCATGATGTCATGACATGACATATAGCAATCAAAGCATGGCATATAAAATATATAGGTATAGTAATACCTAAATTTTAATATTAATTGTCATTTGATATAATTAGGTTTATTTTGCCATATTAATCTAAATTTTTCCAAATGTGCCAAAAACCCAAATTGACACATTAAAACCTCTAAAACTAAATTGTGCCAATTTGATCGAATTATCAAACTTCTTAATTAATATTGGCACATCTTAAAAACCTTTAGGATCCAAATCAAACCACATTCCCAAGGTAACCATAACCTTGAAAATGACCTAAAATGTCACCTTTATCATGGTTGAGTTAGCTACCCATCCAATCAAGGTTGGCACACCCTAACCCCATCTAGCGTGAATCAATCACGCTCTTAGGAACCCAAAACCGATTTGAGCTCCTAGGGTTAATTAGGTATTCCTTAGGGATAACCTCCCTAGATACCTTCCTAATGACCCTTCTAGGCTTGGAAGCCTTGGTCATTTTGGTTTTGCCATGGTTAACTCTAGGGGTGACTCCCCTTGTAACTTTCTTAGTGGCTTCCCTAGGTTTCCTAGAAACCCTAGCCACTAGGCACACACCATGGTCAACTCTAGGGATGACTTCCCTATTGACCTTGGTCTTCCTAGACCTAGTTTGTGTTCCATAGTCAAATGGAACACTATGATAAGCCACTTTAGGCTTAGGTTTGTGACCCAAACCTTGCTTGCCCTTGGTTGACTTTTGACTCTTAGGTCCTTGGTGTTGACTTTGACTATTAGACCCTTTAAATTGATTTTGTATCTTATTTAGGGTCTTTTCAAGTTTTTCAAGCCTTGACCTCAAGACTTGATTTTCCTTTTCTAATTGCCCAAGTTTAGAATTTTGATTTAAATCCTGGGCATTGGACTTCCTAGGCATATGCCTAGTCCATTTAGGGTTTAGACCTAGGTGCTCTTGCACCTTTCTAATTGTCTCCCTAGGTAAAATTGATCTTGAGTTATTTGACCTAGGTTTATCCTTAAAAAAGTTGTTTTTAGGGACATTAGTCCCAAATTTCTTCCTACTTTTGAAGTTAACGCTTTTAGCTCCTAAACAAATATATTTATCTCTAGCATGCTTTTCATGGTGAATTGCAAGAGAATTAAAATTTTTAGCATGCTTTTGACTTTTAAATTTGGAATGTGCATTATTAGAATATACCTTAGGGTTAGCTATAGGAGCTCCACCTACTTGTGATGCTCCTCCTTGCCCCTTCTTCTTCCCCCTAGGGCATTGACTCCGATAATGCCCCTTTGAATTGCACTTGAAGCATATGATGTGCTCCTTGCCTTTAGGTGTTGGGGAACCGGCATCCTTGACTTTTGGTGTCGGTGGAGCTTTCCTAATCTTCTTTGGGCACTTGCTCTTATAGTGCCCGGCTTCCCTACACTCAAAACATATGATATGATTTTTATTACAAATTTACATGTTTGAGTTACCTATAGTGGTGGAAGGTGTTGGAATTGAAACTTCTTCATCTTGACCGGATGTGGAAGCTTCTTCTTGATGCTCCGGTGTTGAGGAAACTCTAATCTCCTCCTCAATCCTAGAAGTGGATGCTTCTTCCACTTCCTCCACCTCTTCCGATCCAGATGTTGATTCCCTATCAACCTCCGAATCCTCAAGCTCTTTGGATGAAGATGTACTTGCTTCTTTTTGAGCTTGAGAGGATGAGCACTCTTCTTCTTCTTCTTCTTCTTCTTGGACCAATGATGATTTTTCATGGAGCTTTGCCACTTGGCTCCACAACTCCTTAGCGTCCATATAGTCCCCTACCATACACACAATCTCATTAGGGACCAAATCAAGAATAAATTTTACTACCTTCATGTTTTTCTCGAAGGCTTGGAGTTGATCTTCACTCCACTTCTTCTTCTTGAGGAATCCTCCCTTTGGTCCTATTGGATAGCTAAAACCCTCCATCAAGATAGACCATTCTTCGAAGTCCCTCATCATTAGGAAGTCTTCAATTCTTGACTTCCATTGCTTAAACCCTTCTTGTCCATAGAAGGAGTAAGGGATTGGTGTGTTAATGTTCCATCCCAATTGTTCTTCCATCTTCACCCTCTAGCTTCTTTGTCCTAGCTCCCGGCGGTTAGTCCGTAGAAGAGAACCTGGCTCTGATACCAATTGTTGGAGATTTGAGGCCGCTAGAGGGGGGGGGGGTGAATAGCGTTGAATTCGTACGTAGATGGAATTCGTTCGCGATCGTCTCTACAAAGCTCGTTATGCGCAGCGGAATAGAAATAATAAAAGCAATAACGAAAAGATGCAATCACGAACACAAGGATATAACATGGTTCGGAACCGAACGGTTCCTACTCCATGGATCGAGCTCTAAAGAGCCCTAGTGATGCATACACACTCATTAATCACAAATACTCCTTTTCAACACAAGTCGGAGGTGGAGAAACCTCTTACAATAGATTACAACAATAATCTAAAAGCAACAAGCAAATACAATGAAGAATAATGCAATACAAGTAAAGAAAATACTTTACAAATGCTTTGGATTGCTTGCTTTTGGTTGCTTGAAGAGTGGTCTTGGAGACTCTGATTTGCAGCAACAAATCGCCCCAAAGATGCTCAAAAAACCATTGCCAAAAATCCTCCTGTCGAGCTCCTTTTATCCTTCCGCACGACCTGGATTTCCGCCTATCAGTCGACTGCCATAAGTCACCAGTTGACTGATGCCACTGTTGTCGTGAGACAACGGCTCGATCCACGCTGGAAAAACTCCAACAGATCTCTTGGCAGTCGACTGCCAACATTGGCGATCGATCGCTAACGCCCGTAGCCGACTGCCCGGTCGACTACGGAGCGTCTGCTCGACACTCGTAGTGATCGCTAGTCACGAGCCATCGATCAATCTACCAGCAGCGATCATTGCCAGGCATTCGCCCAGTGGCGGTCGAACTCAAGTCGACTCACAGCGGTCGAACCGGCCATAATACGATCATTGCCAACCTCAGAATGAGGTTTTAACCCAAGTATGGTGCCCCATACTTGCTAGACCACCCTTAGCCTAGACCTAAGCCTTCTAGCCACCTCCATCACCTCACGCCTCTCGGATCCCTCAAGTCATCCATGACTTGTTCATCCATCGCGCTAGCCTCCGTGTGCTTCCTCGACTATTGTCATGCTAATGGTGTCTACACCGCCAAGGCACATTGGACTTACGCCGCCAAACTCCGCTTGGACTTTACGCCGCCAATATCAATCCCCTTGGACTTCCCAAATGTCAAGACTCAAGCTTGGACTTTCCCTTGCCAACCCATGTTGGACTTTCATGCCCAGTACTCAAGACTTGGACTTTACCAAATGCCAAGTGTCCCACTTGGACTTTCCATGCCAAGTACCCATGACTTGGACTTTACCTTGCCAAGACCCATGCTTGGACTTTCCCATAATCACATGGTCAACCCCAGTCAACGATCAAAGTCTCCCTCGAGTCAAACTCGAGTCTAGTCAATTATAACCTGGATCGATTGTATAAATAATCTCCCCAACATATTAACCGACATTAATGTCAAACATCAATGCCAAACCACTTTGTCAAATCCCTTTGTCAAACATCAAAACATCACTCGAGTCAAACTCGAGTCTGGTCAATCGTGACCTGGGCCGATTGCACCAACACCGTCGAGCTCCTTTTATCCTTGCGCGCGACCTGGATTTCCACCCATCAGTCGACTGCCATAAGTCACCAGTCGACTGATGCCACTGTTGTCGTGAGACAACGGCTCGATCCACGCTGGAAAAATTCCAACGGATCTCTTGGCGGCGATCGTTAATACCGGCCGATCGCCACGGCCACGGAGAGCTATGCTCGATCGATTGATTCAATACGATCGATTGCCGATTGGCAATGATCGTGCCGACACTACAATCGCTTTAATGAGCAATCAAAGCATTTCCAACTCAAGTCGACTCACTTGAACCAACCATAATGTCACGACTGCCAACCTCAAAAATGAGGTTTTAACCCAAGTATGGTGCCCCCATACTTGCTAGACCACCCTTAGCCTAGACCTAAGCCTTCTAGCCACCTCCATCAGCCTCACGCCTCTCGGATCCCTCCAAGTCATCAATGACTTGTTCATCCATCGCGCTAGCCTCCAGGTGCTTCCCTCGGCTATGTCATGCTAACGGTGTCTACACCGCCAAGGCACATTGGACTTACGCCGTCAAGACTCCGCTTGGACTTTACGCCGCCAATATTCATCCCCTTCGACTTCTCAAATGCCAAGACTCAAGCTTGGACTTTCTCTTGCCAACCCATGTTGGACTTTCCATGCCAAGACCCATGCTTGGACTTTTCCTTGTGCCAAGTACTCAAGACTTGGACTTTCCCAAATGCCAAGTGTCCCACTTGGGCTTTTCATGCCAAGTACCCATGACTTGGACTTTCCCAAATGCCAAGTGTCCCACTTGGACTTTCCATGCCAAGTACCCATGACTTGGACTTTCCCTTAATCACATGGTCAACCCTAGTCAACCATCAAAGTCTCCCTCAAGTCAAACTCGAGTCTAGTCAATTATAACCTGGGTCGATTGCTCCAACAATCTCCCCAACATATTAACCGACATCAATGTCCAACATCAATGTCAAACCACTTTGTCAAACATCCTATGTCAAACATCAAAACATTACTCGAGTCAAACTCGAGTATGGTCAATCGTGACCTGGGCCGATTGCACCAACAGATCTGTCACTTTACAAAAGAATGTTAAAAGTGGGTTGGCTTCCCAGCATGACCCCTCTGACACTCAAGTCAGACACGGTAGAAGAATGAAGAAAGTAAAATGCAGAAAGAAGAAATGAGAAGAAGATCTTTGAGGTACCGAATAACGAAAAGAAAAACCCATCCCTTCTCCTTCTACCTCTACCCCTTTTATAGGAGATTTATCCCGCCTCTTCTTGAAGTGAATTAATTACTTTAATGCCCCTGCTAGCCTGTCAAATGTAATCGCTTCTCCTGCTCCTTTTCAAAATAGTTCCTTTCACACTCTCCACGTATCCCGTGTGCTCCCTATCTTCCCGCCAATTATTAATCAAACATATAAACAAAAATATCAATATATAAGACTTATTTAACACATTCCTCGTCACTTCTCAGATCCAAAATACCCCCATTCCCCTTTTTCACCTTCTCTAGAAAGAATCCCGGAAAATCATGCATCGCTCAGGAAATAGACATACTGCTCGAGAAATATATACATTGCTTGGGACATACATAATCTGACCGAGAAAACCCAACTCTCACATGCACTGCGTGAATCTGCCTGCTTTCTCCTTACTTAGAACAGAAATACACATATGACTCAATTATATACACTGCTAGGGAAATACGTATATCAATCGAGAAACACACATATTGCTCTATCAATACAATACTTAGCTCTGAGCACAACTAATCTGCTCACCCGTACTTAGCTCGGGAATTATACATACTGCTCAGAAATTACATACATTAATCGGGGAGTGCACATATTATTCTGTCAACATAATACTTAGCTCTAACCACCACTAATCTTCTCACCCCTACTCAGCTCCGGAATTACACATACTGCTCGGGAATTATATACATCAATTGGGAAGTGCACATACTACTTTGTCAACACAATACTTAACTCTAAGCACAACTAATCTGTTCACCCCTACCCAGGTCGAGAATTATACATACTGCTTGGGAATTACATACATCAATTGAGAAGTGCACATACTACTCTGTCAACACAATACTTAACTCTGAGCACAACTAATCTGCTCACCCCTATTCAGCTCAGGAATTATACATACTGCTCGGGAATTATATACATTAATCGGGAAGTGCACATACTACTCTGTCAATACAATACTTAACTCTAAGCATAACTAATCTACTTACCCCTACTGAGCTCGAGAATTACATATATCAATCGGAAAGTGTATATCGCTCGAGAACACTACCCTTAACTTTGAGCATAATTACTTGCTCACCCCTACTCGGTTTGGGAAATGATATACTACTCTGGAATTACATTGATCATTCGGCAAACATACCAACTAGAATCATATTCATAACTGAAAACCTACTAAGCTGTTGAAACTATACTCAAAATCACCCCATCACTACAGTAGTCTCTTGTTGTGCATTTGAAGGTCTTATAATTTTGATTATTCAATTTAATATATTTAAGATATTTATTCAATTATGGGCTCGAGCTAGATCTGAGTTGAACTTGGCCCATGATCGGGTCTACAATAAATAGATTGTAACAATATATAAAAGAATAGGTGTAAAAAATTGATAAAATGAACATCATATATCACAGTAATATATAATATAATAAACAAATTAAGTTCATTACATATGTACAAATATTACAAATGCAAGACAAAATAAAAATAAATATAAATTAATAGTCAAACAAGTTGAGGCTTAAGCGCAAGGAAAATTAGGAGTTAATTATTGTCATATAATAAGAATGGGCATCCAAAGCATGCAAAAGTAATTAAAATCCCACGTTTAAGGTGATTATGGAGGTCATCGCACAAGATTTGGTACCTCGATTCAAATACAATCATGATAATTCACATCTCTTTATGAAAACCTTTATAGACTTTATGTCTATACATTTTATCTCATATAAGATGCCGCAGTGTGAAAGTTGAGATTGATAGTGTCTAGTGCCTAGTGCACCATAAAATTAGAGTCGATCTAATGCTACACTGAATATAACATTATTATATAAGTTGTGGGGATATGGAATACTTATTATCCAAAATAACTCACCGAGTGGGTTGCCAAATGCCTAACCCATAAATTTACATCAATATCTCACTGCAAAGAAACATATGAATTTTAACAATAGAAATAATTTGTTATTAGTCTGTAATAGATTTGATGATGAATTATTAAATCGTCATATATTTATAATGGAATTTGTAGCAAAAGAGATTTTGTCGCAAAAATAACAACAAACTAAATATTTGATGCAAAATTTTTAATAAATTAAATTTTGTTACAGAAATCGTCATAATTTTTAAGATGAATTTCTCTTTCATCGCTAAATTTACGATGAAAAATCAAATTAGTTGAAAATTTTGCAATGAAATATGAATTGATCGTAAATTTTGCAACGAAATCTGAATTCGTCACAAATTTTGCAACGAAAATGAGATTCGATGCAAACTTTGTGATAAAAAAGGAAATTCGTCACAAATTGTTGCGACGAATTTATTTTCATTGCAAAGTTCACAACGAATCAGAATTCATGACAAATATTTCGACAAATTTTGCAACGAAATATTTTCATCATTATTTTTCAATTTTTTTGCCAAAACACGATCATTTTTTTTACTAGAATCGTCAATTACCAAACACAAATTTTGTGACGAATTACATATTTGTCACTAAATCAAAGATGAATTTTCACTTTTGTCGCAGAATTTACAATGAATTTCATATTTTAACTTTTGATTTTGACGATGTAAATGTCGCTGGGGTGACACCCATGCGAGAGACAACGCCTGACAGAGGGTAGACACCCGTGTGGAGGGTTTACAAGGCGTAACCCCTTGGGGTTTTCACCCCGTGCAGGCGTCGACCCCCCTTTAATATTTTATATAAAGTGTACAAATTTAATGTTTTATCTTCTTTAGGCATGTCACAAGGTTGTTCATCCTTCAAGTGATCGACACATACATAAAGGTTTATGTTGTTAGCTGATCGTATATTGCTTTCACCCGTGATGATACTCTCTATTCGAAATTTTTATAATTATCATTCTATAATAAAATATTTTTTATGTATTTCTTTTACCGTAAACAATTTATTATTAGATTGTTTTGGGTATAAATTAGTTGTTCAATTACGTATCGATGCAAAATGACGAGAATAAAATTAATCTTTGATATAAATTTGAAACATGAAAATTGGAGAAAGGAAGGAGTTGGATGGGTTTAACAGATGAGATTATAATTGGGCTAGAATAATTTTTAATTTTTTTCTCATAATAATGTTAAGTTTATGGATGGAAAAAAGTTAAGGTGTTCGTGTAAAAAATATCATAATGGTAAATTTTCACAGTGTGATAAAATTCAAGAACATCTTTATAAAATTGATTTTATCCCAAATTATTTAATTGGGCATATCATGGTGAACCGTTCATATCTAATGAAGTTGATAGATGAAACATATAAATGTCAATTAGTGGTGACCAAAGATATTATAATCAATTAAATTTATATCAGAGGATGATAGTTGATGCAACATGTCAGAATTTCATTCCCGAATCGAGCACTGTAAGTTCTAGTTTTCCTCAAACACTTGAATAAATATATAACAGTTATGTATCACCATTAGAGAAGGTAAAAGTAACAGGGGTTGATGAAAATGTAGATAATAAATCATATATCCAATTTCAAGAAGTATTGAAAGTTACAGATGAACCCATCAGGTCTGATTGTGACAGTCACACTAAATTATCTCTAAATTGTATTAAATGTTTAAACTGAGTATAATGCGTCTGAATATTATTTTAATAATTTTGTTCAAGTTATTAGAAAAGTATTGTCGCGTGATCACATAATGTCTAATGATTTCTACAATATAAAAAAACTTATGAAAAAAATTAGGTCTTCCAATGAAAAGAATTGATGTTTGCAAAGATGATTGTATGTTTTATTAGGGAGATAATGCAGATGTAGATATTTATAAATTTTATAATCAATGTAGATACAAGAGTACCAGGAGATTGGGTGGTAATAAGTGGCGTAAATCATATAAACAAATGTTTTATTTGTCTTTAACTCTTAGATTACAAAGGTTTTATGTATCAAAGATCACTGATGAACACATGATTGATATGGAAATCATGAAACAGATGAAGGACTAATGTGTCATCAATCAGATGCAGAGATGTGGAAAAACGAAAGACAATTTGGATGCAAAAAAAAAGCTTCTTTGTAAACGGCCCACTTTTGAAGTCGATGAAAGTAATAGAGGACCAAAGTCAAAGGCAGTTTATACATTAAATAATGATTAAAGATGGATTATTTATGAATAATTGAAATCATTGAGATTTTTTGATGGTTATGTCTCTAATCTTGGAAGAAATAAGGTATGGTTGTGAAGTTTTGAGAATCTGAGGAGAGCAAACGAATGAGTGAACAAAATAAAAAAATCAAACTTATAATTCTGAAAATTCATCTATGATGTGTGTGGGAAACTTCATCAATATCAATGAATATAGATAAAAATTGATAATTTTTTCAAACATTCATTTTTGAAAATAATCCACACTATTTCATTATTTCTAATAGTATTTTTTTTTAAGCTATAGGAAATAGAGATTGAGTCATTATTCATAAATACTTTTATGTGCATATTTTGGGAAAAAAAAAAGATGTGGAGTAGAGAGAGATGAAACAATTAAAGTTTATAATTTCAAAAATTTCAATTAAGGTTTAGCTTAATTAATATTGACATGGTTTAAAATATTAAAATTAAAAGGAGATGATGCTAAAGGGAAGAGGTTAAGTTTGTTTAATTGACATGAGAAATATGATGAATTAGCACAAATAAGTTCGGGTGCTAGTGATGATGCTATCGAATATGAGTCATCTATTGATAATATGAGTTTATGGATCAAAGTGCCCGATGGACTAAAAGGGAAAAGAATATAATTTGGGTTCTTTAGCAGAAGTTGTAAAGTTGTTGGTACCTATTGTTCTACTCCACCAACAATAAAGGTAGAAATAAATTAATTGAATAAAAAGATTAGTCATTTGAAAAAGTTACTAGTGTAAAAGAAAAATGAACATTAAGAGGCAAAGGGAACAAGAATTCGACAAACATATGGACAAGTTCTGTAAACAATAGATGTTAATCATGCAACATCTTTAGTTAACATCTGCTCTAAGTCAAATTCCTCCTGCTCTATCTCCTCTTGATGATGCTCGTGATGGTGATGATTTCTTCGATGATGGTGGTGGTGATTATGCTTGAAATTATTGTATATAAATATTATTTAATTATTAAACTTGATACTCTTTATATTGATTTTCTTAATTATGTAAGGTTAATATACAAACATTAAAACTTGATAATGTTTTGTTAACATTTATTGTGACTATACTGACTTATTATTGAAATATTAGTTTATTAATCTTATTGAATAATTAGTTTTATTGATTAATAGAGACAACATAAGTTTAATGTCGATAATGATTGGATTGTTAGTTGTTTATGAAGTTAGATATATAATAGTACAGGATTTATCTTTTATACTCCTCAAGGGCTACCACGAATAATGATCGTGGATGGCTATGATTTATACTGTGGTGTTGTTTGATCTATGTTAGTAGGCACCACGGCCTGACCGTGATTCCTATTGTGGCATGCATCGTCTGGGCCACCACAGTGGGTACCATGACCTAGTCATTTGTTGAAATATTGAGAATACAATCAAAGTACTACATTGATAAAATATGGAAAAGATCATGTACTTATAAGATGAAAAGATATTTTCATTGGTATGAGACCTTTTGGGTAAAGTCCAAAAATAAAAACATGAGGGCTTAGGCCCAAAGTGGACAATATCATATCATTGTGAAGATATGTGGATTTTATAGGCACTAACAATTGGTATCAAAGTCATGGTCCATGTCAAGCCATGAACCTCGAACAAAGAAAGTGGAGCTCCCATGTCCAGATCAAGAGAACCAGACACTAGGCATGAAGTCCAGTTGGGTCAGGAGGATCGAACAATTGGCAGGAAGTCCAGTTGGGCCAGAAGGGTTGGACAAATGGTAAGAAGTCCAGTTGGGTCAGGAGGACCAGACAGTTGGCAGAAAGTCCTGGTGGGTTGAGGATCGGACATCAAGCAGAGAATGCCCTTCAAGGACGGATAGACTTGAAGGTCAATGTGGTCGCCGTTTGTCAAGGGAGATTGTTGGAGTATTGAGAATACAATCAAAGTCCCACATTGGTAAGACATGGAAAAGATCATATGCTTATAAGATGAAAAGATATCTTCATTGGTATGATACCTTTTGGGTAAATCCCAAAAATAAAATCATGAGGGCTTAGGTCCAAAGTGGACAATATCATATCATTTGTGGAGATATATGATTCTTATAGACACTAACAGTCATTGTATCCACCATGGTCATAGCCTTGAATGCCACCACAATGGCTGTGGGCACCATGGCCTGCCTGTGGTCTCCACCACAACCGTGGTGGCAGCCACGGTCAAGCCATAGTCCTATTGTTTTGATGCTAAGAAATTTGAGTTTTGCAATGAAAATTTTTTTCATTGTAAAATTTCAATAGCCATCACATTGTGCATTATGGTCGTAGTGGCCACCATGAGCTGATCATGGTTGCCGCCACATTGTAGTGGCCACCATGACCTAATCGTAGTGTCCACTGTCTTGACGTTAAGAATTTTGAATTTTGTGATGAAAAATAATTTTCTTCCTAAATTTTTGCGATGAAAAAAATTTTCATGACATATTATTATGACAAAAATCAATTTTCATTTCAGATTTTTGCAACGAAAATTATTTTTTCATCCTAGATTTTGTGACGAGAATAATTTTCATCACAAAATTTTTGACGAAAATATTTTCATCGCAAAAATCGAATCTCTTGGAGCCATCACAGTGGACACATTAAGAATTTTGAATTTGCAATGAAAATTGATTTTCGTCACAGATTTTACAACGAAAAATATTTTCATCATAAATTTTTACGGCGAAAATATTTTTCGTTGGAAAATTAACCGCTAATTTTGCAACGATGTTTGCGACAATATTTTTATTTGTTGTTAAATTTACAATGAATTTCAATTAGTTGTCGTAAAATTTTACAACAACTTATTTATATTTTCATTACAAATTTTGACCATTTTTTTACAACAAATATACATTTCAAATTCATCTCAAATTTCGACCCAATTGATTTTTTTTTTTTTTTGTATTTTTGAGCTTGATAAAAAGTTCAAATTTGTTTCAACCTCAATAAGATTTTTAATAAATAAACTTAAACAAGTTGGATAATAAAATGAATAAATTTAATTTATAACTCAACTCGGCTCATTTATACCCTTAATTAGGCCTAGGTAGGTAGGGCGGACAAATAGATGATATTAAAATATCATGGATTCTTGCAAGCAATTCAATTTAAATTGAAGGTTAGATGTGGTGCCCATTTGTAACTAGTGATCAAAATGCAACAAAAATAAATAAAAAAATAAAATAGCATACTAAAGTTAAGATTTGACATGATTTAGAAATCGTCCATCACGTCTACTTAATCACTAATGATGTGTCACTGTTGAAATTCAACCAATGAAATTTTACAATGATATATAACATTGCAAGATGTTGATCTTGACTACCGATTATATTTCACAAGCTCTTAATTTAATGAACTCAATCTTAATCAGGATATCTCTCAATAGAATATTAATCTCATCTGTTCTTAAATATTAAAATTAATATATTCCTTGGCCAGGCTCATGTACTTCTTTTAGACACTTATTACGATGAGTTTCTCTCCAAGAGTTTATGGAGATTTTATATATACCTTTGATCCCAACATTCATTGACTAGGTATTTTCTGTCAACCAAATTACCACACCTCCAATCAAACATAAATAATTTGAATATTGAAATCTCAATTGTCATAATATATTAGTCCATTGACTTATGTCATTAAGTCAATTAACAATAATTGAATCAATTGGCTTACCTTGAGTTAGTTGACTAAGATCAAATAATAACATTATATTTGTCTAAACTTTACATTCAATCAATTCAATTGTCAACTGTTGGCTAATTGCCTACTCTAACGAAAGAAGATTCTTATTTAGCTACCTAGAGCATTTGAGTAGATTCCTTCGCTTATATTTTATTGTAAGTCGATTACATGCTTTGGGGTATGAATTAGTGGATAAAATTGACTTAGAAACCTTCCAAAATCACAAAGTTTCACCAAGGCCTAGGTGAATCACCAAACTATATAGGTAATCATAGACTTAATTATACAAATAAACTTCAAATAAATCTAATATCATAATCACAATATAACATTCACATGTCTTAAAATATATATATATTGAATCGTTATCACATTAACGATTCCTTTTGACTATCTTTGTCAATGAATCAAAGGAAGAAAATTAAGAATTTAAATGACAAATGTAAAGAAGAAAATGATCGATAGTTCAGAATAATACTTCTTCAAAAATTAATCTCTGTCTATTTAAAATTATTTTTTTTTTTGAATTTATCAATTAGATTAACTCCGACGACTATCCACGTGTCTTTAAATTAAAGCTCCAGGTGCTCCTCAATCTGGGCTACCTATCCTTGAGACATTTCTTGATTTGGGCTACCTACTCTCGAGGCCATTAAGCTTTCTCTTCAATTTATGCCACTGTGCATTGCGTTATCAAAATGTCCAAACATCTACTTAATTTATGCTACCTACCTAACGTCAAATACACCTAAATTTATGCTACCTGCCCAACATCAAATACACTCAACTTGTATTATTAAATTATTAATTAATTCCTAGTAAAAATGAATCTTTTTAATAAATTCATTCTTTTTTTTAAATAATAAACTGACAAATTATTCACAAATGATACCCTTTTTTTAGGATGATCGATCGAAATTGTTTTTTTATTAAACAAAAGTACAATTGGTGTTACTGGCTTTTGAAGTTCAATCCACATGAGAGAGGCCAAAAATTGGCATCATCATCCAATCAAATGATATCGCCATTTTTTTTTCAGCTTAAAATGGCTCTCCCGTGAACAGCATAATTGCAAGCCTTAAATCGAAATTGATGATGAGTGAGCATGGGGTGCACAGATTATACTGCCAAATTATGAGTAGAACAAAATAGACCTACCAGACCTGATCAACTCGAAACTCATCTGCCGAGAAGAACTGCTTAATTTATTGCACTGTATTCCCACACACCTGACATGCACTCGATGATGTCACTAAATCCATATCTGATTTTTCTTTTCACCCTTTGAAAAAAAAATATATATTGATAATAACAGTGTTCATGCAGCAGCCAGCTGCGTCGCTCAACTCTGCGGTATTGGGCAGATAACTGATGATGTGACACCCCATTCACTTCATTTATTATCATACCGTGATTTACACATCCACTTTCTAAGATCCTCTCCCTTTCGAGAACAGTGATGTGAAGGTAATTGAAAGAAAGAGAACACATACATGCAGTCGATATGAATTTACTGGGCGTAGATGCCGAAACACAAAGCATGCACATTTATTTTTTTCCCACGGCAAACTGCTCCCGACCACCACTTGGTCTCTGTGACTCACGAAGCAGAAATCCAACCCACTATTTAATTGGGCCTACAATATGCCGTCGTTGTTGGGCCTTTCCGCTCACAACGAGCCCAAATTGTTAAGCCTCTCTCAATCTGCAGCAACATTTGCAGCGGCGTGATATGCCCATCGTGCCTTCTTCTACGGCTAGCCTTTTGTTTATCAATTAGAATTAGAACGACTAAGAAATACATCTCATAATCAGGAATCAATCCGATCCTGATTATATTAGACTGTTGAATTGTCCATTGTGAATTTTTTTTTTCAATTTATTTTAATAGACGATAAAAAATTTTCTTGAAAATTTAAATATCTAATGTCAATTAAAAAAAACTTTAAAAGATTTTAAAACTTCGCTTTTAAGTGTTTCACTTCGACGTGACATTTTGAATTGAAGACTGATAAGCATATTTTCTTGATGTTTGATTTTAACTTGATATCGGCATGTTTAACCTATATGCATTAACATATATATAATTCGCAAATGATTCATTTATAAACGAGTTGATATTTTTTAATTAAACAGATTAAATAGACTAGAAACTCGGATCATGCATGTGACAATAACCCATGATAAATTAAATTAAATTAAATTAAATTATATACAAAAAATTAATTATTTTTTAACTCGTATAAAATTTAAAATATGGTTCATATTATTATTTAAATTTTATTATATTATATATTTTAAAAACATATACTAGAATATATAGATATAACATATAATAATTAAAATATACATAGCCTTATATACATACATATATATTATAATTCTTTTTACAAATTATATGTCGAAGTTCTAAATAAGCATATATATGCATTTTAAGTAATATATTTATGATTTCTAAATTTTAGAATTAGTCTATAAAATTATATTATGAGTTATGACTATATGAAATTATAATGCATCTGAAAATTTTAAATTTATTGCTATAAAAATGTTTAAATCGGAACTAATGAGACCTTGAGATTCATAGTTATATGATTAACTCTCCGTTGTAACACTATCTATATGGAGATGTCCAAGTTACATTCATCTTCCATTCCACTGCAACCTTCTTCGCAATACATTATATATCGTCGACTGGCCAATAAAAATTATATTAGTTTTCAGAAGCAAACACCCTGCTGAATACTGATAAGATTTCCATAGCGTATATATAATTCCAAAAAAAAAAAAAACACACGAATGTAACATATATACAAACGATGAGCATCTTGCTCCATTAGAATAATATCGGCATATAGCATGAAAGGGCAGGCATGAGAGACCATAATTATTCGTGAAGACCTAAAAAAAAGTGGCAGGGAGGCAGCCAAAGTACACATTGTTCAACATCCTTTTCATAGTTAACTTACTGACTTCTCTTCCATCTCCGACATGTCCAGGGGCATGGAGCTACATACACGTTGAGGAAAGCAACGCGTTGCTGCTCTATAAAGATAAATGGAATTAACCCCCATTGCATGTATATTATCCACAAGTTGCAAAACTTAATTACGATGCATCAAATCGAGAAGAAAGTTAGACTCTTAAGAGTTCTCATAGAATATTAATGTACAATGCATAATGTAATTGTCCAAATCATCGAGATGAAAGAGGGAGAAACTTGAAAACAAAACCAAGAAAGTAACTGGCACGAGAATAAGTAGCTGAAACGGAAAAAGGAAGAAGAAGAAGAAGAAGAAGAAAATAAGCCTGAATACGTGAGATATCGTTCAGGCTTGCTTAGGAGCTGAAACAAGAAGCTAGTTAATTTGATCTGCCGTTCGAGTTCAGTTAATTACGTTCGATTATGGCGATGTGCATGTGTACTGCCATCAGAAGGTCGGGCGTCCGTCGCTGCCGCCGTCGCCGGTGGCCCAGCTGTAGGTGTCGGCGGGCAATTGCACATTGTGGAGCAGGTTCGCAGGAAGTCCGTGGAGAAAGGAGGGGTTACCGTCAATTAACTGCTGCTGATGAGGCGGCGGCGATTGACCCACCATTGCGGCAGGCGACCCCAGCCCACAGCCCAGTTGCTGCCCCTGCAGTGCCTCCTCCTCCTCCTCCAGTGGCAGCCGCTCGTACGCCGCGTTCCCAAACGAGGCCGCCATTATGATGACCGGCCCTGACGCTATGAGCGCCCCCACCACGGTCCCGCCGACCACCTGCCCCTGCCCGCCCGCCAGGTAGATCGCCAGACCGCTCGCGGCGGGCGGAGCCGGCAGGGGCAAGAACGACCCCGACAACGACAGGATCTCGAACCGGCCGTGCAGATTCAGCACTGCACTCCCGGCGGCGCCTGGCTGCCGCAGAGTGACGTTAACCACCGCCCCGCTGCCACTCAGCACGCAGATGCCGCGCTGACGGCGGCGCGCGAATTCAGAGACGCTCTCCACGATGTCGCAGCCCCCGGCGACCTCCATCACATGCGACCGCAGCGCGTTGGCGCTGTCGCGCGTGATGATGATCGGAGGCTTCGGTTTGTTCTTGGACCCCGCTGGGCGGCCGCGGGGGCGGCGCATGATCTCACCGCCGCCCTCCCCCGCTGAGGTAGTGGGGAGCAGCTCCTTGGATTCGCCGCCGCCACCGTTATAATTGGAGTTCGCGCCTTTGTCGCCAATTTCTTCGTCGAGATCTCGCTTCTTACCTCGGTGGAGCCTGGGGATGCCGTTGTTGTCGTCTTCAATCTTGAGCTGCTGCTGTTCGAATTGTTGAAAGTGGCGGAGGGGTTGGAATTCCCGGTTGTGGAAGGGAGGAGGAAGATGATGCGTAATTGGATCCATCACACTTCGCAAGTTCCCTTGGCTTGTAGGTGTAAGTTAACAACGCACAGGAAATGGAACAGTGCAGTCGAAGAAGGTGTGGAGATTAAGGAAAACAAGTTAAGTGCCTGCTAGGCGCGGAAAAGATGAGGTTGAAAGGAAAAGGAATTCGGTGTCTTGTCTCTCCTTTTCCTTGCAACCTTATCTAAGATATGCATATATAATAAAGTTTTATAGTAATCAAAAGCTGCTAAAATGGAATTGCTGAAAGCTGTGCAACTTACTCTCTACCATTTTTAGCTCGGATCGGTGTTTGTTCATCGACGGTGGTGGCTCAGTAGAGGTGGTTTTGGCGGAGGAAGAGGAGAGACGACTGAAAGGAGGGCGGGTTAGGGTTAGCGCTGTAGCTAGTCAAAAGGACGAGAGGAGATACGAAATGGATGATGATGATCGCCACGGTATGACACAACCAAGGAGAGGCGGTGGATGGGTGATGGGCCAGCCATGTCTCTCTTGTTATATTATATTCCCATGCATTTTCTCATTTGATCCTTCCTTTTCTTCGCCCTCTCTCTCTCTCTCTCTCGTCCTCTGCTCCCCAATCTCAGAATTTTTTTTCTCTCTTTCTTGCAGTTCCACCACAGTCACTGTTCCTTCTTCTCTTCCCCTCTCTCTCTTCATGGCAGACGGCTTGCTCGCTGTTACTGTACTCTCTCGCTTGTTAATTGGTGTTTCCGGCCACTCTCTGTCAACGTCAGGCTAAACCTACGTGTTTCTCCAAAAAGCTCAGCTTAGACAAGGCCCGTAGTTATCCGTATAATTAAATCCACGGTCCCTAAGATTCTGCGAGCGATTGCCCAAACCCTGCTCAAAACCGCACCAATCGTGCTGGAGAAGCGAAGGAGATCAAGACAGTCATTGGCCCGAATAAGTCGACCTAGTTCCCCGCCTTCCACGGGATCCGACACAACTGTGATTATTACCCCCTCGATTTAGACTTTCCAACGACAGCGTGGCTCCCACGTTATGGAATCCATCGTATAAATCACAGCGGTGAGAAGAAATTGCATTTACACCCATCTGGGCGAAATCGACGTCGCACCATCCCTGTCATCCTGCGGGCCCAAGGTGTCGGGGAGGGTGTTTGGTGGGTGCGCAGTGATGGAGCAGGATAACCCGATGGCGTGAGAATCCATTGGGGGTTGCATTCGTGTTGAAAATTTCCAACGAAGTCAGAGCCTGTCGCGCGAGGGAAGGTCGGGGCGCGAATCTCGAGAGGTCCCATCCTGCCCGGGGCACTGGGGCCCACCGGACGACAGCGACCGCGTCGACTCAAACTCAACAACCGAATCGGAGCCGTCCGTGCGCGATCCGAACTCCCGAGTCCCCGCCCCGGCGTCTGACCGGAAGAGACGGCGGGCCCCGCGCCCGACGTGACGTCTCGATCACAGCCGTCCGACAGCTCGGCGGCCACCCGAGCCTCCGCCGAGCCACCCAACACGGAACCGACATCCGCACGTCACTCCACGTCGAACGCCCGGTCAACTGGCTCTTCGCACATCTCCTTAGATTCAGAGGAACCGCTCGCATGATGACGACGGACGTTCAGAGCTGGAGAACGAACGAAGCTGCGGCCATGGAGATGGGCGGTGGTGGTTCCGAGGAGTAGAGATGGGCTATGTATTCACCAAATGAGCAGAAGGTTATGGCATGCATGGGAGGGTGCATGGCTCTAGGCTGATACGAGAGGACAGGAGAAATGTAACATATATCAATATCTTTGATTGATGTTGACCATCAAATGCGTATATCTTTGATTGATGTTGACCAAGAAATTCGTGCGTGCGTGCGTGCTTTTGTGGTATTTGACATCTCTGTGTCATCTGTGAAAGGAGAGAGACCTCATGAATATAGTTATATAGGTTCTTATTTCCGGTCCTGTCATAAATAATATCACTCCTGGTAGATTTTTGCCGGCCTTCTTTTAAACTTTGAAGGGGCTCAACTAGCTATAATGAGAATGCCAACGACGATGGAATCACTAATTTTCTTTGGTTTAATATATAATTCTGAAATTACACATTGTTCATTTAATTTGTCGTATTCTGATTTTGGGATAAGCGAAATTGGCTAAAATATTTTAGTTTGGAGGTCAATCAACGGTTAACACATTGGAACTTGGGGAGGGATGGTGGAGATGGGAGTTACCAGTGAACTACAATTTATTGCCCCTTCAAGCTTCATTAAGTCTCCCTTCAATCTTCCCTCTGTGCGCCGACTAATTATTAATCATGATGTGATGATGATAGATATGGCAAAAGAGTCTCTCAAGAGAGATAAACTCTACTTGTAAATTAAATTAATCATGGATATATGGAAAAGATTAATTACCAAATAAAATCAAGTAAATAATAACAAATATATCATCGACTTTTAAATCTAACAACTTTACCATACGCTTAAAGGTGCATTTGCAATAAATTTGTTATTACACCGGTAACTTTTCATCTCCAAATTATTAATCAATAATATATCCATATGTCAAATCATTTATTTTATTTATATTAACTAGCATGTGAAAAATCAAATACAATAGATTCGGAAAAATCTAATTAAGTCAGTTTCCTATAATATCCTTTTTTTTTTATAATAACTTTAATTTGTAGGAGACATTATGGATAATAACAAAGATATTTTCTTTAAATTATTTTCCTTTGATATGAGTTCTAGACTAGTTCTATTGAGGTCGGATATGACTTCACCACTCGAATGCTAACCAGACCGATTAGTCCTCTTTTAATTCTAACTCTTTCAATAACTTAATCATTATTTTACAGCTTTAATTGGTCCCCTGTATGCTCGACTTTATCAAACATTTATCAAAAACTCTATATCTAGCTAGCTATGTATCATAACATTAATCAACAGTCTCCACTAAGGATTAGTAAATAATACAATTTAGCACTGCCTAAATCAAATTAGGAGGGACCAGCCTTTCTCCTCCATGTGGCCAACTGTATGTTCAAAAGCTTTAGCATTTGAGGGGACTTGGTTGCTAATCCCTTGTACCAATTGATTGATTGATTAATTTAACTTGATTGAGTTAATTAAAGTGCAGTGAGCATCTTAATTAGGGGTCTTTTTTTATTCGCTGACAATATATTCTCTCCTCCTCTGACAATATATATAACTGTCATTTATTCACTACTATATACCAGTTAAATGGCTAATCTCGATTTACTTCCCTTTGGATAAGTATTTCTAGGGCAAAGATCATTAATTCCTATTATCTAGCATTTATGTTATTTCTTAGCATTAGATAAATATTAATTCTTTTTTAACGCAAATTAAATTTTAAATGATGCTCAAAGTGTCTAATTAGTACATAGAGGTGTCATGTCATTGAATAATTATTATTTTTATTTGATTAATAAAATTTTATTGTCTCCTTTAATTTATTGTTGCCCTTCCATTGTTCTACATCTTCTTATCTGGCCTCTCCTGACGACGTATAAGCATATAGCCATGAATTGTTAGCATGTAAATATAATTTGATAATATTAACAATATAATTTGGTAATATCTACAATACAATTTAATAAAACTTCTAACATATTTTTGTTTCATCTAGGATATAATTTTGTGATATCTGAAATATAATTAATGATATTTGAAATATAATTTAGTAGCACTTATAATACAATTTAGTAAAACTATACACATTTTGGTATACTTCATAATATAATTTGGTAGATCTTATGAAACAATCTAGAAGCACTATATATTAGCTAATTGGTTCATGCATAACTTCACTTTAAAATTATGTGTGATTAAAAAGATACTCCATGTAACATTATACGAAGTGGTCTTCACGCTAGGCTTAATCTAAAAAAGGGATTACATTGGTATAAATGTCATATTTATGATTTGTATATAAATCTCTATCAAATTATATAATAGACACTATAAAATTATATCCCTATTAAGTTATTATATAAATATATCATATTATTAGTATTATCAAAATATATTTTAAATGCTACTAAATTATATTTTTATTTTTCTATCTATAAATATAAATATATTAATTGAGGAGTCAACTTACATTCACATAATCCTTTATCATATGTTACATCAATAACCGTAACCTACATGATTGATCTCATCCTCTAAACATCAATTGTTGGTGCCATTAACCTCTGGTCATGGTTGTGATCAACCTCAAGTTGAATTTTGATATTTGAACAATATATATTGATAATAAAAAAGATATTCTAAAAATGAAGATTATTGATCAAGGGTGATGAAACTCAGTGAATCATGGAGGACCAAACACTTGATACAAAATGAGTGAAATCCATGGTGGATCATGGAAGATCGAACACGTAACATGTGGTGAACGTTTTAATAAGTTACGAAGGATTAGATGTTAGGTACATGGATAGAAATCTTAACATGTCAGAAAAAATTGAATGTTAGGTGTGAGATGGAAAATTAAACAGATCAATGAGAACCAGATGTTTAGCAATAGTAAAGTCCTAGCATGCTAAAGTTGATTGGATATTTAGAAGAAAAAATACAAATAGATAAAAAAGGATCGGATGTTTAATAATGTAAAGTTCTGATAGGCCAAGATTTACCACATGTTTATAAGTGAGTGAAATATTGACAAGTCAAGGATGATCGAATGTTAAAATGAAGAAGTCCTAGTAGGTTGTGGTCAATTGACTACTAGACAATGTGAGATTTCAACCTTATAAAAGCTAAAATATGAGTATTATTCGATTATTATGGAGTAGTAATTTGCTGATGAATCATAAACCTCTAGATTGAAGGTTTGAGGGAGTTTACGAATATTTTGAATGTGAATAATCAACTGCTGGGTATTAGCAATCATCTTCTTCATCATGTTCAAGTGAATAGAGTTTAGAACTCGATTGTCAAACTTAGTTGATCGTTATTTGTCGATTGTTGGAGAGGAGTTGTAGATTGATGTCATTGTTCGAACAAATAGAAAGTTTAGCAATCGATTGCGAAACTTACCTATTTAGGTATAATCAAGTGATGTGGTTAAAGCTGTGCTAGAAAGAGCTATCCTATATGTGTGAGATCTATAGTGGATCAATCGATTGATGAACACTAATAGCGGACTATTAGACAAAAATCAACCTCGACTTGAACCCTATAAAAGAGGATTTTGTGAAGGATTTAGAGCCCTATAAAAGAGGATTGATGTCATGATTATTCATATACATTGATTTAATTTTTTGTAATTAAGGATAAATGTCATTATTTGACATCTTAGGTAGGACGATTAATATCTAGGTAGAAATGCATGATCTCTCAATTTAGGGAGAATTAATTTACATCTTATAAGAGTTATAAGATGACTTGTTTGTATATTGAAATACATTAGACACAAGTGAGATATTAGGATGATAAGCTAAGTTCAGTGTGCTAATATTGTGCATTTACATGAGAATAGCAGCATCAAATAATATGGATTTTACATGTATCAATCATGGAAAAAGCTAATATACAAATCATATATACTTGACCTATAGAGTAGAGCTGTCAAGTTGGGTTAGGGTCGCCGGATTGGTCCGCCCCGTCAAATAATTTAAGTGGGTTGGATTGAACTTTTATCAACCCGCCATTTTGGCGGGCCTAAACGGATCGACCCGCGCGGGTTGCAGGTCTAGACGGGTTGGCCCGCCGTGACACAGGTTGGCCCGCGGGTTGAGAAATGTCAAAAGATAAGTTTTTCACTATTACAATCTTCTTCTATCACACATACACCTCAACAAAATATAAAAGAAGTTAAGAGTAAAGAACAAAAGAATATTTTTTATACTCTAATTATTTTTTATTATCTTGTCACTACTATTTTAATCGATATAGGAAATAATGATATATCAAAATCAAATAATTACCCAAGCTAAAAAATCTCAATTGAATATCTATTTGAAGGAGAAAAAATTTACATTTACATATTATCAAGATTTGGATATTTTGGAACATTAGAAAGGAATCAAAACATCGAGACTAATTTTATAAGTCGATAATTGAATCTCAATTATAAGATTTTAGTTACTTCAAATACTTATTTTTTAATCATGGTTAGAGCTATCAAGTCAAGTTAGGCCCATCAGTTGGCTCTCCCCGCCAAATAATTTAGGCAGTCGGGTTGAAATTTTATCAATCCGCTATTTCATGCCTAAACGGATCGATCCACACGGGTTCAGTGTGTCAGACTGCGGAGAAATGTCAAAAGATGGAACATGTGAAAATAAAATTGTATAAGTTTTTTTTTACCAATATTTTAATATTAATTAATAAGAGAAGTTCTTCACCATCACAATATTTTTCTATCACATATACACCTCAACAAAGTGTAAGAGAAACGGGGCAAGGGCCTAGTGACTAGCGCATGCAGACGTTGCACTAGAGGACAATGGGTCAATCCCTCGCAAATACGAGGGTGCCGTCCCTCTATGCGTTAGTTACTAGTCTTAAGGGCCAAAGATCTACCGTGATTTACCTCCCTTACGATGGTCCAGGGGCGGACTGGTAGGGGCCGCTAGATTGGCGGATTCCAACCTTTTGCACTAGAAGAGAAATTAAAATGAAAAAACAAAATAATATTTGATGTACTCTAATACTTTTTTTTTTCTTGTATACTTTAATTATTTTATATTATCTTATCATTACTATTCCAAACGATATAGAAAATGATGACATATCAAAATCAAATAATTATAAGAGCTAAAAAATCTCAATTGGATCTCTATTTAGAAGAGTAAAAATTTAAATTTATATATTATCAAGATTTGAATATTTTGGATCATTGGAAGAATAAAAAACATCGGTACTCAACTTTATCGGTCGATAATTAAATCTCAATTATAAGATTTTAATTACTTCAAATGTTTGTTTTTTTAATCATGGTACTCCATTTGTCTTACCGATCATCGTCACAAATTCTCAACACCTTAATAATTTTAGATATAGTTTTTTAATTTTTGTGGCCTGCGGGTTGGCCCGCCTAACCCGCAACCTGCCTTGGATTGGGTTGGGTTGGAGATTTCTCAACCCGCCAAGATGGCGGGTCGACTCGCCCCTCTCTGCTAAATGTTGGGTTAATGGTGGGTTGGCCCGCCACGCCATGGGTCAACCCGTTTGATAGTTCTAATCATGATACTCTATCTGTCTTACAGATCATTACCTCAAGTTCTCAACACCTCAGTAATTTTAGATATATTTTTTAAATTTGTGTGGCCCGCGGGTTGGCTCAGCTAACCTGCAACCCGCCTTAGGTTGGGTTGGAAATTTCTCAACCCGCCGAGATGGCGGGTCGACCCGCCCCTCTTCACTAAATATTGGGTTTATGACGGGTTGACCCGCCCCGCCATGGGTCAGCCCATTTGATAGCTCTACTATAGAGCATGATTAGAAATTAATTTTGAAATCAAGTTTTAATATCAAAAACTTAATCAATTAGAGAAAACTCTTAAAAAGATGAAAAATATATTGTAAAGGGTCAAAGAAAGAAAGTCTAGATTTAGTTAGGTAAGAACTACCTAAGGGCAAAAAATGTTTGAGATACAAATGTAAATTCAAGGAAAGAAGCCCTCGTACCATAGAATTCTATATAACTATGGAATAAACCCTAAGTATAAGGTTAGAGTTAAGGTGCAAGGGACTGATACGAATCGAGGGTAGGATTGTCTTGAGTTATAACCCAACTCAAATATTTTTTTTATTACTTCTTAGCCTTGCCCAATTCTAATCTTGAATTAGTCCATTTCTAATTTTTGAATTAACCCAACCCAATTCTAATTCCTAGATTCGTCTATGCAAGAGAGGTCATCCTTAGTGTTGACATTGATGAAACTAGCATGACTAAGGCTTCTAAGAATCAAGAAGAGTCATTAACAAGGTATTTAGGGAGGTTATTCCTAGTGAGTACCTAATAAATCCAAGGAGACCCAATAAATATTAGGTTCCTAAGAATGTGATGTCTTCGTATAAATGAATTTAAGATGTGTCAACTTTGAAAAAGTAGTTAATCCAATTATGATAAAGTTGTTGGTACAATCTTGCCCCAAACATTAATTACTTTTGCTGTTTGACAATCAAGTTTAAGTTAGGTAATATTGATGATCTAACATGAATATTAAGTGACGGTACAAGGAAAGTTCAAGTATAGAGACTCAAAGTCAAGGGAAGCATGAAAACTTGTCGTTGTAAGTCCAAGTATGTAATCTTAGCGTAAGTCCAAGTGTAACTTGGCAATAGAAGTCCCGGAGTATGACTCTTGGCAGAAAAGTCCCAATGCACGATCTCTTGAAAAAATGAGACCTTATAGCATCACAAAGTCGAATGAAGCACTTGAAGGCAAGTTCAAAGGGTGAGGAGTTGTGGACTTGAATGCATCCTAAAGGTGCGAGACTGATGGAAGAAGCTTGAAGGTTTAGGTCTAGACTAAGGGTAAATGTCAAGTATGAGAGGAGCATACTTGATGTGCTAAACCTCAAATTTTGAGGTGTACCAGTCGATTGCCTGTTGAGAGCAGTCAACTGGCAATGGGAAGTCCCGAGCCGAACTTCCCCACTCGGGAAATCCCGAGCCGAACTTCCCCACTCATGAAGTCTTGAGTAGTGCTCAAGAAGTCCTGAGTAGAGCTTGAGAAGTCTTTCCTGAGTGGAGCTCGACTCAACGCTCAGACAAAGGAAGTCCCAAGCGATAGTCGGCAAGCCTACGAGTGCTTGAGCAATCGATTGTTGTGGTGAAGCAATCAATTGGTTCATGTAGTCGATGATGAGGTGCCAGGACAGCCGCCGCAACCGAGGTGCTCGAAGTTGAGACACAATGTCATGAAGCAAGCCAATCACTGTGATGAAGCGACCAATCGACTTTAGCGAACAGAGCACAAAAAGTTTCTAAGTCAACTGGGAAGTTCAACTGTTGAGCTAGCAGTCGACTGATAAAGTAGAGCAGTTGACTAATCAACTGAATTTCGACGTGGAAGGAGTCATTGTAAGACAAAATTCTAGCAACCAGTCGATTGGTCAGTGGAAATCAACTGATATGAGGCTTATACAAGGAGTTTTGGAGCTTGGAGAAAGGTTAACGAATTTTTCATAGAATCATCCAAAAGTTCTCCATGTGTTTTCCAAGTCTTTCCTCTCTAAATCTCTTCTTCCAAAGCTTATTCTTAAAATCTTATAAGAAGAAGAGATCATTGTAAGAAGGTTTCTTCCACCTTAGTGTTCATCTAAAGAAGAAGATAGTGAAAGTTTGTAAGAGGAGTAATCCACCTTAAGGATTGTGGTGGAGTAGGAGTGGATCTCCGAACCACGTTGCATCTTTATGTTAGCATTGTTTTTGAATTGTTTTCGATTCTATCTTTTAATTCATATTTTCTTCCACTAACAAAGTTGTAGAAAGAAATTGAAGAAGCGCTATTCACCCCCTCTAGCGCAACTCACGGTCCTAACAATTGGTATCAAAGCTCGGATCACCTTAGAAGAACTAACTATCAACTGAAGCATTAAGATGACATTTTAAGAGAGATATAGCACTGCACGACCACCTTTCTTTGATTGCAACAATTTCACATATTGAAAGGTAGAGTGGAATATTATTTAATGAATGATATAAAAAATTGGGTTAGCGTTGTAGATGGGTTCAAAAAATCGATGGACCAATTTGGAGCACCTCTCCCAACCAAAGATTGGACAAAAAAAATGTTCGACAAAGCTCAAGCAAATGCAAAATCCACAACTATACTATAATGTGGACTCTCGAAGGAGCAACTCAATAAAGTCAACCCTTTCAATTCCACCAAGGAGCTTTGGGAAAAGCTCATTGAGTTGAATGAAGGATCAAAAGAATCAAGGAGAGTCAAAAGGGATCTCTTGGTAAGTCAACTTCAAACCTTCATCATGAAAGCAAATGAAACCATGATTCAAATATACGGTAGGCTCAAAGAAGTTGTCAACGGGCTTCATGTAATAGGTGAGAAAATTGATAATCGAGATCTTGTGAGGTATGTGTTGTTAGTGCCTATAAGATTCACATATCTCCATAATGACATAATATTGTCTACTTTGGGTCTAAGCCCTCATGGTTTTGTTTTTGGACTTTACCCAAAAGGTCTCATGCCAATGGAGATATCTTTTTATCTTATAAGCACATGATCTTTTCCATGTCTTACCAATGTGGGACTTTGATTGTATTTCCAATACTCCAACAATCCCCCCTCAAACGAAGGACCACATTGAACCCCCTCCCTCAAGCCTATCCGTCCTCCAAGGACATCATCTGCTTGATGTCCGATCCTCAACCCACCAGAACTTCTTGTCAACTGTCTGGTCCTCTTGACCCAGCTAGACTTCCTGCCAGTTGTTCGGTCCTCCCGACCCAACTGGACTTCCTGTCAGTTGTCTGATCCTCCCGACCCAACTGGACTTCCTATCTAGTGTTTGGTTCTCTTGATCCGGACATGGGAGCTTAACTTCCTTCGTTCGAGGTTCATGGATTGACATGGACCATGACTCTAATACTAATTGTTAGTGCCTATAAAATTCACATATCTCCACAATGACATGATATTGTCCACTTTGGGCCTAAGCCCTCATGATTTTGTTTTTGAGCTTTACCCAAAAGGTCTCATGCCAATGGAGATATCTTTTCATCTTATAAGCATATGATCTTTTTCATGTCTTACCAATATGAGACTTTGATTGTATTCCCAATACTCCAACATGTGCTCCAAGATTTTCCTAGAAACATCTTATGGACATAAATGGCTGATGCATATAAGGTTTCTAGAGATCTTTCTTTAGTTAAAATATATGAATTATTTTGTGAATTTGAACTTCATGAACAAGCTAACATGTCTTCAAAAGAGAAAAACTTAGCTCTTGTTGTAGAAAAGAACGAAAAGAAGAAGAATGAGGAATCCTCATCATCTGAGTCCGATCAAGAGTTATCAAATAGCGATGAAGAGATGCCCGCTAGTGAAGTGGCTCATTATGTCAAAAAGATGATGGGAAGAACAAGAAGATTTAAGAGGGAAAATGTGAAGAAGATGTTTCAATCTTCAAAAGGTAAGTCTAGTAATAGTTTGAATTTTATACTAATGTTATTTGCTATGAATGCAACATGAAAGGGCACATCAAGCCAAATTGCTCAGATGTAAAGAAGAAAGAAGAAAAGGAGAAGAAGAAGGAAAAGAAAAAGGAGAAGAAAAACGAGGTCATGGTGGCCCAAACTACATGGGAAATCCAAAGCATTGATAATTCTTTGGATGAGGAAAAGCTACGCCATATCACCCAACACATGGCATTTATGGTCTTTGAGGATGACAAGGAAGCCTCAAGTCAAGGAGAAGAATCAAACGTCGAATCGTCATCTAGTGACGATGAGGTAAAAGATTCTCTCCAAGTAGAATTGCTTTATAAGACTATTGCTTATCTTAAGAATGTTTTAGTTAAGTCACAATCTAGGGTTAAGGACTTAATGTTTAAAATTAGGAAAATTAGAAGTGAAGCATCCACATCTAGTGAGTCAAGCATGCTTAAGGAAGAAAATGATAATTTGAAGAATCAAGTACTTGAGCTAAATACATGTTTAGAAAAATTTACAAATGGCTCAAAATACCTTGACATGATTCATAAAGATCAAAGAGTCATTTATAATAAGGTTGGAATATGATATAAACCTAAGGACAAAGAAGTTGCATATATTTCCCTTCTAAGTAGAAATTCAACCATTAAAGGTAAGGTAAACAAAGCGTGAGTACCTAAGAAGTATTTAAATGATGGTTCCAGACCAAATGTATAGGTACCAAACAATGTTGTTTAGGTAGAAGAATCAAGTATGTGGATTGTGGATAGCGATTGCTCAAGACATATGATCGAGGATGTGAGCAAGTTTTCCACAATTAGTTGCATAAAGAAGGGAACGATATCTTTTGGAAAGAGTAGAAACCTCAAGATTATGGATAGAGGTACAATCGAGGTATCACCCAACATTATTATTCATAGTCTTATTAGTTAAGAATATGAAATTTAATTTTCTTAGTGTAATCCAATTATGTGATGCATGATATAATATAGAATTTCAATCCACTAAGGGTGTGTTTGGTTGGGGGTCATCTGTGATAACCTTGGTTATCCATCCAAGGTTATCAAAGAAAATCTTATTTGGTTTAGGATTTGAACGATTACCAAGTCATGATGGATGCCTGACACGTCATGCCATGTCATCAAAAGGATTATGGATGGGAGAATTGGAAAACTTTCAAGAAGTTTGGTTTTTCTTGATTCCCTTGGTTATGAATTTTTTTTCCAAAAATACCCTCTAATTTTTACCATTTAGGATAAAATTATCCTTATCAATTTATCAAATTACAATCTAGCCGGTTGTCCATCGACTGTCGCTGTCGTCCGTCGTCGCCATCGGTGCCATCGCCGATCGCCGGCCGTCGATCGCCGCCGATCGTCGATTGATAGTAAATGTCACAATAAGTAATACATTAAAACCTTTAAACAAACTAGATTTTGTCTCATTACCTAGGATTAAACCAAACGACATTAAGTTATATTTTATTC
Organism: Wurfbainia villosa; assembly: GCA_025175895.1. Lineage (NCBI taxonomy): Eukaryota > Viridiplantae > Streptophyta > Magnoliopsida > Zingiberales > Zingiberaceae > Wurfbainia > Wurfbainia villosa. The sequence goes on from CM045988.1 coordinate 86,124,911, forward strand.
CTCATAACCTTGGTTATGTGATTACTTGGTAATCACATGACTAAGGTAATCACAGATGACCCCCAACCAAACGCACCCTAAGTGTTTAATTAAACATAATAGTTTAGAATATTTTATGTTAGTTGGATATAGGAAAATAAATTTCAACTATGTTGATCTTTCCTATGCTTCTAACATTTCTACTAAGTGTCTCATATCAAAAGAAGAAGAAGGATGACTATGACATAGAAGACTTGAACACATCAATATGAAAAACATAGCCAAAATAGTCAAATTGGAGCTAGTAAAGGGATTGCCAAAGATCAAGTATATCAAGGACAAGATGTGAGATGCATGCCAAGAGGATAAATAGTCTAAGTCATCATATGAGAGTAAAACTCTAACTAATATTTCTTTACCTTTAGAGTTATTATATTTAGATCTTTTTTATTGTCATAGTAATCCATCATTAGAATGTAACAAATATTGTTTAGTGATAATTGATGATTTTTTTGGATATACTTGGTCTATTTCATGAAACATAAGGATGAAACCCTAGAAATAATCATAGAATTTAGCAAAATGGTAGAAAATAAAAAGAATCTCAAAATCAATCAGATTCGAAGTGATCACGGTGGAGAATTTAAAAAACTCAAAGTTCTTTAAATTTTGTTTAGAACAAGGATATAAGCATGAGTTTTCTTGTCCAAGAACACCCCAACAAAATGGGATAGTGGAAAGGAAAAATCGTATTCTACAAGAAGCAGCTGAGACTATGCTTAATGTATATTCTTTACCTAGTTACTTATGGGTTGAATTGGTTAATACCATTTGTTATATCAAAAATCATGTCTTAATCCATAGTTTTTTTAGGGAAAACACCTTTTGAATTATGGAATGACACAATTCCTATAATTCATTATTTCAAAGTCTTTGGTTGCAAAGTTTATATCTTAAATACCAAATATAATTTAGAGAAATTCGAGTCTAAGGCGGATGAACGAATCTTGATTGGATACTCATCCACTAGTAGAGGATATAAAGTATACAACAAGAGGACTCAAAAGATTGAGGAATCCTCTAATGTTGAATTTGATGAGTCTACTAGTACCTACACTAAGAAATCCTCTATTGATAAGGATATCAATGCAAGAAATCAAGACATTACTCAAGGGAATCAAAATTTAAATTTAGAGGGATCAAGAGGGAGGAAGAGGAGATTCCGATGATGAACAGAGGAAGGATAATAATGATCAATTTGAATGTGATTCACCCACACCTCCTAGGATCTTAAGAATTCATTAAAATTATCCTCTAGACTAAGTAGTAGGAGAACTCTCACAAAGAGTAAGGACTAGATCCTACTTTAGAGATCCTACTAGTCAAGTTGCCCTAATATCTCAAATTGAGCCAAAATCGATTAATGATGCCTTGCTTTATCTGAATTGGATACTAGCAATGCAAGAAGAGTTAGCCTAATTTGAGAGAAGTCAAGTATGTGAGTTAGTCTCTAGACCCAATGATGACACAATTGTTACAACAAAATTGGTCTCTAGAAACAAATTAGATGATCAAGAAAGAGTGACAAGAAACAAAGCTAGGTTGGTAGATTGAGGGTTCAATCAAGTTGAAGGACTTGATTATGATGAGACTTATGCTCCGGTGGCTCGGTTAGATTCTATCCGAATCTTATTAGGATATGCCGCTCACATGAGTTTTAAACTATATCGAATGGATGTGAAATTGTAACACCCCCCTCTCTCTCTACTCTAGAAAGGGAGGTGTTACCATCGTACTTTACTTATAACCCAAACATGTCTCCATTATTCCTTAAACTCACATACACTATTCATAAATTAACTAATACCTGACTTAAAATAGAAGAGTATCCACAACTCATACCAAGATCTAAACATTGTTTCTAAACGAGTATCATAATTTAAACTCTTAACTTGAAACAGCGGAAGCTAAAGAAATAGATCAACTATATTGGCATGTTGACACAGGGATATTATGCAAGTTCTTAACATATCTCAGCATGCACCTTTGCTAGGGTTCTAACATAAAACATTCTTAAGTAACTCAACCTCATGCATGACGATAGTAATGATATGCATCTTTGACATGCACATGAATGTAAACAACGATACATCACATCAACCCTAGCACATAACAAGAACACTAGCACACTAACATGAACACTTAGCACATAACAAGAACACTAGCACACTAGCAAGTTCAAGGTTCCTAGCATAGCATAATACTAGCAAGTTCGACATTCTTAGACACAACATGATCAAACCCATAACATGAACACTACCACACGAACAAGTTTGAAGGCCTTAACATAACAAAATACTAGCAAGTCTAGGATCATAATCCACTGATCCGCCGCCACACACACCAAGCACTTCATCCGCTCCCCCCCCCCCCCCCCCTCTTACTCAAACTTTGCTTTACCCTTATCTGCAGTATAAGGAATGCAACTATAAGCAATGATGCTTAGTAAGTATATCCTATTCTCACAAAACATCGCATTAGGAGAAAAATATGCTATTAGAATACTTGCATGCAAACATATACTCTTACTTGCATTTAAGAAAATTCTGCATTAAACATTTAGGAACACTTGCACATGATACAATGATTCAACTTGACATGCATGAAATTTCTGTATTAAACATATAGAAACACTTGTACATAACACAATGGCTCAACTTGAAATGCATGAACTTGACATACATAACTTGCAATACAAATATGCTTCGCTTGTAGAACCATGTACATGAGTTATACTTAAACTTGTAACCATTGTGCTTTAGTTAACTTTAGAAAGCCATATGTACATATATACTTTAAAATCAGTAAACATCCTTGTTTGGGCAGCCCGACATTATACCATTTTGCGCGCAACCCTAATAGAATTTGGGATAGCTAGCCACCGAACTTATTAGGGTAACTTAACTTACTAAGGGCGGTCTAGGGGCTCGTGGGCATCTAAGGGCCCGGTATATGCCACTTCAAAGTAAAATACTTTCTTTATATATGACTTACTTATTTTTTATCATTTAACGAGTACTTTACATGATCATAATCAAAAATCCATATAGGAAGCCTTTCAAGACATTTGATCATGCTCTTTGTCCCTAAAACTCGTAAGGGAAGCATCTTGTGATCTTTACATCTTGTTTCCAATGAAATATTCAAAGTAAAATACTTCCTTTATATATGACTTACTGATCTTTGTCATTTGTCAAACATTTAACATGATCATACTCCCAAAACTCATATAGGAAGTCTTTCAAGACATGCGATCATGCTCTTTGTCCCCAAAACTTATAGGGAAGTGCATCTTATGATCTTATGTCTTGTTTCAACATGAAATATACCTATAAATATATATGACCTACTAATTTTGTCATCTACCCAACATGTAACATGCTCATACTCCCAAAACTCGTATAGGGAGCCTTTCACGATATTTAATCATGCTCTTTGTCCCCAAAACTCGTAGGGGAAGCCTCTTTAAAATCTCTACATCTTGCCCCACGAGAAATATTCCTAAAATACCTAAAAATCCAACCAAACATAATCTGGACAGAACCTATAAATCTGAATAAAACATGATACTAGAAGCTAGATGTGAAAATCAAAGAGTTACTTATGCTATAGGTGAGAGATAGCATCCTAGTGATTTATGTCTTGCTTAAAACAAAATATACCTTACCTATAAGTATAAACACACCCATATAATCTGATCAAAACATATTTTTATCATTTAACAAGTATTTTACATGATCATACTCAAAAACTCATATAGGAAGCCTTTCAAGACATTCGATCATCCTCTTTGTCCCCAAAACTCGTAGGGGAAGCATCTTGTGATCTTTACATCTTGCTTCCAATGAAATATACTTAAAATACCTAAAATTCCAAACAAACATAATCTAGACAGAACATATAAATCCAAATAAAATATGATAATAGAACCTAGATGGGCAAATCAAAGAGTTACTTATGTTATAGGTGAGAAATAATATCTTGGTGATCGATCTTAGATCTTGCTTAAAAAGACCTATACCTCGACTATGAATCTGAACACACACATATATCATCTGATCCAAACATATAATCTATCAAAACATAGTAAAAAAAGTTATATAAAACAATCGAAGAACTACTTATACTGCAGGTGAGAGATACTTACATCCTCTCGCTATCGTACTAGTATACCGCTATGGTTTTTGTGAGATGAATACCTTCCCTTGTTCCTTACCCTTAGGAGTGGTCCTATAGCATATACTAAGCCTTTGTATCCCCTTTAATCCCCCTTGAGAACCCCAACCAAAGCTTTAGGGTTTCGGATGGAGTCGGAGGAAGGAGGAGGAATTTCGGTGGAGGAGGAAGAAGGTGGAGCTTGATCCTCTAGCAAACACCAAGCTTTGTGAGAAACTCCTCTTGAAAAACCCTCTTGAGGATCCCAACACAAGAAGCCCTATATCTTGGGATGCAAAAAGGGAGGAAGGAGAGGGATAGGTTTCGGCCAAGAATGAGGAAGGAGGAAGAAGAAGGAATGTGAAGTGGGTTTGCTTTCCTTCTCCCTTTAATCTCCACATTAATGGCTAGGGAGGTGAGAAAAATAAACTTTTCATCTTCTCATGGGGAGATGAAACAACTCGTCACCCTATCATCTTCTCATTTATCTTCTTTGTATATTCCTTATCTATTCTAGCCAAGAATTATCCTATGTGTAGGAGATTTGACGCCGCTAGAGGGGGGGGGGGTGAATAGCGTTTTGCCCGTGCGTGGATGGAATTCGTTCTCGTTCGTGTCTACAATTTCGTTAGCGCAGCGGAATATAGATAATGATAACAATAACAAAATAGACAATTACACACGAACACGAGTATGTAACGTGGTTCGGAACTGCACGGTTCATACTCCACGGATCGAGCTCTACGAGCTCTAGTGATGCACACGCACTCACTAATCACAAAAACTCCTTCTCGACACAAGTCGGAGGTGGAGAAACCCCTTATAAGTAATCTTACAACAATAAGATACAAATACAAGCAATTACAATAATGAAATACAATGCAAGTAAAGAAAACTACTTTACGATTGCCTTTGGATTGCTTGATTGCTTGGTTGCTTGAAATCACCTTGGAGACCCTGATTTGCAACAACAAATCGCTCCAAAACCCTCAAGAAACCGATGCCAATTTCCTCCATCATGAGCTCCTTTTATAGCTTCAACCTGTGCTGGAAAAAGTCGATCAGTCGACTGATCGGGACCATCAGTCGACTGATGCCACTGTTGTCGTGAGACAACGACTAGATCCACACTGGATAAGTCCAACGGATCTACCATCAGTCGACTGATGGAGTCCTCACTCGACCAGTCAAGTCTCGACTCCATTCGCAGGGTCGATTTCTCGAGCACCACGATCGTGATCACACGATCGCCGATCGCTGAGCCATCACCGATCGCCCACCTAGCATGATCATTGCTAGGCATAACCTGATCAACCCTAGTTGATTGGTCCACCGACTGCCACATGACACCAGTCGACTGACACACCTCAAACATGAGGTTTTAACCCAAGTATGGTTCCCCCATACTTGCTAGACCACCCTTAGCCTAGACCTAAGCCTTCTAGCCACCTCCATCAGCCTCACGCCTCTCAGATCCCTCCAAGTCATCCATGACTTGTTCATCCATCGTGCTAGCCTTCAGGTGCTTCCATCGGCTATGTCATGCTAACGGTGTCTACACCGCCAAGGCACATCGGACTTACGCCGCCAAGACTCCGCTTGGACTTTACGCCGCCAACCATTGGACTTATGCTGCCAAGACTCCCGCTTGGACTTTACGCTGCCAATATCAAACCCTTGGACTTCTCAAATGCCAAGGCTCAAGCTTGGACTTTCCCTTGCCAACCCATGTTGGACTTTCCATGCCAAGACCATGCTTGGACTTTCCATGCCAAGACCCATGCTTGGACTTCCCTTGCCAACCCATGTTGGACTTCTCAAATGCCAAGACCATGCTTGGACTTTTCATGTGCCAAGTGTCCCACTTGGACTTTCCATGTCAAGTACTCAAGACTTGGACTTTACCAAATGACAATTACATTGTCATATGTTTTTGTCGAAACATCAAAACATCACTCAAGTCAAACTTGAGTCCTGGTCAATCGTGACCTGGGCTGATTGCACCAACAATCTCCCCCTTTTTGATGTTTGACAAAAACCAAACAAATGATTGAGTTAGAACACTAACTCAAATCCTTTACCAATTATCCAAAATTGGTAAATACTCTCCAAATGTTCTCCCCCAAACATTCTCCCCCTTTTTGACTAACATCAAAAAGGTTTTCTCTCCAAGGAGGTCAATGTCTCATGTCCCAATGAGATCTTACAATCTCCCCCTTGGTCCAACAATACTTAGGATGCCTACCATCTTCCTAGTGATAAGTCCAATATCACTCAAGAGAGGCAATCCCATTTACTCTCCCAATTTCCAAATTGAGTTTCTCAAACATCCCATCAATTTTCCCAATTGATAATATTCTCCCAATAACTTCTCCCCTTCAAGAGGAGAAGCACATCCATCATCCCAAGATGGATAACTCCCCCTAAAGGCTTGCTCCCCCATGACCATTGCACCAACAATGTCCTTGGGAAGTCTCTAAGCCAATAGGAACTCTAAACCATCAAAATTAAGGTTAGAAATTCAACATTGAACTTTCCAACACCTTAACATTGATACAAACCCTAAACACCTCTCCTAATCCATATCCAATTGATTTTCACCCTTCATCATGCTTCCCAAAGCATATCCTAGGGTTAGAAGTGGTTAGGGACCTTAACCGCAGCTGAAATCGGATTAAACAACCTTAGTTATCCCGAAATCAGGCAATCAGTCGAGTGATTCAGAAATCCCGATCGACACCATCCATCCGATCCGCCACCAATAGCATCGATAATCAAAATTTCGAATTTGATTATCGAGTTGAATTTCAGAAAATCATAAATAATTATACGTATATCGAAAAATCATGAAATTTGGTACGTATAATACTTATGACCAATACAATAGGTGAAAAATGTTTGAAAAATATTTTACCCATAAAATAAAGAGTTTGATACAAAACTCAAAACCATTGAAATTTTCAATGTTTTGGCCCTATCTTGTATCAACTCTATCAATGATTATTGCTATCAAAAGATAGACTTCATCAAGGTTTTTCAAAATGATTTTAAAATGTTTTTAAAACCTTATTTTGGATCATATTCCTTGGGCTCTATGTACATGACTTGTACACAAGCTTTTCCAATGATCCACATGTTGGGTTAATATGAATTTGAGTTCAACTGGATGCAAAAACTATGCACCTTGAACTTAACTCATATCCTAGCATCTCACATGTATCTAGGGTGTATAAATACACATACATGTCCATTGGATGTGAGATGTGGGTTTTGGTTCATTTAATCTAGGGTTTCATGCATTTCCTAGGCAACCCCACTTGATTCCCTTATAAATGGGACTTCAAGTCATGCCATAGTCCTTAAATCAATTTCAACCAAATTGTCTTAAATGCATGAATGATTATGGCATTAGAAATGAAATAAATAAGCATATGCTCATAATCATGATGTCATGGCATATGATATAAAACTAAGCATACATACATTAACCTAAAACCTAAGCATACTCATGACATATAAAATCATAGAAATAGGCATGATGTCATGACATGACATATGACAATCAAAGCATGGCATATAAAATATATAGGTATAGTAATACCTAAATTTTAATATTAATTTCCATTTGATATAATTAGATATATTTTGCCATATTAACCTAATCTCCCTAGTGTGCCAAGAACCCAAAATGACACACTAACCTCTAAACCCAACTTGTGCCAATTTGATCATTTTATCAAAACTTCTCAATTAATATTGGCACATTCTAAAATCCTTTAGAATTCAAATCTAACCACATCCCAAGGTAATCAAAACCTTGAAAATGACCTAACATGCCACCTTTGCCATGGTTGAGTTAACTACCCATCCAATCAAGGTTGGCACACCCTAAACCCATCTTAGTGTGAATCAATCACGCTCTTAGAAACCCAAAACCGATTTGAGCTTCTAGGGTTAATTAGGTATTCCTTAGGGATAACCTCCCTAGATACCTTCCTAATGACCCTCCTAGGCTTGTTAGCCTTGGTCATTTGGGTCTTACCTAGGTTGACTCTAGGGGTAACTCCCCTTGCAACCTTCTTAGTGGCCACCCTAGGTTTCCTAGAAACCCTAGCCACTAGGTACACCCTTTGGTCAACTCTAGGGATGACTTCCCTATTGACCTTGGTCTTCCTAGACCTAGTTTGTGTTCCATAGTCAAATGGAACACTATGATAAGCTACTTTAGGCTTAGGTTTGTGACCCAAACCTTGCTTGCCCTTGGTTGACTTTTGACTCTTAGGTCCTTGGTGTTGACTTTGACTTTTGGACCTTTGACTTTGACCATTAGACCCTTTAAATTGATTTTGTATCTTATTTAGGGTCTTTTCAAGTTTTTCAAGCCTTGACCTCAAGACTTGATTTTCCTTTTCTAATTGCCCAATTTTAGAATTTTGATTTAAATCTTGGGCATTGGACTTCCTAGGCATATGCCTAGTCCATTTAGGGTTTAGACCTAGGTGCTCTTGCACCTTTCTAATTGTCTCCCTAGGTAAAATTGATCTTGAGTTATTTGACCTAGGTTTGTCCTTAAATAAGTTGTTTTTAGGGACATTAGTCCCAAATTTCTCCCTATTTCCTACATAGACTCTCTTAACTCCTAAGCAAAAATATTTATTCCTATTAGCATGCTTTTCATAAATTGCAGGAGAATTTAAATTCCTAGCATGCTTTTTAACATTTAAATTCGAAGATACACTACTAAAATGTACCTTAGGGTTAGCCTTAGCTCCCCCTACTTGTGATGCTTCTTCTTGGGTCTTTTTCCTCCCCCTAGAGCATTGGCTTCTAAAATGCCCCTTTTGATGGCACTTGAAGCATATAATATGCTCCTTGCTCTTTTGACTTGGGGAACCGGCATCCTTTGACTTTTGGGCACCGGAGAGGCTTTCCTAACCTTCTTTGGACATTTGCTCTTGTAATGCCCATACTCCCTACACTCAAAGCACATTATATGATTTTTATTTGAAAATAAAGTGTTTGAGTTACCTAGGGTGTTGGTAGGTGCTGGAGTTGAATTTTGAGCTTCCTCATCTTGATCGGATGTTGAAGGCTCTTCTTGAGGTTGCTCCGGTGTAGAGGATGATCTCTCCTCCTCAATCCTAGAAGTAGATGCTTCTTCCACCTCTTCTACTTCTTCTTTCTCCGATTCGGAAGTTGACTCCATCTCAACTTCCGATTCCTCACTTTCACTTGAGAATGAACTCTCCTCATGGAGTCTTGCCAATTTTCTCCATAACTCCTTGGCATACATGTAATCCCCTAGCTTGCACAAAACATCATTAGGGATTAAATCTTCCAAAAGTTTTGTTACCTTAGCTTCGGTCTTGAGCTTTTGGCGTTGCTCTTGGGTCCACTTTTTCAATTTTAGGATATTCCCCTTCTTATCCCTAGGGGGTTCAAGGCCTTCAATGAGGATGAACCAATCCTCTATGTTCATCATCAAGAATGTTTCCATTCTTGCTCTCCACGCTGGAAAATCTTCTGGATCATATGGAGGTGGAGTATTGATATCCCATCCAAGCTTGTCTTGGAATTCCATCTTCACCTTCTAGCCTTTTGCTCCCGGTTGTTAATCCGTTGAAGAGCAACCTTGCTCTGATACCAATTGTAGGAGATTTGACGCCGCTAGAGGGGGGGTGAATAGCGTTTTGCCCGTGCGTGGATGGAATTCATTCTCGTTCGTGTCTACAATTTCGTTAGCGCAGCGGAATATAGATAATGATAACAATAACGAAATAGACAATTACACACGAACACGAGTATGTAACGTGGTTCGGAACCGCACGGTTCCTACTCCACGGATCGAGCTCTACGAGCTCTAGTGATGCACACACACTCACTAATCACAAAAACTCCTTCTCGACACAAGTCGGAGGTGGAGAAACCCCTTACAAGTAATCTTACAACAATAAGATACAAATACAAGCAATTACAATAATGAAATACAATGCAAGTAAAGAAAACTACTTTACGATTGCCTTTGGATTGCTTGATTGCTTGGTTGCTTGAAATCACCTTGGAGACCCTGATTTGCAACAACAAATCGCTCCAAAACCCTCAAGAAACCGATGCCAATTTCCTCCATCACGAGCTCCTTTTATAGCTTCAACCTGTGCTGGAAAAAGTCGATCAGTCGACTGATCGGGACCATCAGTCGACTGATGCCACTGTTGTCGTGAGACAATGACTAGATCCACGTTGGATAAGTCCAACGGATCTACCATCGACCGATCCGATGGAGTCCTCACTGACCACCGAGTCTCGACTCCATTCGCGTGGCCGATTTCTCGAGCACCGCCGATCGATCACACGATCGATCCGACTCGCCGAGCCATCGATCGCCCACCGCGGCAATGATCGCTAGGCCATAACCCGCAGTCAAACCCTAGTTGACTCGGTCCAGTCGACTGACACACCTCAAACATGAGGTTTTAACCCAAGTATGGTTCCCCCATACTTGCTAGACCACCCTTAGCCTAGACCTAAGCCTTCTAGCCACCTCCATCAGCCTCACGCCTCTCGGATCCCTCCAAGTCATCCATGACTTGTTCATCCATCGCGCTAGCCTTCAGGTGCTTCCATCGGCTATGTCATACTAACGGTGTCTACACCGCCAAGGCACATTGGACTTACGCCGCCAAGACTCCGCTTGGACTTTACGCCGTCAACCATTGGACTTATGCTGCCAAGACTCCCGCTTAGACTTTACGCTGCCAATATCAAACCCTTGGACTTCTCAAATGCCAAGGCTCAAGCTTGAACTTTCCCTTGCCAACCCATGTTGGACTTTCCATGCCAAGACCATGCTTGGACTTTCCATGCCAAGACCCATGCTTGGACTTCCCTTGCCAACCCATGTTGGACTTCTCAAATGCCAAGACCATGCTTGGATTTTTCATGTGCCAAGTGTCCCACTTGGACTTTCCATGCCAAGTACTCAAGACTTGGACTTTACCAAATGACAATTACATTGTCATATGTTTTTGTCGAAACATCAAAACATCACTCAAGTCAAACTCGAGTCCTGGTCAATCGTGACCTGGGCCGATTGCACCAACACTATGGTCTAGTGGTATCATGGCTATCTCACAATTAGGAGGTTCATGATTCAAATCCTAGATATAACCATCTTTTATTTTATTTTATTTTAAACCTTTTATGGACGTTATTATCCATATAATTACTTTGAACAGTTTAGAGTTTTACGGATGTTACAGAAATCGACATTCCTAAATAGGTTTATTAAGGAAGATATTTATGTGGAGCAATCACCCGAATTTGAAAATGTAGATTACCCAAATCATATTTATAGACTTAAGAAAGATCTATATGAATTAAAATAAGCTCCCCATGCTTGATATGAAGGACTCTCATCATTCTCAATTTTTAAGAACTTTAGAAGAGGTCAAGTTGACCAAACTTCATTTCTAAAGTCTATGGAAAAAAATATCTTTGTTGCTCAAGTTTATGTTGATGATATCATATTTGGATCAATAAATGATGAACTTCTCTAAAACTTCATCAAAAACATAGAAAATGAGTTTGAGATGAGTCTAGTAGGAGAATTGACTTTCTTCTTAGGATGATTGCAAGGCAAACAATGTAAAATATGGTAAAAAAAAAAATTATTATATGGATTAACCCTTTAATTAATTGAATTTAATTAGTGGGTTAATTGAGTTTAATTAGTGGAATGAAATTGGGCTTGGGCTGTATTGGGCTTGGGCTGTAATTGGGCTTGGGTTTGGATTGAGCTGAGCTAACCAAATCGCGTGAACGACATTAAAAAAGACGCCGAACGAACCCATTTCATTCGCGATCCCCATTTCTTCTTCGCGTCATTTCTCTGCTCCGCGCGGGGTCCATCACCGACCTCCACTCGTCGGCGTCTGGTGCGAGTAGCTCGACGGCGCCACCACTAGGCTGATCTCCGGCCAGGGGTCAAAGGGTTTTCGTCTGGAAACAAAACTGCGGCGACACTTCCGGTGGACAGGCGACGTCGTGGTTGCAGCAGTGAGCTGCAATTAAAGGTAGGTATCGATTGTTGTTTTTCCTGTCAAGTTAAGGTTTGCTGCTAGCTACGACTTTCGATTTTAGCCCAACTCAGTGTTTGGGAAGTGATCGGAGCTCAGATCTCATTGGGGGCTAAAGCATGCGTGAATAATAGCCGGATCGGAGAGGTTCACCACGGTGAAGGTTAGGGCAGTAAGATGGATCAATCCTATTATTGTCATCTTTGTATTGGATTTTTAGAAATTGAAGCCGTGATTTGGAATTTAAATCTGTTTGGTGATTGATGGTAATTGTTAGATAAATGGGTTTGGTTGGTATCCTGTTATTGCGAATGTTTGTCGATGTGTTGATTTGGAGTTCCTTCGGAAGCGAGGGTGAGCGGGAGTAGGTGGAGAAGATCTAAGGTTGGTAAGTCTCAATTCTTTGTTCTTTCCCGGTGCCGTGTGAATTGGTTGATTGATGCCATGAATGTGGGATTCAATTTGTGTGTGTGGATGTTTAGTAATCGCAGTTGTGATATGGAAATTAACCTGTGATTTGAGTGGTATTGTTGATTGGGTGTAGGTGTAGGTTTTGTCGATGGCTTGGTTGAGTGTATAGATAGATCGGTAGAGCAAGCGGATGGGTTGTTTGGTAAGATTGTGGGTTGTGATCAGGAGGTGGAATTGGTGTTAGTCGATTGTTTCTTTTGATGTCCATAGTGTTTCGGTTAATTTTAGTGGATGACTGATATGCTTTGATTTGAGAGATTTTAGTGTGTTGGATCATATTGGGTATGCTCTAATAGAGAGATGATGATTGGGTTAAGCAAGGGAAAGATGTGAATATAGAACGAATAGGTATTTTGTTCGTATAATTATTGGAGACTTGTGCTTAACCCTAATTTGTTATTATTGTGCAGGTTTGGGATACGGGCGTGTCCGTGAGTGAGGATTATTCGAGCTTCGTATCAGGTGGGTAATATCTACCTGGTCCGGTAGTTTGATCAATTCCAGTGCATGATCTTGGATTTATGTTTATACCTGTTTACCTTAAATCCACTCTTATTTAATCGTATGCTTGTACTGCCTTTGACCTTTGAGATATATACTCTGTTACTTCATTGATTATCTAGCACGGATAGGAACTATAAAACCCTATTATGTGTTAGCTGATAGATGTTTAGTAAGTACATGTGGTTAGGGTTATTTTTATGACCTCAGATTGGGTTACTGGGTTGCATCACTAGGTTAGGTGATGAGTCCAAATTATGAGGTCGGTCGTTGTATCGTATACATATCAGTGTGTTAGTTTGACGGATCTATTTATCCGCATATAGGTAAATAGGTTGTGATTACTGATTTATCGTCCTTGCATGGTTGACTTTTGGTTGACTAGGTCTCCCGTGAGTTAGGAGTGTTGCGAGGATTTGTGTGTGAGCTATGCATCATTACATTGTATGCATGCTGACGACTGGGTCTCCCTTGTGGTTGAGACGGGTCGTCAGTCATCCTGCCTCCCCGGCCACTCGGGGTAGTGGTTGCAGGGTTGAGGGCAGAGCATTGTTGTGCGTGCCGTTCTCGGCCACTAGGGATGGTGGTAGCTGGAGATGCGCACTTGGCCACTTTGTGGAGTGGTAGTTAGCGACTCACCCACTATGACTGGTCGTGTGATGTGATTGTCTCCGGTGCGGTGCTCGTCTACTCATGGGTAGAGACTGGAGCCTAGCATGAGGGACCCCGTGTGGGTAGCATATAGCTCTATGGCGGGCTAGCTCTGTTTCATACCCAACCCTGGCCACTCGAGAGTGGTGGCACCGAGTCGGGATAGTTGTCATGTCCTCGCCACCTAGGCCACACCGGGTCGTAGTAGCGAGTCAGGTCTGTGAGCATGACCATGCATATCATTAGAGATATATATGTATGCATGTATTTGATATATGTTTTACATATGCAGTGAGATCTTGCATTTGATTGAGCTATGATTGTTGCACATGCTTGTTCATCATGATACATGTCATTTGCATTTTATATTTCTTGCTATGTGTTGAGCATGATACATGCGTTGATTGATTATTATATGCATTTGATTAGCATCATGTCATATTGTATGTACGGACACGGTTGTTATACAATTGATCATATCTTGTTCATATGTTGGAGTATTGGTCGGGTATGGGATTGACTGGTACATTATATAGGTTATGTTATTGTATATACTGTCGGGATGATATAGCTTATGGTGTTGCTGATCGAATAGTCGTTGGTACATTACTTTATGTTGATTGATCAGTTTAGTATATACATTGAGTATGATTTTATTGTAGTTACTTGTTATTAGATTTGGATATGGTGTATGTCTATTGGACTCATCTTTGTATACCGTAGATCTTCACATGTATACTTGTAGATCTATCCTTATATGTTGTTCATGCACTTTCTATATATTACCCACGAGTTTATACTCACCACCCGGGACCACTGGGCTTCCTCGCCCGGATATAATGGTAGAAGATTCCTTGGATGTTGAACTCCTGGTGATCCCATCTCACACCGGATGGATATGGATATGTTTATTTGTGTTGTATCCTTACGGTTGTTGGTTTGGATTTTACCTGTATTGTTTCCGTATCGTGATATACTGGACGTGTTGTATATATTTGGCTTTGATGTGTGGCTTCTATTATATTTCTTGTTGTGTCAAGTCACTCGAGTGCAGATTGGGTCATTGTATATTATTTTATCATTTGTATGTTTCCGCTGCGTTTGATATGTTGATATCTGTGTATATCATATTGTTGTTGTGGCCCTACGGGCCTTGTATTAACCCGATATGTTACCACGTACAGGGGAGATGCCGTCCGTTTGCTTTTCGGCACGGCATACTCTCGGGGCGTGACAATTTTATTGGTATCAGAGCCCTAGGTTGCGAAGTCCACTTTCGGATTTGATTTCGTTCGGACATCGAGTTTTGCTTTACTCGGTTTTGGTTTGTGAGTTCTGGGATCTGGCTATTGCGGACATCTCCGAGCTACAAGGTTTAAGGTATGTTAACAGTTATTACATATCCTTTCTATTGGTTATGCATTTAGTTGCTTATAACATGGATGACTTGTAGGATATTGGTTAGTATTCGTAACTGTGGTTTGAGTTTGACCACGGGAACGATATGTTGAGGTTATTAGATATGTACCTGCTATCGAAAAGGTAATTAGCTTTGAGAGCCAACTGATACCGAGTCGGAAAGCTAGGGTTAGGTAGTCACATCTCTTGTGGAGATCAAGGATTACAGTCCTAAAATTTTCACTAATTATGTTAGTCAGATCATTACCTATGGGGTAATGGACTAAGCGAGTATATTATTGCTGGTGCCGATAGTAGAAAATTAGTGGATGATATTCATGGGGATTTTGATCCCCGGACTGGTCGTTCTAGGTTGTATAATATTGGGAGTACTTTTGGAGTACTTGACTCGGGTTATACGAAGATAGTAGTGTTAGTTGAATACCATCATCGGGATTTAGCCGGTAATTGGTGGAAGATATAGGAAATAACCTACGGGAAATCACACATCACTTGGCCACGGTGTAGTGATGTTGTGAGAGAGTATTTTCCCACATCATTTTCTTTGACTCATTGTCTAGGAATTCTTGAGCTTTAGGTCGAGTGATCGTTTGGTAATGGAAGTACCATGCAGAGTCGTTAGACTTGCGAAAGTTACGACCATTTAATAGCCCAAGAATGTGATTGGGTTGGTTTTGGCCACCCACGGGTTAGCGGTTGACATCTTGATCAGGATGTTTGGATCTCCTACTAGATCCTATCGGAAGTCCTTAGACCGAGTCATGTGTATAGAAATGACTCCGTAGCAAGTGTTTTAAAGAGTTGGAGATTTGATAAGCAGATATTGCAAGTCAAATTATTGGAATCCGAAATCTCCAAATGTTGGATAAAAAGGAGCAAGATTAAAGTCATGAGTCACGAGTGACTATTGGAGAGTTTTCCGATCATAGAAGACCGATTGCAGATTGTCAGCAGCTTCTCATGATTATCAGCGAACTCAGAGGAAAGACGTCAAAAGGAGATTATGTGTGTGCAGTGCGGGTTACGACGAGACACAGAGCCAGATTATCCGATGGACCATTGTATCTGTTTCTACTATAAGCAGCCAGTATCTACGAGGAGAGTACGTATTTTGAAGACTCAGTTGAAGACTATGGATGATGCTTTCGAGCGGACGATCCACAACCTCGAAAGCTGAGATCATTACAGAAGATTGGTTTATCACATCAGCAGCGATTTACTACCTCAGATATAGTTGGAGTTCTTAGATACTTTCATCCGGAAGAAGTAAGTTACTCAGTAGTATCAGCCGAAGACATCTCAGAAGACTCAGACGTTCAGACAACAATTGTACCTTCTCAGACGACAGCAACTGTTATCTTCCCAGGCGTAGTTATGATTTGTTCAGAGGAGAGAGAGTATACGACGATGGTCGTATCTATACTGTATTCTTCAGACGCAGCTATACCTTTCACAGAGTTGGAGCATGCTATGATGTTGGCAGTTCTTCAGTATTTTATAGCCAGATGTGTACCTTTTGTCAGTACAACAGTGGTTACCATCTCCATTGCAGTTGTTTCAATTGTACCTCAGTTCCAGCAGTTGATTCCAGTTCCTCCATGATAGTCTTTGCATCTACATGAGCTCAGCCGTCCAGAACAGATGTTGGACAAGTTTACATGATTACTCGAGAAGAAGTATAGAAGACCGAAGGATCGGTCCTTCGGGGTATTACTTTAGGTTATACTATTTGCAGATATATCGAGAGATACCGGTAGTTTATAGGTATCTTTGTCTAGAACATTCTTGGATAGGGTTCGAAGGGTTCCTATCGATTTGTGGGTTGGTGATTTTCATTACCATCAAGTGAGATGTTGATCAACAATCAAGAAGTCAAGGGATGCCCTTAGCTTTTGCTAGACAAACCTCTACTATAGACATATCCTTACGGATAGTTGGATTGTTGGAGCGTTGGTATACTAGGACTCTCAGATGTACGTATAATCCGAGAGTATTCGGATGTAGTTACGGATGAACTCTCGGGCTGGTCACTGCATGGGCAAGTGGAACATGCGATTGAGGTGATTGCGAGAATAGTCCTAAAATTTGGGAACCTCATACCGGGAGATGATTTTATTGGTATAAGTGTTGCTAAACACCTGTGGTAATTGGAAGAACGTAAGTTGCGATTATAGAAGGTGTTGGATGGGATATTTATCCATTTCAGTATTCCTTCTAGAGAAGTTTCGAAACTCTTCGTTGAAAGAGAGATAGACCTTTGAGGTTATGTATCGATTATCGATGATTGGAATGCAGTAATTGAGAATGAGTATCGCCGTTAGGATAGGATAGATGATTTGTTTGGATCGACTAAATGGGGTTGGTCTACGATTGGAGGTTTGATATTGTAGTGACATAGTGTCATATAATTATCAGTGTCGGTGTGATGATTGAGTTATCATTAGCGTAAAGTAAAAGGATATATTCGGGTGTATAAAGCCGATTGATAATGTTGTTAGACTTATCGACGAATTAGTCGTTCATGGATTCGAGGAATCAAGTACTCTTGGAGTATTTGGGATCGATTGTCATCATATCTGTGAATGATATATTTTTGAGATATATTCACGATCTTAAGGGAAGTTATGTTTCCCTAGATTGATTTGGTATTTACCATAGATGAGGATAGGATGTTCTAGCGATACTATACCGCTGATTTGTTGGACCAAGAAGGTGATGAAAATTACCTGGTCGGAAAGTTGTGAAGCTAGGTTTCAGGGCCTAGACGATGACTGACTTTAGCGTCAGTGTTAGTTAATCCGTCCGATAAGTATGGAAGAGTATGGTACGCAGATGCATCATTTCAGGGATTAGGAGCGATTCCGATGCAGTTGAATGAAACGTATATTATGTGTACGCTAGTTGAGAAACTAGCGAGATTGGTCATTATAGGCTTCCAGTTATTTTCAGTTCTATGTGACAGAGTAAATTTTGGACATTAGGTTAATTTCTCGTGAGAATAAATCTCTGTCTCTGAGAAGGATAATCGTTCCCAGAGTTGCATTCACTTTAGGAAGAGTTGCTTCAGGAGACTCTTCATTCGAGAGTGATGATTTATTCGGAGTGTATCCGAAAATAGTGAGTATTGAGACGTTCCAGTAGGTGGAACGATATGTGGGACATGGATGATTCCGTAGTTGATGTTGGGTATGCCAACAAGCAAAGGGGGAATATTGTGATCGGTAGGGTTACGTACCGTGGTGAAGTGAGAGCCTAGTACGTTAGACTGTGTTGGGAGATTATCTAGAATTCGGAAAGGACTTGATCGGATTTGGGTAGTTGATGGTCGATTAGCTAGGTCCGCGCATTTTCTTCCGAGCCGTAAGATGGACTCCGTTGGATCGCTTGATGGAATTATATCCATGGAGTAACCTTGAGTATCATTTCTGATAGTGATTCATGATTCACCTTACGATTCTGACAAAGTTTCCCACCAGTCACGAGTATAGAGCTCCACTCTGGCATAGTTATGTATCTTTGATAGATGGTCGATATGTTGAGAGAGTATATAAGAGCTGGAAATATAATATTCGAGCTCAGTACCCCACTTAGTCACTTGAGGTGTGACTTTGCTCCGGATACTTGAAATGATTATTGTGACATCTCATACTCGTACATGAGTCAGAAATTTGGGGACCAAATTTTTATAAGTGGGGGAGAATGTAAAATATGGTAAAAAAAAATTATTATATGGATTAACCCTTTAATTAATTGAATTTAATTAGTGGGTTAATTGAGTTTAATTAGTGGAATGAAATTGGGCTTGGGTTGTATTGGGCTTGGGCTGTAATTGGGCTTGGGTTTGGATTAGACTTGGATTTGGATTGAGCTGAGCTAACCAAATCGCGTGAACGACATTAAAAAAGCTGCCGAACGAACCCATTTCATTCGCGATCCCCATTTCTTCTTCGCGTCATTTCTCTGCTCCGTGCGGCTTCCATCACCGACCTCCACTCGTCGGCGTCTGGTGCGAGTAGCTCGACGGCGCCACCACTGGGCTGATCTCTGGCCAGGGGTCAAAGGGTTTTCGTCTGGAAACAAAACCGCGGCGACACTTCCGGCGGACAGGCGGCGTCGTGGTCGCAGCAGCGAGCTGCCATTGAAGGTAGGTATCGATTGTTGTTTTTCCTGTCAAGTTAAGGTTTGCTGCTAGCTACGACTTTCGATTTTAGCCCAGCTCAGTGTTTGGGCAGTGATCGGAGCTTAGATCTCGTTGGGGGGGCTAAACTGTGCGTGACAAATAGCTGGGATCGGGAGAGGTTCGCCGCCGGTGAAGGTTAGGGCCGGTAAGATGGATCAATCCTATTATTGTCATCGGTTGTATTGGATTTTTAGAAATTGAAGCTGTGATTTGGAATTTAAATCTGTTTGGTGGTGATTACGGTAATTGTTAGATAAATGGGTGTGGTTGGTATCCTGTTATTGCGAATGTTTGTCGATGTGTTGATTTGGAGTTCCTTCGGTGAGCAAAGGGTGAGCGGGAGTAGGCTGCCGGAGAAGATCTGAGGCTGGTAAGTCTCAATTCTTTGTTCTTTCCCGGTGCCGTGTGAATTGGTTGATTGATGCCATGAATCAGGGATTCAATTTGTGTGTGTGGATGTTTAGGAATCGCAGTTGTGATATGGAAATTAACCTGTGATTTGAGTGGTATTGTTGATTGGGTGTAGGTGTAGGTTCTGTCGATGGCTTGGTTGAGTGTATGGATAGATCGGTGGAGCAAGCGGATGGGTTGTTTGGTAAGATTGTGGGTTGTGATCAGGAGGTGGAATTGGTGTTAGTCGATTGTTTCTTTTGATGTCCATAGTGTTTCGGTTAATTTTAGTGGATGACTGATATGCTTTGATTTGAGAGATTTTAGTGTGTTGGATCATATTGGGTATGCTCTAATAGGGAGATGATGATTGGGTTAAGCAAGGGAAAGATGTGAATATAGAACGAATAGGTATTTTGTTCGTATAATTATTGGAGACTTGTGCTTAACCCTAATTTGTTATTATTGTGCAGGTTTGGGATACGAAGCAGGTCCGCGGCCGTGAGGATTATTCGAGCTTCGTATCAGGTGGGTAATATCTACCTGGTCCGGTAGTTTGATCAATTCCAGTGCATGATCTTGGATTTATGTTTATACCTGTTTACCTTAAATCCACTCTTATTTAATCGTATGCTTGTACTGCCTTTGACCTTTGAGATATATACTCTGTTACTTCATTGATTATCTAGCACGGATAGGAACTATAAAACCCTATTATGTGTTAGCTGATAGATGTTTAGTAAGTACATGTGGTTAGGGTTATTTTTATGACCTCAGATTGGGTTACTGGGTTGCATCACTAGGTTAGGTGATGAGTCCAAATTATGAGGTCGGTCGTTGTATCGTATACATATCAGTGTGTTAGTTTGACGGATCTATTTATCTGTACATAGGTAAATAGGTTGTGATTACGGATTTGTCGTCCTTGCATGGTTGACTTTTGGTTGACTAGGTCTCCCCGTGAGTTAGGGAGTGTTGCGAGGATTTGTGTGTGAGCTATGCATCATTACATTTCATGCATCTTGTGGCCGGAGTCTCGCCTTGTGGTTGAGGCAGTCGTCGATCATCTACCTCCCGGCCACTCGGGGTAGTGGTTCTGCGAGGTTGAGGCGAGCATTGTTGTGCGTCGTTCTCGGCCACTATGGATGGTGGTAGGCCGAGATGCGCGCCCAGCCCTTTGTGCGGAGTGGTAGTTAGCGCACTCACCCACTATACAGTGGTGGTGATGTGATGTCTGGTTGTCTGGGTGCGGTGCTCGTCTACTCATGGGTAGAGAGCGGAGGCTAGCATGTGGAGGAGCTCTATGGCGGGCTAGCTCTTTGTTTCATACTACCCAACTCGGTCACTTTCGAGAGTGGTGGCGGTGGAGTCGGGATAGTTGTCATGTCACGCCACCTAGGCCTGCTTGGGGTCGTGGTAGCGAGTTAGGTCTTGTGAGCATGACCATGCATATGCATTGCGATATATATGTATGCATGTATTTGATATATGTTTTACATATGCCTGTGAGATGCTGCATTTGATTGAGCTATGATTGTTGCACATGCTTGTACATCATGATACATGTCATTTGCATTTTATATACTTCTATGTGTTGAGCATGATACATGCGTTGATTCAGACTGTTATATGCATTTGATTAGCATCATGTCATTGTGTGTACGGACACGGTTGTTAGTACAGGTGATCATATACTATTCATATGTTGGAGTATTGGTCAGGTATGGGATTGACCTGGTACATTATATGGGTTATGTTATTGTATATCTGTCAGGATGATATAGCTTATGGTGTTGCAGACCGTCAGGTACATTGGTACATTACTTTATGTTCAGTGGATCAGTTTAGTATATACTTTGAGTATGATTTACTGTAGTTACTTGTTATTAGATTTGGATATGTGTATGTCTATTGGACTCATCTTTGTATACTGTAGATCTTCACATGTATACTTGTAGATCTATCCTTATATTGTTCATGCACTTTCTATATATTACCCGAGTTTATACTCACCACCGACCACTGGGCTTCACTGCCGGATAACGGTAGAAGATTCCTTGGGCGTTGCTCCTTGGTGATCCCATCTCACACCGGATGAATGGATATGTTTTCCGTGTTGTTGTATCCTTACGAATTGTTGGTTTTGATTTTTACCCTGTATTGTTTCCGTATCTGTGATATACGGACGTGTTGTATATATTTGGCTTTCGATGTGGCTTCTATTATATTTCTTGTGGTGTCAAGTCACTCTGGAGTGCACAGTTGGGTCATTGTATATTGTTTTATCTCATTTTATGTTTCATTGCGTTTGATATGTTGATATCTGTGTATATCATATTGTTGTTGTGGGCCTACGGACCTTGTATTAACCCGATATGTTGCCACGTACAGGGGAGATGCCGTCCGTTTGCTTTTCGGCACGGCATACTCTCGGGGCGTGACAAACAAACTAGTGAAAGAACCCATGCCTATTAAACCAAATACGCTGAGAAAATTATTAAGAAATTTGATTTAGAAAATGTTAAAATAGTGTCTACTCTTATGGGAACTAATACTAAGGTATACAGTGATTTAAATGGGAAAACAATATATTCAAAACATTATAGGAGCATGATTTCCAATTTATTATACCTAATCGCAAGTAGACTAGATATACTATTTGCGGTAGGTATGTGTGCAAGATACCAATATTGTACTAAAGAGTCTCATTTAGTAGCGACCAAGAGGATCCTGAGATATGTCAAGAGTACTCTTAATGTAGGCCTTTGGCATGCTAAATCTCAAAATTTTGATTTGTTTGGGTGCACTGATTTCGATTATGCGGGTTGCAAATTGGATTGAAAAAGTACTAGTGGTGGATGTCAATTTTTTGGATCCTCCCTAGTAAGATGGAGTAGTAGAAAATAATCTTGTGTTGCTTTGTCCACAACCGAGGTTGAATATATAGTCATGAGTGGTTGTGTGACTCAATTATTTGAATGAGACATACTCTAGAGGATTATGTACTCCACCACTCCAAAATCAAAGTTTATTATAATAATGTAATACCATCGATTTGGCAAAAAATTTAGTATATCACTCTAGGACAAAACACATTGACGTGAAGCATCACTTCATTAGAGACCATGTGGAAAAAGGAGGCACTAAATTCAATTATATTTAATCTAAGTCTAACATTATTGACGTCTTCACCAAGGCTCTACCAAAAGCCTTGGTTACCAGGATTCATAAACTTTAGTACTTAGCCTGGAGGTCTAGAGTTCGAATCCTGGGGAAGGCAATAACTCACTTCCAGGGGTGGGAAGTCTAGGTGGGTAACGTCGGGCCAAAAGCGAGGCGACGATGGTCGAACAATAAGTGGCCGAATTCCTCCAATAGGTCAGGTCGTTACAATAAAGGCGCCTTTTTGTTGTAGCGGCGGGCCTATTGGCGAAGTAGCGACCTATTGGTCGACGGCCGTCGCCTATTGATTCATAAACTTTAGTACTTAGCCTGGAGGTCTAGAGTTCGAATCCTGGGGAAGGCAAAAACCCACTTCCAGGGGTGGGAAGGCCAGGTGAGTAACGACAGGCCAACAGGGGCGACGGTCGTCGACCAATAGGGGTCGCCGAATTCCGCCAATAGGAGCCAGGTCGTTACAGTGTTGGGCAACATGACCTGGCCATGTTGGCTGACACGAACGTGGACGACAACACGATCAGGTTGTACCGCCCTCTGTCATGGCCAAATGCATGCCCATTTGGCCAAGTACAACCATGCCACCTTGGCACGATCATGTTAGGCCATGTCTTGTCTGTTTTGGCTCTGTTGAGTGTGGCACGACCTTATCATGCCTTATCACGACCATGTTAGGTTCTGTAAGCCTCATTCCTTGTCTTTTTAGCCTAGTCCAACCAACTACAATCTCTCCCATTGAGAGTCTTATTCTCAAGCTTATTTTACATCTCTAGATCACTCCTATTGCGTGGGACTCAATAGGTTCTCAATTATGTTGGTCATTCATAATTAACTATTAATTATGAATAGATCATAAGTGACACCTAGCAGTATATCATAACCCCCAATTGACTATAAAGTCAAAGATCGACTTTAGAACATTTCTAAATTCTTCAGCAACTACAATTATCAGTGTCTTATTCCTTCCACTCATCCTATATCCACTTGGTTCATGATATAGTCTTTGTGTCATCCCCACTAGGCTGACTACGTCACACCTAACCCAAGTTTAGTTCTTTGTTATATGGATTCAATTTACTCAAACACATATTCAAGAAGACCGTCTTTTTGACATGTTTACTTTGGCCAAAAACTTCTGAGTAACAATCCTAACAAGAGGTCATAGAGTATATATCTCTTTTAATTGGAATTGCATGTGAATCCTATATGGGTTATTCATACACTTTCAAACACTTTAACTTATACCCAATCATCCATAAATTACATCTCCTTGGAGATGATTACGAAGATGTCAAAGTATAAGCCTACATGACCAAGATGATTTGAATACCTCAAGTCTAAGGAAACTTGCACCCGAGCTATAATGAGACCTTCATCGACATAAAGAACCATATGAAATCTCATGGCATGCCATACTAATGAACTAGTTAGCCTTAACTAGAATCCACATGTTCATTCTTAATATCCCTATGATTCCATTCAGTGAGAATTAAATGCTTGAATAAACCAAGGAGTATAACATGTGTTAGTCTCACAGAATTGATGATATTCAGTCTCATCAATTCATTGACTATAAAAGGTTTTAATATATACATAATTATATATGAAGAGACACTCACTAATTGTGATTCAATCACAATTTATCTTATGTTATGCATTGTATTGTGGACTTAAATAAATGAATTTAAGATCAAATCATATACACAATAAATGTACATCCGGATAATGAACTTTATTAATTAAACATCTAACACAATTTCAAAGGCAATTGCCCTAGGATATCTCTCAAATAAAACATACTCCCACTTGGCTTACAACCAATCGCCTTAGTATCTAATACCAAAGGCCTCTAGATGCCTTCACACTTTTCTTGGGGCATAGACTTTGTCAAGGACCTGCAATATTCTCTTCGGTGAAAATTTTCTCTATTTGTATACCTCTTCTATCTATGATCTCTTTGATGAAATGATAATGATGAAATACATGCTTGGATCGTTGATGAGACCTTGGTTCATTAGCTTGTGCAATGGTTCCATTGCTGTCGCAGTACACCGGTAGTGTTTCAACAATACTCAGAACTACTCCAAGTTCAGTGATAAACTTCTTGATCCAAACCACTTCCTTAGCTACTTTAGAAGTTGCAATGTACTCTGCCTCTGTGATAGAATTAGCAATGGTGTCTTGTTTGGAACTTTTCTAACTCACTGCACCTCTATTTAAAGTGAATATATATCCAGACTGAGATTTCAAATCATCCTTATCCATATGGAAGTTGACATCAATATATTTAGTTATTCTTAAGTACTTAAGGATTGTCTTAATAATCACCCAATAATTCATACTTAGATCTGATTGATATTTGCTCATGACACTTAGAACATACGATATATCAAGCATAATACATAACATAGCATATATGATAGATCCTATAGTTGATGCATATGAGATCTTATTCATGTGAATCCTCTCATCTTCTGTGTATGGACACAGACTTCGAAATGTGAATCCTATGTCTCGTAGGAATAAAACCTTTATTGAATTCTTATATTAGCTTCTGCTCGAGCTTTTTTTCTTTTCTTTTTTTTTTACAAAGTGGAGTTTTGAATTGGTTCGTGTGTTTGGACTGCCATATTTTTTTATCTTCTGAAATGAAAATATAAACATAAGTGAAAAGAATGGAAATTGTGAAAAAGAAATTATGAAAAACTAAATCTTGGGTTGCCTCCGAAGAAGCACTTGTTTTAGGTCGTAAGCTCGATCAAAACTCATGCTCCTTCCTCGTCTGAATGGAGTACACATATAACGAATTAAATTGTGAGAATTTTTATTATTCTTGTCTCTTATCCTTATGAGTTCCTCCAAGGAATACCTATGATTCTTTTTTTGTAATTCCTTTTGGTTTATTCTATAGAAAAATTCTTCGATAAACGGTGAGTTTAAAGAGTAAGAAAAATTAAATTCAATTTTCTCATCTTCGACTTCAAAAGATAATCTTTGATTTTTGACATCAATCATGGTTCCAGTAGTAGCTAAGAAGGGTTGCCCTAGGACAATGAGATTTTTTGGATTTTCTTCCATATCATGAACAAAGAAATCAGTAGGTATTATAAAGTTTTCAATTACTACTAGGATGTCTTCTAATAGGCCTAAGGGCTGTTTTAGTGAATGATCTGTGAATCTTAAGGTTACATTCATGGGTTTAATCCACTCGGCCTCAGATATTCATAAAATACAGATGGTAGAAGATTTATACTAGACCCTAAGTCACATAAGACAAAATCAAAATTAATTCCATAGATTGCTCATGGAATTGAAAAGTCACCTAGGTTTTCGAGTTTAGAAGCATATTTATCTTGAATTACTATGTTGTTTTCTTTTATTGAGATAACAATTGCACAATCTTGAGTTGCTTTTTGGTTATGTTCTTCCAAGCTACAGTATTCTTCGGTAAGTATTGCATGCAATGTTCTCTTTGGATTTGCTTCAGCCTTTGTAGGGAATCTCCCCGATATTCTTGAAGATGAGCTAGCTACCTGTGCAATTTAAGTTTCCAACAATTTTGTATGGTTAGCTAAATTATCAACCTTACTTACTAGTTGTTGTAGTGCTTTCACCGTTTCTTTATGTTGTCAGTTTGATTCTCTCATGTGTTGGCAGAACTCATTGTTTTGAATAGTCTGAACTTCAATGAATTTCTCCATCATTAACTCTAATGCTGGCTTTTTCTCATCTTTGAGGACTGAATATTATTCCGAAGTGTTCTGTCCATACTAGGATTGATTGTTCCGGTACGAAAAATTTGGATGGTTCCTCCAACCCGGATTGTAAGTGTTGGAGTAAGGATTGTTCATAGGTCACTGGTTGAAATTGTTTAATGTGTCGACTTATTCGATGTTCCTGAAGATGGGGTAAGTCCTATTTGATAGTTTTGAGTTGCATGACCTGAACGCCACATATCTCACAAGCATTATTAGTAGGATTGACAGCATTCATATTAAAATGTTCAAATTTGTGAGATAGTGCATCTAATTTTGCAGCGAGTAAATCTATAGCGCTTACCTTATACTTACCTAGGTGCGAGTAGATATTCCCTTCTCGGTTGCCCACTAGTAGTGGTTAAGTGCGACACTTTTAATAATATCGAAGGCTTTGTCCAGTGTTTTGTTGACGAGGGCTCCTCCTACAGTTGAGTCTAGAGCAACTTTAGTATGTAGGATAGGAGATATCGTTATAAAAGGTGTGGATGATAAGTCATCTCTCCAATCCTTGATGTGGGCATTGTTGCAATAGCCCTTTAAATATATCCCAAGCTTCGAAAGTGATTCTCCATCTTTTTGCATGAAGTTTGTGATTTGATGGCGGAGATTTGCCGTCTTGCTCGGGGGAAATATTTGTCCAGAAATTTTTGTTCTAGTTGATCCCATGTTGTTAATGCATTCCGTAGGAAGTGAAAGTAATCATGCCCTTCCTTTGTCCCGTAAGGAGAAGGAAAATAATCACAGTTTGATCATATCTGCAAAGGCTCCACTAAATTTTAAAGTTTCGTAGAATTCTAAGAATACCTCTAAATGTGGATTAGGATCCTCTAAAGATATTCCTCCGAATTAATGTTGCTGAATCATGGATAGAAGTGTGGGTTTCAGCTCGAAATTAATGACTTCTATTGGAGGTCTTTGGATGCTTGATCTTAGCCCCCTTGTGTTTGGCATTGCGTAATCGCATAAAGGTTTGTTTCTTTGCTTGTCGCCATTTTGAAGGTTGGAGTTTCTTCTTGTCACTTTAGAAGTCTTCGTCTAGCGAGGAGATTTCTTTCAATTTCAGGATTTGTCTCTGTCAATTCCCTGGTAGACCTATGCATGCAACAAGAAGAATGACTCTAATGAAAGTAAATGTGGTGGATGAAATAAATGAAGTGAAATAAAAATAGAAAATAGAAAATAAATAAAAATATAGATTAATCTAATTGCAATCAAATTGATATTGACGCAATTCCCGACAACGATGCCAAAAACATGATGTGGTGTGTTGTAATCGCAAGCGTACGATCATCGTCAAGTAATAAAATATCGATCCCATAGAGATTTATCAAGTACCGAATGAGTACAAGGAAAGATTATCTAAAAGAATAAATATTTGAATGGCAGTTTAAGGAAGGAAAGTAGGCGATCGAGAAACGATTATAAGACGAAATTATGAAGCAACCTTAGGACTTTGATTTTGCTACAATGTCTATTGTCTTGGCAGTTCTCTATTATATCGATGTGTATTCTTGAAGGAAATTTATCTAAAGTTATCAGATGTCTCTTCTGAGATCAACCCGATGTATTCACCTAACTTGATTTCTGCTTTTATAGTGTTAGCTATTAGAAGGAACTTGTTCGTAATATGAGCACCTATCGCGAGAACTCCAGCTGATCCATTCGGGAACTACCACTTATTACTTATAGGAACTGAGGTTAGATGAATTATTATGTTTTAGGATAAGTTATAAAACCCTTGAGAGGTTCTAATAACTTTTGAGATATTCACATGTAGTTGACTTTGTTCCCAATATGAGTGCTTGTTACGAGCACCCCAGCGGATCAATCTAGATGAAGACCCTTAATTGCTATAGCTCCCCATGATTAGTTTAAATCCTCAAGATATCCTAATAGCTTTCAAGGTATTCATGCGTAGTTGACCTTGTTCATAATATGGGTACTTATCACGAGCACCCTAGTAGACCAATCTAAGTGAAAACCTTTAATTGCTATAGCTCCTCACGATTAGTTTTACAAAATCAGGATTAGAAACCCAAAAGCATGAGAATATGTGATCAACAAACTTGCTAGATAAACCATACATACCGTAAAATTAATTCAAAAAGTTCACAATCGATAAATAAAAGAGTTATAACAATCTAAGATGAATATACAAAGAGCTACTCCCTCATCCTAAGATCGAGGAGAATTATTCCATAGTTCAGAGGAAAGATAGAAACGAAGTGCAGAAAGACAGTCGACAAAACTAAAGAAGAGAAAGAAGGAAAAACAGGTTTGTCGACATTGGCTGAAGTCTTCCTCTGGATTAGGGCTCCTTCTCCACAGCTCCACAACTTGCCCTAGGATGCTCACGATGGTGCGCCTCGATCCTAAGAGTTAGGATCTCCATAATATCCAGAATCTTTTTCTCCTTGGCCACGAGGTCTTTTTTTATAGCTTTTTATGGGTGAGAAATTTAAAGAGGTTTGTTAACCGCGACATGGTCATGCCATTTGGAATGACCAGGGTGTGTAGAGGATGGAATGACTTGTCACACCTTGGATTTGAGTGTGTTGATCTAGATGGGCACGATTGTGTCATTTGGCACGACCAGGGCATGTTGGCCTATGTGATGCTCCTTTTTCGTGGGTTCCTACAAGAAAAATTCATAACCACATTTATCTGAACTAAAAAGATAAAAGAAAAGTAAATGCAAGATTTTATGCATGATATATGAATGAAATACTAGAAAAATATGGTAAATAAACCCTAAAATATGCATATGATTCACACTCATCAAGTAGCAACCTATCTCAGGCATGATGCTCCTTTTTCGTGGGTTCCTATAAGAAAAACTCATAACCACATTTATCTAAACTAAAAAGATTTTATGCATGATATGTGAATAAAATACTAGAAAAACATGGTAAATAACCCTAAAATATGCATATGATTCATACTCATCAAGTCGCAACCTGTCTCGGATTGTGAACCAAGTAAAAAGACTTGTCTATTTATTTTATTTAGTTTTTGATTATGTTGCATATTACTCTCAATTTTGAAAATAAAAGAAAAGTTTTAAAAAGTAAAAGAAAGTTTTGTAAACACCGAGATTCACCCCCCCCCCCCTTTCGGTAGTAACGATCTTACAAATCCAATGCCTCATGGGAATGTAACCTTTCTTGGATTCTTCCATGCTAAACCATTTTAACATTTTGTATATGTATGTAGACTGTGAAAAACTAAGAAACTGATTTTATCTATCTTTATAGATCTTAATCTCTAAAATATAGGTTGGTTCTCCCATGTCTTTCATGGAGAATATTTTGGACAACCATACCTTGACTGTTTACAAAATAAGAATATCATTTCTGTTGGTGCAACAATGCCTCAAGCATTTATATGTTTTGATGTTTGGATAATCATCTAAGTTAGGCAATATTTTGTAATCTAATTGTTAACATGTTTAAGTGATAGGAAAAATCCAAGTATGAAGACTTGGTAAAGGAAAAGTCCAATGTGATTTTGGCAAAAGAAGTCCAAGGAAAGGGCTTGGCGGCGTAAGACCAAGCATATAGTCTTGGCAGTGTAAAGTCCAAGCGGACCTTGGCAAAGGGTGTCCAAAGGCAAGTCTTGGCGCGTAAGTCCAAGCATGTAGTCTTGGCGGCGTAAAGTTCAAGTGTATTTTGGCGAAGAGAAACCCAAGACATGACGAAACCGAAGGAAGCTCTTGGAAGCAAGCACAAAGGATGAACAAGTCGCGGACTTGGAGGGATCCTGGAGGTGCAAGGCTAAAGGAAGAGTTAGAAGGTTAAGTTTAGGTCTAGGGAGTCAATTCAAGTATGAATTACTCATACTTGACGAGTATCAGTTGACTGATATGATGTAGCGATCACGATCATGCTCGGACCGAAACCACGATGATCGATCGATGCCGCGATCGGGCGATCGATCAAATCAGATCGCCATCGCTGATCGACTGATCAAGTCGACGAAGGGCACAGAATGGAGTCTCACTCGACTCCGCGCGGGGATCACTCGACTGATCGCTTCATTAGTCGACTGATGAAGTGATCAGTCGACTGATCAGGCTGTCGTTGTAAATGGCGGTTGCGTATCTTCGCGGATTCGCCTCATCAGAAGCATTGGCTTCGACGGCAGTCGACTGATGTTGTACATCAGTCCACTGATCGTGGCCCAACGGGAAAACATCCCTCTCTCTATAAAAAGAGGGCTTGGGGTGCTTGAAAAAGCTAGTGCTTATCTTCCAACCTTATTCTCAAGCTCCCCACGAATTTTAAAAGGCTTTCTTGTGTTAATTCCTCCTCTTCTCCTAAATCTCATTTTCATCATTGTAAGAAGAGGAGAGTGTCTTGTAAAGGAAAGCTTCTTAGTGGAATTGCTTTGGGTTGATCCACCTTAAGGATTATCGTGGAGTAGGAGCGTTATCTCTGAACCACGTAAAAGGCTTCGTGTTAGTGTTTCTGTTTAGCTTCTTGTTTTTGTTTAGTATTTGCTTCCGCTAACATTTCTTGTAGATTTTGGAAAGAGACTATTCACCCCCTCTAGCCTTCCAAAGATCCCTAACAAGTGGTATCAGAGCCCGGATCACATCGGAAGATCTAACAATCAACCAGAGCACGATGGCATTTCAAGAGGGGTATAGCACGACGAGGCCTCCTTTCTTCGACGGCAATGACTTCGGCTACTGGAAAGGTAGGATGGAATACTACCTTATGAATGATATTGAAAATTGGTTTTTTGTTGTAGATGGATTCGAGAAGCCGATCGATGAACACGGAGCGCCTATACCAACCAAGGATTGGACGAGGGATATGACCAAGAAGGCTCAAGCTAACGTCAAAGCAACAACCACACTTCAATGTATTTTGCCAAAAGAGCAACTAAGCAAAGTGGGGCCTTTCAAATCGGCAAAGGAGCTTTGGGAGAAGCTAATTGAGCTCAACGAGGGATCGAAGGAAACAAAAAGAGCCAAGAGAGATCTCTTGATAGGCCAACTCCAAAGCTTTTCCATGAAGACCAACGAGACCGTAAGTCAAATGCACGGTCGCTTCAAGGAGGTAGTCAACGAACTACATGTGATAGGTGAGAAGGTCGACAACCGAGACCTTGTGAGGTATATTTTTCAAGCCTTCCCTAGAACAACCTTATGGGCATCAATGGTAGATGCTTATAAGGTGTCCAGGGATCTTTCTTTGGTTAAATTTGATGAACTTTTTTGTGAGTTTGAGTTGCACGAGCAAGCTAACACTTCATCCAAGGAGAAAGGTGTAACTTTTTTTATAGGAAATAAGGACAAGAAGAAGAAGAAGAAGAAAGAAGTCTCTTCTTCATCCGAATCTAAGGAGGAGTCATCTAGTAGCGATGACGAGCTATCGACTAGTGAGATAGCTCACTATGTAAAGAAATTTGATGGGAGATCAAGAAAACTCGCCAAGAAGGATGTGAGAAGGATGTTCCAATCCTCCAAAGGTAAAACCTCAACTACTTCAATTTCTACATCTAATATAACTTGTTATGGTTGCAACAAGAAAGGGCACATCAAGCCAAATTGCCTAGGCCTAAAGAAGAAGGAGGAGAAGGAAAAGAAGAAGAAGGAAAAGAAGGAGAAGAAGAAGGAGGCAATGGTGGCACAAACTTGGGATATACAAAGCATAGAAGATTCATCCGATGATGAAGAAATTTGTCATGTCACAAGAAACATGGCACTCATGGCTTTGGAGGATAGTTCAAGTGAAGAGTCATCCTCCTCCTCTTCAAGCGACGAATCGTCATCTAGTGACGATGAGGTAAAGGACTCCCCTAGAATAGACTTACTATATAAAACTATTGCATGCCTTCAAAATGCACTAAATAGATCAAAATCTAGGATTAAGGATTTAAAAGTAGAAATTAGATCCATTAAGAATGTAGAAATTTCTTGTAATGATGCATGTTCATTTAGGAATGAGAATGATGAACTTAGAAAAGAAATAAGTAACCTAAGAGCATGCTTAGAGAAATTTATGAATGGGTCCAAATATCTTGATATGATTCTTAGGGACCAAAGGGTCATTTATAACAAGGCCGGCATAGGATATAGGCCTAAGAAAAAGGAGGTAACCTTTACATCCCTTGTGAGTAGAAAATCAACCGTTAGGAGCAAGATTAGAAAGGCTTGGGTCCCTAAGGAATTTTTAATTGATGCTACCGGACCTAAAATTTGGGTGCCTAAGACTTGCATTTTTCATGTTGTATAGGTAGAAGGACCAAGCTTATGGATTGTTGATAGTGGTTGTTCAAAACACATGACCGGTGATGAGAGCAAATTCTCAACAATCAACCACATTAGCAAAGGGAAGGTGTCTTTTGGAAATAGTGGTAAACTTAATATCCTAGGAAAAGGGACAATTGAGGTATCTCCAAACCTTTCAATTCACAAAGTATTATTAGTCAAAAATATGAAATTTAATTTGCTTAGTATAAGTCAATTATGTGATGCCAATTTTGATGTTCAATTTGATTCTTCTAAATGCTTCATAAGACACAAAAATCAAAATGATTGCATGTTAGTAGGTTTTAGGAAATCAAATATATATTATGTTGATTTATCCTATGCTACTAACGCTTTTACTAAGTGTCTTATTACAAAAGAAGAAGAGAGTTGGCTATGACACAGGAGGCTAGGGCACATCAACATGAAAAACATTGCCAAAATAGCCAAGATGAAGCGAGTCAAGGGGTTGCCAAAAGTCAAGTATCTTAAAGATAAAATGTGTGATGCATGCCAAGAAGAAAAACAATCAAAATCATCACACAAAGGTAAAACTTTACTTAGTACCGCTTTACCTTTAGAACTCTTGCATGTTGATTTATTTGATTGTCATAGTACTCCCACCATGATTGGTAGTAAATATTATTTAGTTGTAGTAGATGATTTTTCTAGATTTACTTGGGTATTCTTCATGAAACATAAGGATGAAACCCTAGGAATAATCATAGGCT
Source organism: Wurfbainia villosa (assembly GCA_025175895.1). Taxonomy (NCBI): domain Eukaryota; kingdom Viridiplantae; phylum Streptophyta; class Magnoliopsida; order Zingiberales; family Zingiberaceae; genus Wurfbainia; species Wurfbainia villosa. The sequence goes on from CM045988.1 coordinate 86,158,714, forward strand.
TTAGCAAAAAAGTAAAGAATGAAAGGAATCTCAAAATCAACCAGATTCGTAGTGATCATGGTGGAGAATTTGAGAACTCTAACTTCTCAAAATTTTGCCTAGAACAAGGGTACAAGCATGAATTTTCATGTCCTAGAACACCCCAACAAAATGAGATGGTGAAAAGGAAAATCGTGCCCTACAAGAAGCGGCTAGGACTATGCTTAATGCATATTCTCTACCTAGCTATTTGTGGGCGGAAGCGGTCAACACCGCTTGCTATATCCAAAATAGGATTTTAATTCATAGGTTTTTAGGAAAAACCCCATTTGAATTATGGAATGATACAATTCCAACAATTCACTATTTCAAAGTCTTTGGATGCAAGATTTACATTTTAAACGCCAAAGACATCTTCGATAAATTTGAATCCAAAACGGATGAAGGAATCTTAGTTGGATACTCATCCACTAGTGTAGGGTATAGAGTTTATAATAAAAAAACTCAAAAGGTTGAGGATCTTCAAATGTCCAATTTGATGAAACTTCAAATACTTACCCTAGGAAATCCCCTATTGATGATGATATCAATGACAAAAATCAAGAAATTATCCAAAAATTTCAAGATTTAAATTTAGGGGGTAATGATCAAGGGGGAGAGTCAAATCAAGGGGGAGTAAGAGGTGATTCCGATGATGAAAGAAGGGTTGAGGATAATAATGATCAAAATCAAATTAATACACCTCCTAGAACAATAAGAGTTCATCAAAATCACCCTCTAGATCAAGTTGTAGGTGAATTATCTCAAGGTGTTAGGACTAGGTCATTTCATAGCGCTCCCTCTAGTCATATAGCCCTCATCTCCCAAATTGAGCCCAAAACAATCAATGATGCATTACTTGATCTGGATTGGATCTTAGCAATGCAAGATGAATTGGCTCAATTTGAGAGAAGTCAAGTATGAGAGTTAGTTCCTAGACCTAATGATAATACCATCATTACTACAAGATGGGTTTTTAGGAACAAACTAGATGATCAAGGCAATATCACTATGAATAAGGCAAGGTTAGTTGCAAGGGGTTTCAATCAAGTTGAAGGACTTGATTATGATGAAACATATGCCCCGGTTGCTAGGTTAGAATCCATTAGAATCCTATTAGGATATGCCTCTTACATGGGCTTTAAACTCCATCAAATGGATGTAAAGTCGGCATTCCTAAATGGGTTTATTAAGGAGGAAGTATATGTAGAACAACCTCCCAGGTTTGAAAGCATAAACTATCCAAATCATGTATTCAAGCTTAAAAAGGCTTTATACGGTTTGAAACAAGCTCCCCGGGCTTGGTATGAAAGATTATCATCTTTCTTGGTCTCTAAGGGGTTTAGAAGAGGTCAAGTAGACCAAACTCTTTTCATTAAATCAAAGTCTAAGGACATCTTTGTAGCCCAAGTATATGTAGATGACATTATCTTTGAGTCAACAAATGATGAGCTCCTTCAAGACTTCATCAAAAATATGGAGAATGAGTTTGAGATGAGTCTAGTTGGGGAACTAAATTTCTTCCTAAGTCTACAAGTCAAACAAACAAATGAAGGAATTTATGTATACCAAACCAAATATGCTAAGGAAATGATTAAGAAATTTGGTTTGGAAAATGCTAAAGTAGTGTCAACCCCAATGACAACTAATACAAAAATAGATAATGATCTTGAAGGAAAATAAATTGACCTTAAACTCTATAGGAGTATGATTGGTAGCCTTTTGTACCTAACCGCTAGTAGACCCGATATATTATTTGCGGTAGGGATGTGTGCAAGGTACCAATCATGTGCCAAAGAGTCCCATTTAGTGGCCGTAAAAAGAATCTTAAGATATATCAAGGGCACACTAAATGTAGGACTTTGGTACCCTAGGACTAAGTCTTTTGATTTGGTTGGGTACACCGACTCCGACTATGCCGGTTGCAAGTTGGATCGGAAGAGTACTAGTGGTGGATGCCAATTTCTTGGATCTTCCTTAGTAAGTTGGAGTAGTAGAAAGCAACCTTGTGTTGCTTTATCAACCACTGAGGCCGAATATGTGGCAATGGGTGGTTGTGTGGCTCAATTGCTTTGGATGAGACACACATTAGAGGATTATAAGCTACACTACTCCAATGTAAAAGTTTATTGTGACAATGTGAGTACCATAAATTTGACCAAAAATTTGGTACATCACTCTAGAACTAAGCACATTGAAGTGAAGCATCACTTCATTAGAGATCATGTGGCTAAGGGGGACATTGAACTTAATTGCATAGAATCTAAGTCCAACTTAGCCGACATATTCACCAAGGCTCTCCCCAAAGCGGAATATTCATCACTTAGGAGAGAACTTGAAATGTGCTTAGTAGAATAGAAGTCTAGGTTTGCATGATCCTATAGAAATTTTAGGATTTATACTTTTAAGCATCTCACAAAACACCTAAGAAACCATGATTTTTGTATTGAGCCACTTAGACAATATGTGAGATGTTAGAAAGATGCACTTGGGTCATCATGCTTGTTATGATGCATTACTATGAACTAAGTGTCATCTAGAGACATTAATCTTTCATTGGACCAATCATTGGGAAGGCTTATGCATAATTGATGTGCATATAGCTCCAAGAATATGATTGGAAATGTCAAATAAAATATAATTTAAACTATGTTTATCATACTTTGAAAAATAGTTTTCAATTGCTAAGCAAAAGTGATACAAAGTTTGCAAAATACTTAAAGCTTTTGCTAGGTTTCAAAATTGTATCATTTTCAAAATCTGGAAATTATATATTTTTTAAATTATTTTTTCTTGATAGAAAATTATTTCATAAATATGTACACAAAATTTTGTGATTTTTCGATGTTTCTTGAATTTTTAGCGTATTTCTGAAGTTGGGATGAAAAACTTGGAAAAGAGCATTTAGGTGTGGAAGTCGACTGAATCAGAATTCAGTCGACTGATACCCTATTTTTTATCTGCAATTCAGCCTTATTTCTTGGTTTTGAGTGTGCTCTTGAGTATCCTAAAACTATGGTATGATAATCTTCAGTAAAAAAAAGTTTTAGGACTGTTTGATGCAATATTTTAGAGGGAGCTTAATAATATAAATCTTTTCATTCCCTAAATTTATATTGTTGGTGCAAAGTTAGGACTTAACCTTCTATCTTTTGTTATGCTTTGCTCCACATGTTATTCACACATCATGAACCATGTCTTGGATTAAGGGGGAACCTCATATTGGTATTATACCTTAGTTCAAGATATAACAAATTCAATTCTTTCATGAAACTTATTTTTGCATGAATTCTTCTCTTTTTGATGTATGTCAAAGGGGGAGAAGGGATGTTTAAATGTTTAAGTTAGAATTCATATTGAAAATATGATTATGTGCATATGTTAAAGACCTAACTTAAATGATTGTCAAACATTAAAAAGGGAGAGATTGTTGGTGCAACAATGCCCCAAGCATTTATATGTTTTGATGTTTGGATGATTATCTAAGTTAGACAATATTTTGTGATCTAATTGTGAACATGTTTAAGTGACAAGAAAAATCCAAGTATGAAGACTTGGTAAAGGAAAAGTTCAAGTGTGATCTTGGCAAAAGAAGTCCAAGGAAAGGGCTTAGCGGCGTAAGACCAAGCATATAGTCTTGGCAGCGTAAAGTCCAAGCGGACCTTAGCAAAGGGTGTCCAAAGGCAAGTCTTGGCAGCGTAAGTCCAAGCATGCAGTCTTGGTGGTGTAAAGTCCAAGCATACTTTGGCGAAGAGAAACCCAAGACATGACGAAACCGAAAGAAGCTCCTGGAAGCAAGCGCAAAGGATGAACAAGTCACGGACTCAGAGGGATCCTGGAGGCGCAAGGCTAAAGGAAGAGCTAGAAGTTTATGTCTAGGACTAGGGAGTCAATTCAAGTATGAATTACTCATACTTGACGAGTACCAGTCGACTGATATGATGTAGCAGTCGACTAATAAGGTGTTCGATCGAGCCGATCGAAACCCTTATGATCGATCGCTAAGAGATGGCAATGATCGATAATCAAATTAGTCGATTGTCAATATCGGCAATGATCGATCGATCAAATCGACGAAGGGCACAATGGAGTCTCACTCGACTTACGGATCACTCGACCGATCGCTCTTGATCGGCCGATCGATCGTGTTCTTTGTTGGAAATGGCGGATGCATATCTCCGCGGATTCGCCTCGTCAGAAGCCATTGACTTCGACGGCAGTCGACTGATGCTATACATCAGTCGACTGATTGTGGCCCAACGGGAAAAATAGCCCTCTCTCTATAAAAAGAGGGCTTGGGGTGCTTGAGAATGCTAGTGCTTATCTTCCAACTTTATTCTCAAGCTCCCCACGAATTTTAAAAGTCTTTCTTGTGTTAATTCCTCCTCTTCTCCTAAATCTCATTTTCATCATTGTAAGAAGAGGAGAGTGTCTTGTAAAGGAAAGCTTCTTAGTGGAATTGCTTTGGATTGATCCACCTTAAGGATTGTCGAGGAGTAGGAGTGTTATCTCCGAACCACGTAAAAGGCTTCGTGTTAGCGTTTCTGTTTAGCTTCTTGTTTTTGTTTAGTATTTGCTTCCACAAACATTTCTTGTAGATTTCGGAAAGAGGCTATTCACCCCCCTCTAGCCTTCCAAAGATCCCTAACAATTTCCTATGATTAATATGTCATCAACATACAATACTAAAAATACAATCACACTCCTACTAACCTTCTTATACACACAGGGCTCCTCAGGATTTTGTGAGAAATCAAAATGTTTGATTGTCTCACCAAAATGGATATTCCAACTCCTGGATGTTTGCTTCAATCCATAAATGGATCATTGAAGCGTGCATACTTTATCCTTGTCAATAGATGTGAAACCCTCAAGTTGTATCATATATATATCCTCATACAGATTTCCATTAAGGAAAGCTATTTTCACATCCATTTATCGTATCTCATAATCAAAATGAGCCACTATGGTCAGGAGTATCTAAATGGATTTAAGCATAACTACTGGTGAAAAGGTTTTATTATAGTCAACACTGTAGAGGATCTCGTGACCGCTAGAGGGGGGGTGAATAGCGTCGTTTGTTAATGAATCTCGATCGTGCTTGCTACAAGATGTTAATACGTAGCGGAAATATGAAATATACAATACAAATACACAAGCACAATCCACAACACAACTATGTAATGTGGTTCGGAACCGAATGGTTTCTACTCCACGGGTTGAGCTCAAACGAGCTCTAGCGATGCGTACAACACCACTAATCAAATAAACTCCTTCTCGGAACAATCCGGAGGTGGAGAAACTTCGTACAAATAGTCTTACAACAGTAAGAAACAAATACAAGCAATTACAATGATGAAATGCATAATAAGTAAAGGAAAAACACTTTACAATTGCTCTTTTGATTACTTGATCTTTAGTTGCTTGAATTGTACTTGGAGACCCTGATTTGCAGTAGCAAATCTCCCCAAAAATGTCCAAGAACTGGTGGAGAATTCTCCCTCCACGAGCTCCCTTTAAAGCTGCTCCTTGGGTTGGACTTCGCCTAGCGATCGGGATCGGGACCATCGATCATTGCTCTCTGCTTTGTCTCACATCGGCATCAATGGATACACCATTAGTCGACTTATGCTGCAAAGACTCCCGCTTGGACTTTTCGTCGCCAATATCAAACCCCTTGGACTTTCCAAATGTCAAGACTCAAGCTTGGATTTTCCATTGCCAACCCATGTTGGACTTTCCATGCCAAGACCCATGCTTGGACTTTCCTTCCCAACCTATGTTGGACTTTCCCTTGCCAAGACCCATGCTCGGACTTTACATGCCAAGTACTCAATACTTGGACTTTCCCAATGCCAAGTGTCCCACTTGGACTTTCCATGCAAAGTACCAATGACTTGGACTTTACCATGACAATCACATTGTCATATATTTTTGTCGAACATCAAAACATCGCTCAAGTCAAACTCGAGTCCGGTCAATAGTGACCTGGGCCAATTGCACCAACAATCTCCCCTTTTTTATGTTTGACAAAAACACCATTGAGTTAGGCCCCTAACTCAAATTTCATTACCAATTTTACCAAATTGGTAATTTTACTTTCTCCCCCTTTTTGACTAACATCAAAAAGGTACTCTCCAAGGAGGTCAATGTCTCATATCTCAATGAGATCTTACAATCTCTCCTTTGATCCAAAAACATCTAGGATGTCTATGTTAGTGAAAGCCCTAGAGTCAATCATGTGATGATTGTTGTATAGACTTTATTTTATCATATTCCTATTTATAAAGGCATGGTTATTATATTTACTTGTATTGGTGCCAAATAACTAAGTATAATAACGTCCTTGAGTAGTAGGGTCTTATCTATATCAATCGATTGGTTGAATCGATAATGAGATGATATAGAGAACACTATTCTTAATCATTCCTAGTCAAGTATTAACATTCAGGGACGATGTTAATGCGTAGAGACTAGCATGTAGGTCAACACGATGACTTGATCTCACAAGTCATGGATATGAGATATCAAGTTGACACATGGGTATGCATTGGAGAATGTATACTGAATGACCCGCCATGAGAAAGTATCATGGATCGTTATATGAGTGTCATATACTTTCTCATGTGACTATTAGTTCTTGGACCTGAAGTCACCATGGTTCCCTACATAAGGAGTTGCATACTTTGGTTTCGTCAAACGTCACCCATAAATGGGTGGACTATAAAGGCGATTACTGGGTATGTAACAAATTATGCAGAGGGATGTGAGTGATGTAGATGGGATCTATCCCTCCTATATGACGGGAGTGACATTGTTATTCTTGATAGAGTGAGACCACGAAGTACATGACCATGCCCAAATGAGTCAATATGAGATATTGAGCTCATTTGATTAGAGTGAGTCTACTTGGAGTTCATGATATAGATTGCACCGAGGATGACACGGTCTATGTCTCAATTGGTCAATCTAGATGTCAATGATAGAGGGACATTGCCACATATTGTGAGAGTCACAATTAGTAGTCACAAAGGTGATGTTGGATCTCAACATTCTTGTAACTTGGGTAGCAATGATGTGTTGCTAAATACCGCTCATTGCTTATGTTCCTAAATCGATTTAGGAGCATTGCCAATGTTACAAGAACCTATAGGGTCACACACCAAAGGGAAATTAGATGGAGATTAGGTTCATATGATGAACCATGAGGATTAGGTTCATGGGACGAACCAAATTGGATTAAGAGTAAACCAAATTAGACTAATTGAGTTAGACTCAATTTAATTCAAGTGTTGAATAAGTCTTATTTAGATTTGATTCATTGAGTCAATTTAAATTAATGAATAGAGATTCATTAAATCAAATTGACTTGAATCAAGTGGTTAGATTTGATCAACCATGGGAGATAAGAGGTCAAGTTTGACTTGACTTGAGAGGGAAGATGAATGGTCAATTTTGACTTGACCAATTGTCATGTCATGATGACTTGGCATGGGGGCTGGCCAATGATGATGTTTCACATCATCATGGACTTATCATGTGGTGTCAACTCATGAGGGAGACCAAGAGTCATTGGCTCTTGGAGTTACATGCATGCATGTAAACCCCAAGATTGAAGTGGTCGGCCACTTTTCTTCATGGTGCGAAGTTATTTGGTATGTAACTCCATCATCTTCTTCCTTACTCTCCTTCTTGCTCTCCCAATACTTCCTTGGCCGAAATACCTAAAGGGTGCTAGCACACTCTTAGGTGTCTTCTCCACCATTTGTTTGTGTGGATACCAATAGAGGAGTGTACACTTGACACTCTTGACTCTTGAGTTCTGACAAAGCATTTGGACGAGCGGGATAAGTGAAGGGCGTCGCTACGAGGGTAATGCTCTCACCTTCTAGATCTAAGGTAGATCTAGGTTTACTTAAGAACATACATGTTTTATTTTTTTATATCTTCGCACGGATCCATGGTCGGGCTTCCGAGGTTTCCGCAACGTAAAAAGCGGTTTTTGCGGCTCGAAAAAACCAACAGTCTACAATCTTCCTAGTGATAAGTTCCATGTCACTCAAGAAAGGCAATCCTATAAATTCTCCCAATTTCAAAATTTGGCATCTCAAATTCTCATTTTTCTCTTCATGAGGAAAAATAACATCCATCATCCCATGATGGATGACTCCCCCTTAAGGCTTGCTCCCCCTTGACCATTGCACCAACAATGTCCTTGGGAAGTCCCTAAGCCAATAAGAACTCTAAACCATCAAAAAATAAGGTTAAAAGTTCAACATTGAACTTTCCCACACCTTAAATTTGATACATCACCCTAGCAACTCTCCTAATCCATATCTAATGGATTTTTACCCTTTATAATGCTTCTCAAAGCATATCCTAGGATTAGGAGTGGTTAGGGAACCCTAATATAGCTGAAATTGAGCTAAACATACTTTGTTTACCCGAAATCAGCCTGACAGTCGACTCTATCAGTCAGCAGTCGACTGTCGTGCTCATCAGTCGACTACCAACAAGGGCAGTCGACTGATAACTGAAAAATCCGATTTTCAGTTATCAGAAATGAATTTCAGAAATGCATAAATAATTATACGTAATTTGAAAAATCATGAAACTTCATAAGTATAATACTTATGATCAATACAATGGGTGAAAAATATTTGAAAAATATTTTACCCATAAAATAGTGAAATTGACACACAGTTCAAAAGTGAAGAAAAACTTCAATCTTTAAGCTCACTTTGTATCAACTTCATCAATGGTGATTGTTATCAAAAAATAGACTTCACCAAGATTTTTTAAAATAATTTTGAAATATTTTTAAAACCTTTATTGGATCATGATCAATGGGCTCAATGCACATGACTTACACTTTAGCTTTCCCCATGATCCATTAATAACATAAGATGAGTTTTAGTTCATCTAGATGCAAAAACTATGCACCTTGAAGTCAATGTGATTGTGAGATGTGGGTTTTGTTCTCCTAATCTAGGGTTTCATGCATTTTTTAAGACAACCCTACTTGATTCCCTTATACATGGGACTTTAAGTCATGTCATAGTCCTTAAATCAATTTTCATTAACTTAAATGCATGAAGTATGATCATGGCACAAATGATAGCATAAATAGATATGACCAATGATCATGATGTCATGACATATGATAGAATTTGAGCATACATGACATTTTAATCTTAATCCTAAGCATGATCATGACATATTAAATGATTAAAAGCAGATATGATGTCATGACATGTTATATGGCAAACAAAGCATGACAAATAAAATATAAGATATATAATACCTAAATTTTAGCATTAATTGTCATTTGATATTATTTTTTCCATTTTGTCATATTATTACTTATCTCCCAAAGTGTGCCAAAAATCCAAAATGGCACACTAAGACCTCTAAATCTAAATTGTCAATTTGATTGATTTATCAAACTTCTTAACTAATATTGGCACATCCTACAATCTTTTAGGATTAAAATTCAAATCTATTTCTAAGGTGTTCATAACCTTGAAAATAACCTAAAGTGTCACCTTTACCAAGGTTAGGTTAACTACCTATCCAATTAAAGTTGACATACTTAAACCCATCTAGCGTGAATCAATCACACTTTTAGGAACCCAAAATCTATTTGAGCTCCTTGGGTTAATTAGGTATTCCTTAGGGATAACCTTCATAGATACCCTCCTAGGCTTTGAAGCCTTGGTCATTTGGATTTTGCCTAGGTCAAATCTAGAGGTAACTCCCCCTTTGACCTTCTTAATAGTTTCCCTAGGTTTCTTCGAAACACAAGCCACTAGGCACACACCTTGGTTACCCTTAGGGATGACTTCCCTAGCAACCTTGGTCTTCCTAGATCTAGTTTGAGTTTCATAATCAAATGGAACACTATGATAGATCTTTTTGGGCTTAAGCTTGCCCTTGGATGGTTCTTGTTTCCTAGGTCTTTGACTTTGACTCTTAGACCCTAGGCTTTGACTATTTGACCCTTGCATTTAATTTTGCATTTTCTTAAGGGTCTTCTCAAGTTTTTCAAGCCTTGACCTCAAGGCTTGATTTTCTAACTCTAATTGTCCAATTTTTTATTTTTCATCTCTTCTTTGGACATTATTTTTCCTAGGCATATGCCTAGTCCATTTAGGGTTAAGACCTAGGTGGTTTTCAGTTTTCTTAATAGATTTCCTAGGTAAGGCTTTTCTAGGGACATTAATCTCAAATTTCTCCTTATTGCTAAAATGGACACTCTTAGCTTCTAAACAATAAAATTTATTATTCCTAGCATGCTTTTCATAAGTAATAGCAACATTGCTAACATTATTTCTAACATGCTTTTGATAACTAAATGAAGAAGAAGCATACTTAAAAGTTACCTTAGGGTTTGCCTTAGCTCCCCCTACATGTGTAGCTCCCTCTTGGGTCTTTTTCCTCCCCTTGGGGCATTGACTCCGGTAATGACCCAGTTGTCGACATTTGAAGCAAATCACTTGCTCCTTGCTTTTGATTGTTGAGCCTTCGGTCTCCTTGACCTTTGGCTCCGGTGGAGCCTTCTTAATCTTCTTTTGGCACTTACTCTTGTAATGTCCGGCTTCCCTACACTCAAAGCAAATTATATGGTTTTTATTTAAACCTAGATTGCTTGAGTTACCTAGGGTAGTGGTTGGTGCCGGAGTTGGTTCTTCTTCATCTCTCTTGGATGTTGAGGTTACTTCTTGATCCGACATGGAGGATGATCAAACTTCCTCCCCCTCAATCCTAGAGGTGGAGGCTTCTTCCACCTTTTCTTCCTCTTCTTCCACCGATCTCGATCTGGATGTTGATTCTTTATCAAATTTCGAATCCTCACTTACTTGTGAGGATGATGTGCTTGCTTCCTCGGTCTCCTCCGATTGAGTCCATGAGCACTCTTTTTCTTCGGGCTCCTCATGGAGTTTTGACACTTGGCTCCATAGCTCTTTGGCATCCATGTGTTCACCTAAGCTACACAAGATGTCATTAGGAATCCAATCAATAATAAATTTTGCTACCTTTTTGTTTTTCTCGAATCTTTGGAGTTGTTCCTCACTCCATCTCTTCCTCTTGAGAAATCCTCCCTTTGGTCCTCTTGGATATTCAAATCCTTCCATCAAGATGGACCATTCTTCAAAATCTCTCATCATGATGAAGTCTTCAATTCTTCTCTTCCATGAATTGAAGTCTTCTCGTCCATATAGCGCATACGGGACCGGTGTGTTGATGTCTCATCCTAGTTGTTCTTCAAACTCCATCTTCTTCACCCTCTAACGGTACTCTCTTGGTGGTTAGTCCAAATGAAGAGTGGTCTGGCTCTGATACCAATTGTAGAGGTTCTCGTAACAGCTAGAGGGGGGTGAATAGCATCGTTCGTCGTTTGTTGATGAATCTTGATCGTGCTTGCTACAAGATGTTAATACACAACGGAAATATAAAATATACAATACAAATACACAAGCACAATCCATAACACAACTATAGCGTGGTTTGGGAACCGAATGGTTCCTACTCCACGGGTTGAGCTTAAACGAACTCTAGCGATGCGTACAACACCACTAATCAAATAAACTCCTTCTCGGAATAATCCGGAGGTGTAGAAACCTCATACAAATAGTCTTACAACAGTAAGAAACAAATACAAACAATTATAATGATGAAATGCACTATAAGTAAAGGAAAAACACTTTACAATTGCTCTTTTGATTGCTTGAATTGCACTTGGAGACCCTGATTTACAGCAACAAATCGCCCCAAAATGTCCAAGAATCGTTGGCGAATCCTTTCTCCACAAGCTCCCTTTAAAGCTACTCCTTGGGCTGGAATTCGCTTAGCAGTCGGCTGATCGGGACTATCAGTCGACTGCTCCTATAGTCATTGCCTCACAACGGCATGAAACATGTCGAATAAGTCCAATGGATACACCATCGATCGTGATGGCTCGATCGATCAGTGATCGTGCGATCACTCGGGATCAAGAGCTCTGTTCTCGACATCGACTAGCGATCGGCCGATCTCGAATCGGTCTGCTGAGCTATCGATCAGCGGTTTTAACCCAAATATGGTGCTCCCATACTTGCTAGACCACCCGTAGCCTAGACCTAAGTCTTCTAGCCACCTCCATCAGCCTCATGCCTATCGGATCCCTCCAAGTCATCCATGACTTGTTCATCCATATGCTAGCTTTCAAGTGCTTCTATCGGCTATTGTCATGCTAACGGTGTCTACACCACCAAGGCGCATTGGACTTACACTGCTTGGACTTCTGTGCCAACCATTGGACTTATCTTTGCCAAGACTCCTTGGACTTTACACAATATCAAACCCCTTGGACTTTCCAAATGTCAAGACTCAAGCTTGGACTTTCCATTGCCAACCCATGTTAGACTTTCCATACCAAGACCCATGCTTGGACTTTCCTTGCCAACCTATTTTGGACTTTCCCTTGCCAAGACCCATGCTTGGACTTTACATGACAAGTACTCAAGACTTGGACTTTCCTAATGCCAAGTGTCCCACTTGGACTTTCCATGCCAAGTACCCATGACTTGGACTTTACCATGACAATCACATTATCATATGTTTTTGTCGAACATCAAAACATCGCTCAAGCCAAACTCGAGTCCGGTCAATCGTGACCTGGGCCGATTGCACCAACAATATCCCCCTTTTTGATGTTTGACAAAAACACCCTTGAGTTAGGCCCCTAACTCAAATTTTCTTACCAATTTTCCCAAATTGGTAATTTTACTTTCTTTCCCTTTTTGACTAACATCCAAAAGGTACCCTCCAAGGAGGTCAATGTCTCATATCCCAATGAGATCTTACAATCTCTCCCTTGATCCAAAAACATCTAGGATGCCTAAAATCTTCCTAGTGATAAGTCACATATCACTAAAGAGAGGCAATCCTATAAACTCTCCCAATTTCAAAATTGGGCATCTCAAATTCTCATTTTTCCCTTCACAAGGAAAAATAACATCCATCATCCCATGATGGATGACTCCCCCTTAAGGCTTGCTTCCCCTTGACCATTGCACCAACAATGTCCTTGGGAAGTCCCTAAGCCAATAGGAACTCTAAACCATCAAAAAATAAGGTTAAAAGTTCGACATTGAACTTTCTCACACCTTAAATTTGATACATCACCCTAACAACTCTCCTAATCCATATCCAATAGATTTTCACTTTTTATAATGCTTCCCAAAGCATATCCTAGGGTTAAGAGTGGTTAGGGAATCCTAATATAGCTGAAATTGGGCTAAACATACTTTATTTACCCGAAATCACTGGCAATAATCTATCACCAAGAATGACTGTCGATCGTGCTCATCACGATCGCCAACAGAGAGGCGATAACTAAAATCTGATTTTCAGTTATCAGAAATGAATTTTAGAAATGCATAAATAATTATACGTAATTTGAAAAATTATGAAACTTCATACGTATAATAATTATGACCAATACAATGGGTGAAAAATATTTTACCCATAAAATAGTGAAATTGACACAAAGTTCAAAAGTGAAGAAAAACTTCAATGTTTAAGCTCACTTTGTATCAACTTCATCAATGATGATTGCTATCAAAATATAGACTTCACCAAGGTTTTTCAAAATGATTTTGAAATATTTTTAAAACCTTTATTGGATCATGATCAATGGGCTCAATGCACATGACTTACACATTAGCTCTCCCCATGATCCATTAATAACATAAGATGAGTTTTAGTTCATCTAGATGCAAAAACTATGCACCTTGAACTTAACTCATATCCTAGCATCTCACATGTATCTAGGGTGTATAAAATACACACGAGTCAATGTGATTGTGAGATGTGGGTTTCGTTCTCCTAATCTAGGGTTTCATGCATTTTTTAAGGCAACCCTACTTGATTCTCTAATACATGGGACTTTAAGTCATGTCATAGTCCTTAAATCAATTTTCATTAACTTAAATGCATGAAGTATGATCATGACATAAATGATAGCATAAATAGATATGACCAATGATCATGATGTCATGACATATGATAGAATTTGAGCATACAAGACATTTTAATCTTAATTCTGAGCATGATCATGATATATTAAATGATTAAAAGCAAATATGATGTCATGACATGTTATTGTTGGATCGAGAAGCGTCGCTAGAGGGGGGGTGAATAGCGAGCGTAAATCTTTCATTTCGTTCGTTCAATATACGAGTAAGCACAGTGGAAAGCTAAAGAGACAAGTTTATTTTTACTTGGTTCACAACCCAGCGGTTGCTACTCCAAGGCCCTAACGGTCCTAGACCACGTACGGAGGGCAAAGTACTATAACGTCTCCTCCTCGTTGGAGGTAAGAGACAACGATTACAAAAATCGAAAGTACGAGGATGAGGCAACAAGCCTACCTCACCTGGTTACGATTAAAATAAAGAATATAATAACAAAAGATATTACTTGCTGCTTTTGTCGACGAAGAAGATAGAAGCTTGGCGTCGCGTCGGCGTTATGACGGTGTTGGAGCTTTGACGTTGTATGAGCACTTAAGAATAATCTTGATGATGCTTTGGGTTGGAATCCTCCCCTCCTTTTATAGAGTTTGTCCTCAGAATATGTCCTCTAATCTTTTGGAACATATCACGAAGTGGTAACAAATTTTATCGCGAAGTGGCCGCATCAAATGTTATCCATTTTGACCTAGCGCAAAGGCTGATTCGTTGCCTTCAGTCGACTGATGCCTCTCATCAGTCGACTGATGAGCCTCAATCGACTACCCAATGTCCAGCAGTCGACTGCCAGCCTAGATACTTCCCTGTAGTAAGAGATTAGCATGGAAAATGGTAAATATGACGGTTTCTAACCGTCTGATCTCGACCTAGACCTTCCACAGGAAGTCTTAGTCGGATCGCTGCCTACGGTCATCCCCGTACAGAGGACACAACCTTACCATCTCTCACTCACACGAGATTACCTCGATACTTACTTTGTAGCTCTCGCTTCCGACCTTCCACTCAATTTCTTTGGCTCCCTCCAAAGTCACTCGAGTGTCACCCGACCACCGCGGCTTTCTCCGGGTGTCGCTAGCCTTCAGCTCCAGCTTTAGTACTTTTCTGCACACTTGAATTAGCTCGTGAGATAACGATGTAAACTTAACTTTGTGTCTTTGCCATAATCAAAACACAGGTTCGATTATATGGTGCCCCTGCACTAACAATCTCTCCCTTTTTGATCTATGGCAAACCAACACAAAGTTAAGGGAAATTAAAGGATAAAATAAGTATAGTAAATGATGAATGCCATTTCCAAAAACTCCCCCTCAATCAAAACTCCCCCTTAACCAAAACTCCACCTTAACCCTAGGTGAGTTTTGAAAGAGATACTTTACTTTTCAAAATTAAATTTTGTGTTACTCCCCCTTAACTTTCGCTCTTCTCCCCCTTTTGCCATAAATCAAAAAAAAATGTTGGGGTTTTTGTATAAAATAGGGGTTTAAAAATAATATTGTATATGCATGCATCGAGATATATCAACTATGAGTCCAAGCATGCGTCAAGCAATAGTTAGATAGATTGGTTCGAGGTGTGTCCCTCTGCACCAATAATCTAAAGGTTTGTAATATAACCCTTAGGGTTAGTTTGCTCTCCCCCTTAGTCAAATATATGAAGTATAAGAGATGTAGGGGGCGCTAAACTTTGGCCTAAAGAGTTGTAAATAGTCATTAAGTACAATAGTTAAGAAAATAAGTAGCATTTTAAAGAGGTTATTTTAAGTATATTTCAATTATTCTTAACATCTCACCCATTCTATGTGTCTCAGAGTTTGTTCACCTTATATGTTTTGTGAGATGATTTGAAATTGATTAAAGATAGTCAACCTTGGATTAGATTCAGATTTAACCTTTAGATCGTTAAGTAACTTTTGAAAGCGGCTTCAGTCGTGGCGAGGCACAGGGGCCTTCTTTGATCGGAACAACGACCACTTCCTTAGACAAATCCAAATTTAAGAAAATATCACTTAATTCACTTAGGGTTACTTCTTGGTCTAACTAGTTTAGGATACGGTGAGGTAGCTTCAGCTAGTTCCACTCGGTCAAGTGCACCAAGCTAGATACGCCTTATCTAGTTCGAATACACGAGACTTTGTTTCCCTAACGTACTATCATCTCGCCGCGTCCTGATACTATATTGTCAAGAGTTGACTAAATATTTTCCCTATCTAGCCGTTCTAAAAATTAAAATAAAATATGCAATGGTTTTGCTAAGTAAGCAGGTATACTATTTTAGTGTTAGCTCCCCCTAGACCATTGAACCAATATGGTCTATTCAAATAATGAACTTGATCCTGGGGAATCCAATACTTATTAGTCCTTATATGTGAGTTCAATAAAACCTTTGGGACCAATGCTTGGACTCTTTGATGACTACGATTCACAATAGACATGTAAGATCTATTCATAGTCGTTGACTTAAATCTGAGTCCGGATTTATTGTACACGATTCTTTGGGTTCCAAGTAGTCGGTTAAGGTTCTTAGATCCCAACATGAACCTTTCCAACCTAGCCTCAACCTCTTGAACTCGGTCTTTCAAGAGAGAATTCTCCTCCTTAAGTTTTTCAACTTGGGTTGAGTTTTCCTCTTGAACTTGACTAGTTGAAGAGGTTAGAGTAGCCTCTTGCTTGAGGGTTTCAACCTCCTCAAGTAACGACTCAACTCTAGACTCGGACTTAGTTAATTTCCTAGTAAGCATTTTAATTGTATTATAAATCATATGAATTAGTGAGCGACTAACCTTAATTTTCTCTTTTGGTCCGGCTTTGAGTTGCTTCTCGAAGTAGTCCTCGAGTTTGGAGTTAGTGTTGTAATTGGATTCGGATTCGGACTTTGACTTGAACTCTTCATGTCTTACCATGCACGCTATGCCAACGCCTTCTTCGTTGCCCCATGTTGCATGAAAAGTCTCCTTTTGATTTGATTTCAATTGTGCCCTCTTTTTGTTCTTTAGTAGCCTCCTTTCCCTCTGAACGATCTTCCGCACTACATTCACTATTGCTTCCATCTCTTCGGATTCGGACTCTGATTCGTCTTCGGGTTCGAGTCCATCTTCTTGCCTAGTAGGTGGATTGCTTCTTTGTCCTGCAAGTAGAATAATACCTCTCTCAGCCCGGACCACGTTAGTCTGCTCATGAAGTTCAAACTCGGAAAATAATTTGTCTAACCTAAGATTCGAAAGGTCCTTAGAGACCTTGTAAACATCGACCATGGATGCCCACAAGGTAGTCCTAGGAAATGAATTAAGAACGTACCTTAGGAGGTCGCGGTTTTCGACCTAGTGTCCGATAGTGTGCAGGTCGTTGACAATGTCCTGGACGCGGGCGTGTAGTTGCGTCGCCGTCTCGTGTTCCTGCATCTTAAGGTTATACAACTTATTGAAAAGAATGTCACGTTTACATACCTTAGCATCAGACGTTCCTTCGTGCAGCTCGATTAATTTGTTCCATAGGTCCTTGGCACTAATAAATGGTCCGATGCGGTTGAGTTCCTCCTTGGACAAGCTGCATTGCAATATTTGGGTTGCTCTTGCATCGGCTTCGATTTGCCTCTTGGTTGTATTTGTCCACTTGTTAAAATCCAAGGGCTCCCCTTGATCATTGGTGGGTAGAGTAAAGCCGGTTTGGATTGTTATCCAAGTCTCAACTTGTGTTTTCAAGAAACACTCCATCCGACCTTTCCAATAACGGAAATAATTTCCGTTAAAGAACAGAGGTCGGGTGGTGCTATACCCCTCAATGTGAGCCATTAAGTATCTTGTAAAACACGAATAAAAACCAAAGGGAATTCCAAGACTTGGTCTTGGATTAGTAGTGTGGAAAATAATAGGAAATAAACAGAAATAAATGAGAAAAATAAGAAACTAACAAAAACTAACAACTTACGACCTTCGATGTCCCTGAAAGGGTACTAGACGTTGGTGTTTGGGGATGGAGACAGCTTGTTACGAGGGTAAACCCTCATAATAAATGTAGATCTCTCAGAGAGCTTGATTTGGTAGGTATATCGTTTCGTGAGTCCACTTGTAAGAAACGTTATGGCCATTTTACCGTCGGTTACTCCAAAAGAGAATGCTTGCAAACACACAATCAAAAGAAATGTACCAAGACTTCGTCTTGGATTAGTAGTGCGGGAGAGAAAAAAAACCTAAAAAAAATGAACCGAAAAATACGAAAAGAAAACCAAAATGTGCTAGATTGGTGCTTTCACCAAATCTTAGCGCCCCCGCTCTGATACCAATTGTTGGATCGAGAAGCATCGCTAGAGGGGAGTGAATAGTGAGCGTAAATCTTTCGTTTCGTTCGTTCAATATATGAGTAAGCATAGTGGAAAGCTAAAGAGACAAGTTTATTTTTACTTGGTTCACAATCCAACAGTTGCTACTCCAAGGCCCTAACGGTCCTAGACCGCGTACGGAGGGCAAAACACTATAACATCTCCTCCTCGTTGGAGGTAGGAGACAACGATTACAAAAATCGAAAGTACGAGGATGAGGCAACAAGCCTACCTCACCTCGTTATGATTAAAACAAAGAATATAATAACAAAAGATATTACTTGCTGCTTCTGCCAACGAAGAAGATGGAAGCTTGGCGTCACGTCGATATTATCACGGTGTTGGAGCTTTGACGTTGTATGAGCACTTAAGAATAATCTTGATGATGCTTTGGGTTGGAATCCTCCCCTCCTTTTATAGAGTTTGTCCTCAGAATATGTCTCCTAATCTTTTGGAATATATCACGAAGTGGTAACAAATTTTATCTCGAAGTGGCCGCGTTAAATGTTATCCATTTTGACCTAGCGTAAAGGCTGATTCGTCGCCATCAGTCGACTACCCAATGTCCAACAGTCGACTGCCAGCCTGGCCACTTCCCTGCAATAAGAGGTTAGCACGGAAAATGGTAAATGCGACGGTTTCTAACCGTTCGATCTTGACCTAGACCTTCCACAGGAAGTCTTAGTCGGATCACCACCTACAGTCGTCCCCGTACAGAGGACACAACCTTACCATCTCTCACTCACACGAGCTTACCTCGATACTTACTTTGTAGCTCTCGCTTCCAGCCTTCCACTCGATTCCTTCGGCTCCCTCCGAAGTCACTCGAGTGTCGCCCGACCACCGCAGCTTCCTCCGGGTGTCGCTAGCCTTCAGCTCCAGCTTTAGTACTTTTCTGCACACTCGATTTAGCTCGTGAGATAACGATGTAAACTTAACTTTGTGTCTTTGCCATAATCAAAACACAAGTTCGATTATCTGGTGCCCCTGCACCAACAGTTATATGACAAACAAAGCATGACAAATAAAATATAAGATATATAATACCTAAATTTTAGCATTAATTGTCATTTGATATTATTTTGTCCATTTTGTCATATTATTACTTATCTCCCAAAGTGTGCCAAAAACCCAAAATGACACACTAAGACATCTAAACCTAAATTGTGCTAATTTGATTGATTTATCAAACTTCTTAACTAATATTGGCACATCCTAAAATCTTTTAGGATTAAAATTCAAATCTATTTCCAAGGTATCCATAACCTTCTCGTCCATATAGCGCATACGGGACCGGTGTGTTGATGTCCGATCCTAGTTGTTCTTCAAACTCCATCTTCTTCACCCTCTAGTGGTACTCTCTTGGCGGTTAATCTAAATGAAGAGCAGCCTGGCTATGATACCAATTGTAGAGGATCTCGTGACCACTAGAGGGGTGAATAGCATCGTTCGTCGTTTGTTGATGAATCTCGATCGTGCTTGCTACAAGATGTTAATACGTAGCGAAAATAAAAAATATACAATACAAATACACAAGAACAATCCACAACACAACTATGTAATATGGTTCAGAACTGAATGGTTCTTACTCCACGGGTTGAGGTCAAACGAGCTCTAGCGATGAGTACAACACCACTAATCAAATAAACTCCTTCTCAGAACAATTTGAAGGTGGAGAAACCTCGTACAAATAGTCTTACAATAGTAATAAACAATACAAGCAATTACAATGATGAAATGCACTATAAGTAAAGGAAAAAACACTTTACAATTGCTCTTTTGATTGCTTGATCTTTGGTTGCTTGAATTACGCTTGGAGACCCTGATTTACAGCAGTCAATCACCCTAAAAATGTCCAAGAATCGGTGGTGAATCCTCCCTCTACAAGCTCCCTTTAAAGCTGCTTCTTGGGCTAGATTTTGCCTGGCAATCGACTGATCGGGACCATCAGTCGACTGCTCCTGTAGCCGTTGTCTCACAACGACATGAAACACGTCGGATAAGTCCAACGGATACACCATCATTCGACTGATCATACCTATCAGTCAACTAATGGCTCAATCAGTCGAGTGCTCGTGCCGATCACTCGACTGAAGAGCACTCTGTGCTCGACATCCCGACTAGCAATTGACTGATCTCCAGATCAGTCAACTGTTGAGGCCATCAGTCGACTGCTAGGCCAATTCCAATAGTCAAACTCCCGTTGACTCACACCAGTCGATTGACCTATGGTCCCAGTCAACTGATACACCTCAAACATGAGGTTTTAACCCAAGTATGGTGCCCTCATACTTGCTAGACCAGCCATAGCCTAGACCTAAGCCTTCTAGCCACCTCCGTCAGCCTCATGCCTATCGAATCCCTGCAAGTCATCCATGACTTGTTCATCCATAGGCTAGCTTTCAGGTGCTTCCATCGGCTATTGTCATGCTAACGGTGTCTACACCGCCAAGACACATTAGACTTACGCTGTCAAGACTCCCGCTTGGACTTTATGCCGCCAACCATTGGACTTATGCTGCCAAGACTCCCGCTTGGACTTTACGCCGCCAATATCAAACCCCTTGGACTTTCCAAATTCCAAGACTCAAGCTTGGACTTTCCATTGCCAACCCATGTTAGACTTTCCATGCCAAGACCCATGCTTGGACTTTCCTTGCCAACCTATATTGGACTTTCCCTTTCCAAGACCCATGCTTGGACTTTACATGCTAAGTACTCAAGACTTGGACTTTCCCAATGCCAAGTGTCCCACTTGGACTTTCCATGCCAAGTACCCATGACTTGGACTTTACCATCACAATCACATTGTCATATGTTTTTGTCGAACATCAAAACATCGCTCGAGTCAGACTCGAGTCCGGACAATCATGACCTGGGCCGATTGCACCAAAAAATACCTTGTCTTTGATGATAGTCTTTTTCTTCTAATCTAGTTTTATAGGTAATTACATTATCGTCCATATCGGTTTTCTTCTTGAAAACTCATTTGCACCCTGTAGGCGTTATGCCTTCGGGTGGGTCCACCAAGTTCCAAACTTGATTTTTATACATGAACTCCAAATTTTGATTTCGTGGTTTTTAGTCACCTATTCATGTCTAACCTATTCAGAACCTCTTCGTAACTAGTAGCTTCCTCATCCTCGATGAGCAATATATCATTAGATTCACTTATGAGAAATTCATATCTCTTAGAAATCCTAAGTTTTCTACTAGATCTACGAGGAGATGGTGTATTATCAAGTTTAGCTATTACCTCATTCAAATGAGTAATTAGATGTGGTTCTTGACTATGCATCTTTTCTGTGTCTACCGAAGTCTCTTGAAATTATTTTCTTATAAGAGAAATTCCTTCTCTAGGAATACAACATGCCTTGAAATAAACATCTTTTGTTTCAAGGGATGATAGAATTGGTAACCCCTCGTTTCCTTAGGGTAATCAATAAACATACACTTATCAGACTTAGCCTTCAGCTTGTTTTATACATTCCTCTTTCATAAAAAGAAAAGTCACATATCTTCAAGATAAATGAGGTTTTCTACTTTTCCATATCTCATATGGAATAGTAGAGACAGCCTTAGTCGGGAATCTGTTTAACAAGTAAACAATGATCTCGAGTGCTTAACTCCAAAAAGACTTTAAAAGACTTGTATGTTGCATCATTAACCTAACCATGTCCAATGATGATGCACAGATCGAGCCCTCGGTTATGATGCCAAAGTCCTAATTGCACGAGCACCCATAAGTGCACGATTGTTGTCGAGTAATAAAATAATATCGATCCCATAGGTATTGATACTCGATTATCCGTCTACTCAACGATTACAATTGTTCAGACTTGACCTTAGTGTGGGAAACTACTCTATCGTCGTATTGCAACGGACAAAGCTCGAAGGCTGGTGTCACATAGATAAAGATAAAGGTTTAATTGAAGTTTGAAGAAGATTTCAAGACTTCAGTTTCACCTATGTTATGTCGCACATGTCGTCTACGTATGTTCCTAAGTTCTCTATGATTGATTTTTTGGGTGGACCATCTTGTGTAAGCCTGGGGAATCTTTTAGAACTACTCGGGAATTACCTACCCCAACCTAGAGATTCCCTTTTGGATCATCAAAGGTCAAGGAGTTGCTATCAATGTGTTACCCCTGTCACGTGGTCCCATAACCCCTCCAAGTTGTTATCTCTTACCTCGCGGCCTCTAGATGGAATAGGTTCATGGAGCTCTATGATGTCCTTTGTTCTCCCCACGAAAGGTGGACCTACTTTCATGTCTTACTCTTTCATGTCTTAGATTCTACGGTTTCTAGGAAAAAGTTACCTTTCGGTTTTTTCTTAGATTCCCCTAGATTTGGGTGTGAATGCTTTTGACACCCACATCGACTTTGTATGGTAGATTAAGAGCAATACCAAACATCTTCATCAAACTAGGAACCATAAGTTGCAAAAGAAATCAGAAGAATTCATAATTCATTGCAAGACAAATTTCAACCTACATAGGTTACTCTCTAATCCTAGAATCTAGATATCTACTCCATATGCAATAAGAAACAAACACAAGACATTGAAATTAAATTAATACAACCAAAGTTATCTGAATTTGCAAGAAGAACATTTCACTTTGGTTGAAGTTGCCTCTTGTTGCTCTATGGGTAGGCTCTTGTCGTCGGACTTGGAACTCCTCGCTCTCCTCCTTCAATTCTCCTGCTTTTGGTGCTTTTCAAGGCACCTGTCATCCTCCTCTTCTCACTGTGCTCCTTCCTTTTTATAAAGGCAGCTCCGACTTTTCATAAATATGTGGAAAACCTATCGCCTTAGATTTTGTGGCAGCGCGACACGACCGTGTGAAATTCACATGGTAAATTGTGTGTTTCTAGGGAAAAATAGCTTCGTCCTATTGAAAACACACGGTCAGATAACTTTTGACACAATGAGGCATGACCGTGTGTAAAACACATGGTCTGTTGTATGTCTTGTTGGAAAGTTCTTGATCTTCATTCTTTTTGGCCCTAGAAACATGCATGTGTCTCGGAAACACGACCAAAGTATGTTCCCCTTTTTCCATGCTTTGTGAGAATCTTCAGCATGCTTTAAAATTCTATCCTAAAAAGAGAAAAATAACAAAAACAAATCTCCAAATAAGAAAGTAACTATATATTGCAAAGTCAATCAAATATGCAATAAATACCAACTAAATGCAATAAAATGTGTGCCAAAAAAACAACTAAAACCCTATATAATTTGCACGCATCAAAATCCTCCACACTTAAATATTTGTTTTTTCTCAAGTAAATTTCAGTGTACAGTTCATCATGCAAAAATAAATAGAATGCTTTAATGTCTAATAATCTCACTTAAACTTATCTAGTGGTACTACCATCAAAGCAAATAAATAACTTCACCAAGTTCACTAAGTACGATTTTCGTGCAAGTGCAAAATGTCATTATGAGAGTTTCAAATTCCAAGTCTAGTCAAGTCGTTATCTTATAACATTCCTAAGGTTTCCAGCTTTTAGGCACTTACCTATCCTAAGCGAAGGTCGTTCCCTAAAATTAGCATAAAGTCTCAAACGTGTGCTCGGTATTGAGAGGAATTGGAGGGTGTTTCTCCAGTAACCTAACTCGGTATCAAAGGGGCACCCAGTCATTTCCACCCACGACAACTATTTTCTAACTCTCAAAAAAATTTCACTCTTTTTTTTTCTTTTCTTATTCCTCTCATGCTTTCTGAAATTCTAATTTTTCCAAGTAGGCTTCCATAATTCGAGCATCTCCAGTAACTAAAATGTCAACTTAAGGTCACCTATGGATTTCGAAGTACTATACTAACAAGATGAATCATGACTAATTATGTACTAAATCTTCCCTTCAAAATTCATATTAAGTATAGGTGAAATGGTAAAATCAAACTAGTGAAACTTATTGAACATCCAATCCTCATATCACACAAATTGTACCACATGATAAGAAAAAGTAATATGTTTATGACAATTTAGTAAATCACCATGAAATTACTCAAAATTTCACTGAGGTAAGCTATGAGAGCAAATAAAACAGGAACTTAAACAACATTAAAGTAACTACATGCATGAAAACTGAAACAAAAGATAAACAATTGCAAATAAAACTACCAAACAGAAGGAAAAGTTAAGTGCATCAGCAGAAAAATATCCTCTCCCCCCCCCCCAAGACTTGAATTCAAACATACCTCTAGTGTGGTGGTCATGGAGGGAATTGAGGTAATCTCGGCATCTCAGGCTCATCAGGGAACCGGGTGCTCAAATGTTGGTGTCACATATAAATGTGCTCAACCTGCGAGCTAGTAGAGTCTGCGATTGCTCTGTGATCCTCCTCCCGAGCCCACTATAGGGTTGAATCCTACATGAACTGTTGCATCTCCTATCGATACTCGACCTCCTCCTGAAAATACTACTAGGCATGACAATAAAAATCGTCAACCCTCTGAAAATGACCTCTCAAGGCTTGAAACTCCTCTTGAGTAAAAGTATGTTGCTCTTCCCACCGTTGCCCCTGTGTTTGCTGCTCTACGTATGTATCATCAAGGCAGGATAGGAACTCTGAGAAATCATAAGCAGACTCGCCTGCAGCATGGTCAAAATAAGAAAAAGATGTTGGTGCAATCGGCCCAGATCACGATTGACCAGACTCGAGTTTGACTCGAGTAGTATTTTGATGTTTGACATTGATGTCTGACAAAGTATTGGGGAGATTATTGGTGCAATCGACCCAAGTCATGTTTGACGTTTGACGATGATTAGTCCATTGTCATGGGAAAAGTCCAAGTCATGGGTACTTGGCATGGAAAGTCCAAGCATGGGTCTTAGCAAGGGAAAGTCCAAGAATGGGTCTTGGCATGGAAAGTCCAACATGGGTTGGCAAGGGAAAGTCCATGCTTGAGTTTTGGCAATTGAGAAGTCCAAGGGGAATATTGGCGGCGTAAAGTCCAAGGGTGGAGTCTTGGAAGCATAAGTCCAATGGTTGGCGGTGTAAAGTTTAAGCGGAGTCTTGGCAGCGTAAGCCCAATGTGCCTTGGCAATGTAGACCACATTAGCATGACAATAGCTGATGGAAGCACCTAAAGGCTAGCGTATGGATGAACAAGTCATGGATGACTTGGAGGGATCCGATAGACGCGAGGCTGACGTAGGTAGCAAGAAGGCTTAGGTCTAGGCTAAGTGTGGTCTGGCAAGTATGAGGGCACCATACTTGGTGTTAAACCTCATGGTTAAGGTTTGTCAGTCGATTGGGGTTATGGACCAATCGACTGGTCAAATGTTTTGACATTTGGCAGCCGAGTCAATACTCAGCAATCAACTGGGATTATGGTTGATTCGACTGTTGTGAGTCAACTAGTGCTCGATTATCGTTTAAGGGTCGAAAAGGCATGGCAGTCGACTGATCATTGGATTAGTCGACTGACGATTTAGTTGCGAGCACAGAATTCTCTGTAGCTGACTGGGAAGATAGCTACGGGTGCTGGCAGTCGATTGATGAGAGTTCTGTTGGAAATTTCCTAGCGTGGATCGAGCCGTTGTCTCACAACAACAGTGTTGGCAATCGACTGTCAGGTGGAAATCGGCCCGTCTGAGTTAAAAGGAGATGTTCGTGGGAGATTCAGTCAATGGTTCTTTGGGAGCTTTCTTGAGGCAATTTGAAGGCGAAGTGCAGGTGCATTTCAGGGTTCTTCAACCTCATCCAAGCAACCAACAAGCAAAGCGCTCAAAATATAGTTTGTAAAGTGTTCTTTATATTTCAATTGTATTTATTTTTATTACTGTTGTAATTACTTGTACAAGGTTTCTCCATCTCCGACGTGTTGTCGAGAAGGAGTATTTGAGTAGTGGTGTGTGTTGGCATCGCTATAGCTCATTTGAGCTCAATCCGTGGAGTATAAACCATACAATTTCGAACCACGTTATATCGTTTGTCTTGTGCATTGTATTTGTGTTTGTTTTTGTATTTCTACTATTTCCACTATGCTAACAAACATCATAGACAATCAAGCACGTGAGAATGATCAAATTTCGTGAAGCGACGAACCGCTATACACCCCCCCCCCTCTAGTGAGCGCACAGGTCCCAACAAAAGAATGTTGTGTTTATGTAGGTCCTGGAGTTGGAGGGCTCCTATGGCCGAAGGAACCAATAAGTGAATGTAGTGAAGGGGGTGCATGGGTAGATGAGCCCTCTTGTGATGGGGCTACAGTTATCCTATCTAAACACTAGTTGACGGGGGTTTGTGATTGGTGTACGATCAGGGTCAGAGAGTCTAAGGGATGTCATGTTCTTCCTTATAAAACAAAAAGAGTTCCCTTCTCTTATAATCATCTTTATAGCCATGCATACCCCTAAGTCTATGCTAGGACTCCCTTCTACTCTCTCCAATTCTCCACAATCGTATCCTAGGGTATCACAAATATGGGTTATTAAACCCCCTAAGATAATCTCCCCCTTAGGTGCTTTCATCACCTTGACTAAGTACCTAATGAAATGTGAACCTGAACCCACTAAATTATTTCCTTCTAGCATATTCCAAAGGCACAACAATTCACTCGCTCGCACCACTCCAACACTCTCTCCTCTACCAAAAATAATGCTTGCCATGAAACGGTGGATGTATTGAAAAATGGAATTTTGAAGTCAGGATGTCTTAGCCCTAAAGGGATCGTAGGAGGTTTCTTCTGTTAGTTCAAACCTAAAAGATCCCATATTATAATCCTTAGGTGCTCTCCTCTCTCTCCCATAAGATAATCCAAAACAAAGATTCCATTGGTGAAGGCTCCATCATGTTCTTTATTAAATAGCCTAAAAGTCACCTTCCCTTCTTCACAATCCTCTCTTGATAAGATTTTCGCATCCACTGAACTAAAAAATTCTAATGTAACCTTAGGGTAGGTTGGGCTCCTAATCCCCATAAGTTCTTCCCAACTGACATTGTGAAACAACCACTGAACATCATTTAAGAGACCTAAGGTTCCCAATAGAGACTCGTATATATATCTAGTGGCAACTATCCAATAGTTAGAAAGCTTTTCAAATCAAGATTTATGTGCATCATTGAGAAATAATATGCCTAAGGTAGCATTACCTTGCTCTTGAGCAGGTTGATTGTCCCTACCCTTGGTTCTTGGCTTTGATGATGTTGCTCCACATTTGAATCGCTTCATCTTTGCTTGTGGAGAGTTTCCTAGTGGAGATCGAGGTCGAAGACATGCTCCTTGGTCACTGGAAAGGAGGGAAAATGAAGACCTAGGGCTTGAGAACCAAAAGGCACGATGGATTTGGGAAAAAAACACCTGTAACTTCCCTTTTAAAGGGATGCGACATGACCATGTGAAATTTACATAGTTGTCCATCTGTCCACTGTGCTAGTGCCTAGATTTTTCCCAGACAATGGCACGACCATGTGAATTTCACACAGCTAGTTGTGTATCTCACTAGAATTCCCTGTTGCCAGACAAGGTCCCTGCTTAAAGACACACCCTGTCGTGTTCTTCTCTATTCTTGAGACACGACCGTTTGAATTTCACACGACTACCCATGTTCCTTACTATCTTGTTTAAGGTCTTTAGCTTAACCCTGCTTCTATTTTTATTTTAGCTTGGTGTCGACATTTCGATGAAGTTCCATTCATCTATGTCAGAAGTGAAATTCCCGTCGTTCCCCTTCATTCTTGCTGGAATGACATACTTCTCTCCATCTTTTCTCCTATATGCATGTTGAGCGCTCAGTTCCTCCTCAGATTCTGCTCTTATATCGCATGTGTCCCCTTGCAAGTGGCATAACTTTTGAGTGGGGTCCTTGATCGGTTGCCTTAGAGAGGTTAAACTCTAGTTTCTTCTTGCCTACCACCAAAGTTAGCTTATGGTTCTTCACATCTTTAACTACTCCGACAATGCCTAAAAATGGTCTTCCCAAAATCAATAGAATTCTAGGGTCTTCTTCCATCTCCAGGACAACAAAATTGGTGGGTAGTACAAAATCTCCCACCTTGATAGGAACATCCTCCAAGATCCACAACGGGTACCTACACATGTGATCTACGAGTTGCAACGTCATGGTTGTCAACTTCAAGTTTCCAAACCCCATTTTCTTACACAATGTATACGACATTAAACTTACACTCACCCCCAAATCATAGAACGCTTTACTAATCACAGCAGATCCTATATGATAAGGGATATAGAAACTCCCTGGATCCTCCAACTTTGGGGTAGTTCTGCACTGAATAAATGCACTGGATTCTTCTATCAAAGCCACTATCTTTGAAAATTCCACCTTCCTCCGATGTGACAGAATGTCCTTCATGAACTTCGCAAATTGGGGCATTTGGTGCTGTTAGTATCAGCCCTTTTGGGCAATCATGAGATGATTGATTAGGGATCATATGTATCATATTTCATTAATAACAGGCAAGGTTTGCTTATTATATTATTTCTTATTTGTGTTATATGAATAATATAATAGTGTCCTTTAATAGTAAGTTCAGGTTTACAGCATATCAATTGGTTGAATTGATAGTGAGAGCCTATATATATATATATATATATATATAACACTACTCTTAACTATTCCTAGTCGAGTATTAATATGCAAGGACAATATTAATGCATAGAGACTAGCATGTAGGTCAATTTATGATTTAATCTCACAAGTCATGGATATATGATATCGAGTTGACACATGAGTACATATTAGAGAATATGTACTGAATTGACCCACCATGAGAATGTTTCATGGATCGTTATATGAGTGTCATAAACATTCTCATGTGACTATTGGTATGAATAATCCTTAGACCTGAAGTCACTACAGTTCCCTACATAATGAGTTGTATATTTTAGCTTCGTCAAACGTCACCTGTAACAGGGCAACTATAAAGGTGATCGCTGGGTATGCAATAAGTTATGTGGAGGGATGTGAGTGATGTAGATGAGATCTATCCCTTCCATATATCAGAAGTGATAACTATGGGCCCCTTGATAGAGTAGGACTGTTAAAAATGCATGGTCATGCTCGAATAAGTCAATATGAGATATTGAGATTATTTGGTTGAGTAGTCTACTTGGAGATCAAGAAACTCATGATTGATAAGACGATGACATAGTCTATACCTCATTGATCAATCTAGATATCAAGGATAGAAGGACTAAGTCATACACGATAGTAGTCACGGAAAGATTATGTCAGATCTTGACATTCTCATCACTTGGGTAGCAATGATGTATTGCTAAATGTGACTTATTGCTTATGTCTCTAAAAGGAATTTGGAAATATTGTCAATGTTATGAGAACCTATTGGGTCACACACTTAGGACATATGAGTTGGAGATGGCTCATGTGATGAGCCATTGGGCCATCGGGTTGAGTCTAATGTAGATTAGACTCAATGAGTAGAACTCAAGGTATATCCAATGAATCTGACTCAAGTTAGACTCAAGTCAAATTCGAATTGAGTAGGACTCAAGGTATACCCAGTAAATCTGACTCGAGTTAGACTCAAGTCAGATTCGAATCGAGTGAGACTCACCATTAAGAGGGGTTGCATGATCATTAAGGTGGAATTAATGAATGATTAATTCCAAGTAAACCAAGAGTAAAAAACTCTTCATATTCAATGGTTAAATATAAAAGAGGATTTTTTAGATGAGACTCTTGGGGTTTTTTTCGTGTGCATTAGTTTGAGGCTTGATAGTGATCTTCCTCTTCCTCCTCTTCTACCTTCTTGGCCGAACCTATCTTGTGGCTAGCACCGCAGTGTGGTTCACTTCACGGTTCATGTGGATACCGTGGAGGAATGAACATCTTGATCGTGCTGAGATCCGTACACAAGTGTTGCTGACAGGATTGTGAAGGGCACGCGGCGAAGGTAATCACGATTCTCATAGGTTAGAATCAATCAAAAACGAGTTTAGTTTTCACATGGATCTCTAGAGGGATCTCATTTTTCCGCTGCTTAGTGCTTGTAAATGTTTCCAAGTGCGATAAGAATCCCCACAGGTGCAAGGCCTCAAGAATTGGTACCTCTACTGAAATAGACTTTATCATGGCTAAAAACTTCCGGAACTCTATATCCATCTTTGCATTGGTGAGCCTTTGTGGGAAAGGAATAAGGGGTGTATTCATTTTTGTGGGAAGTTCGGATGTTGCTTTGCGGTCAATGCCTCCCCTAATTTCTAGGTTTACATTTTCACTAGGGTCCTTTTCAATCTCCTTTTCCGATCTACCTAGTGGCTCCTCCAAACTCCTCCCACTTCGTAAAACTACTGCATTGTAGTGCTCTTCCGGGCAATTTTTCGGGTGTCATGGCAGATGAATTGGTGATCTGAGCGATCTAGTTCTCAAGCATTTTGGTATGACTAGTTAATCATCTATAGACACTTTTAAGTCTTTTAGCACATCTTCCATTTGCGAGTACCTTTGTTGAAATTCAGCGTTCTTCTTTGTCTGGGTAAGTATGAAACCCTCCATCATTTGCTCCAATCTAGATTTTTGAGGTGGTTGTTGTGCATTAGGTTGTTGCCCATATCCTCTCGGTTGTTGGAAACTCTCTGAGTTGTTCCTGTAGGAAAAATTAGTGTAGTTTTTCTAACCAGGATTGTAGGTGTTGGAGTACATATTATTTGACCTCGAATTAAAATTATTAACAGTGTCAACCTGCTCTATTTGGCCTCCTTGGTTAGAAGAATCCCCAGAACAAAATTCTTTCAAATGCCCTGTCAATCCATAACTTGCACAAAGAGAATTAGCAACAAATGTAGTATTTGAATTTATAGAGTCAAACCTCCTATTCAGCACATCCATCCTAGCTGCTAGGCGGTCTACAAAGTTGACAACGTATTTCCCTGCATCTTGTGTTAGTTATAGCCCTAGAACCAATCATGTGATGGTTGAATAGGGAACATTTTGTATCATATTCTATAAAGGCAAAGGATTGGTTATTATATTTACGTCTTGCTTGTGCCAGCTAAATTAAATATAATAATGCCCTAGAAAAGTAGGTTCTTATCTACAGCACATCAATTGGCAGAATTTATTATGAGAGGCTGTAGAGAACACTTTCCTAAATGTTCCTAGTCAAGTATTAATATGCAAGGGCAATATTAATACATAAAGACTAGCATGTAGGTCAATTGATGACTTGATCTCACAAGTCATGGATATATGATACCAAGTTGACACATGGGTATATATTAGAGAATATATACTGAACTGACCCGCCATGAGAAAGTTTCATGGATCGTCATATGAGTGTCATAAACTTTCTCATGTGACTATTGGTATGAATAGTCCTCAAACCTGAAGTCACTACGGTTCCCTACATAAGGAGTTATGTACTTTGGTATCGTCACGTCACACGTAGCAGGTGGACCATAAAGCGATTCTTGGGTATATAACAAATTATGCGGAGGGATGTGAGTGATGTAGATGAGATCTATCCCTCCCATATGAGGAGTGATATCATGGGCCCATTGATTGAGTAGAACTACTAAAACGCATGGCCATGCTCGAATGAGTCAATATGAGATATTGAGCTCATTTGTTTGAGTTAGTTTACTCAGGGATCAAGAAACACATAGATTGATTGAGGATGACACGGTCTATGCCTCATTGGTCAATCTGATATCAAGGATAGAAGGACACGGTCATACATTATAGTAGTCACGGAAAGGTTAGTTGGATCTTGACTTATTTCGTAACTTGGGTAGCAATGATGTATTGCTAGATGTCGCTCATTGCTTGTGTATCTAAAAGAGTTTAGATCCACTGCCAACGTTATGAGAGCCTATAGGGTCACACACAAAGAGCATGATGATTAGAAGAATTAGTGCATTCTAGTTTGACTAGAATAATTTGGGAATAAGTTTAAGTACAAAATGGTTTTTGGACTTTAAGCTTAATGAGAATTTTAGCTAGTTGATTTAATGAGATTAATTCAATATGCTAAGCTTATTAATTTAATAAGATTAAATAAATATGTTATCATGATAGCCTAAGCTTAATTGATTTAATAAGATTAATTCAATATGTTACCTTATTGATTTAATGAGATTAATTCAATATGATAACATAAGCTTATTGAATTAATAAGATTAATTCAACATGCATGAATGCTACATAAGCATGCCACATAAGCATGCCGCATAAGCATGCCACCTAAGCTTGATGAGGTGGAAGGAGACAAAGGGTTTTGACCTTTGGAATTTCTCCACATGTGGCCGGCCAAACAAGGAGCTCCTTGTTTGATTATTTTTCAATGCAATTGATTGCATTGAATGTGATAGGAGGTGAAAGGTTTTTTCAATCCTATAAAACACTCCATGGAGTGGCCGGCCAACTTGGTGGTGGAAGCTTGAGGCTTGGAGAGAGCTTGGTGGGGAGAAGCTTTGGTTGTGTGGCTTTTGTGAGTGTAGGCTAGCAAGAAGAGTGGTCTTCTTCTTCCTTTCTCTTTTTCCCTACCTTCCTCTCCTTTAGGGACTTCTCTAGCAAGAAGTAAAGGAGAGCTCTTCTAGTTTCTTTTGTGAGACAAGAGCTTGCTCATGTGGATACATATAGAGGCACGGACATTTGAACGCGCTAAAAGATCCATCAAACCCAAGGAGAAGCGGGATTAAAAAGGGCACGCAACAAAGGTAATATTCTCCTATAAGATAGGTTTTTCCTTTTAGAGAAATTTATTTTTATGCTGAGGTTTTCTTTTATAGGATCACTTGGAAGGATCCTATTTTCCGTTCTTGCATATGCTATTTTGCATAAAAAAATCCCTACAGTGGTATCAGAGCCACTTGCGAAAGATCGTATAAAAATAGGTTTTTCTCTATTTTATATATGATATAGAAGTAGGATAAATTTTATTATGAGTTGATAATTGCATTAACAATTTTTCAAATATAATAAAATATCCGATGTCTTTTAAAAGTTAAAATTGACATGGTGCATGGTTATGGCCTAGTCCCAAAAAGTTTGTGAATGTGTGTGTTGTAATTCTTAATACGGCCTGCGTGTCGTGCCTTTCTCCTAAAATTCTTGTTGTAAAATTAGTTTTAGACTCGAATGTAACTCGAGTATTTCTCCTTTTGTAATATACAAAATAAAGATGGAGGGTCCATTGGAAGATGACGTTACAAGGAGGAAGTCAACAACACAAGACAACCAAAAGGAAGCACTTGGGAGAAGATGCTATCCCTAGGTTGACCAATCAATCTTTTCATTGGCTTGAGAAGATTGTAGAATAAGGGCCATAACCATGACACACTTAGTTTAATATATATGTGATGCATGTTAATTTAGCTTATATGTGATGTATGCTAATATGTATGTGATGCATGTTTAAGTTTATTTCTTAATAAGTCAAAAACGATATGCCTACCAAAGTTTGGTACTCACTACTTCCTCGATCATTTGTTGTTGGGTTTGCCAAAGCAAAGCAATGCATTTTATCTTGGAAGAGTGCGAGTGGACAATCGTGATGTCCCGCTATCAAACTTAGTTAAGACTTAATTAAGTTTTTCTTAATTAATTAAGAAAGTAGAGGCATATATTAGCTTTGAACATAAGTTTTAAAAATTAGTTTTGTGTGATTTCCGAACATCAGCTTTGTCTTAGAAAGTGGTCGTTGCTCCGATATCAAAGAAGTCCTCTGTGCCTCGCCACGGCCTGGAAACTGGTTTAGGAATAAGCACTAAACTAATCTAAACTTAACCAAAGCTATTAAAGAGTTACATCAGATGTAATTGGCAAAAAAATTGCCTACCTAATCATACTACGTCTTGGGTGATTAGCCAAAGCTAACTCAAGATGAAGTATGATGTGGATCTTTATCCCATATAAATTTATAGCTAAATAGAAGCTAATCATGTAAGCAAAATGTGTTTGCCTACATCAATGATTAGCTCATATCAAAGCTATGAGAATTTAGTGGGAGCCTCATTTAATTAAAGGCCTAATTAAATGACTTAGGTATGATACTTAATTTTGCATTTTAATGTTGTAGATCACCATGTCATCTAACACGACACACCCCCTCAACTTGTGATCTGTCCTTGAGAAAGACAAGCTCAATGGAGCTAACTTTCTAGACTGGTATAGGAACTTGAGGATTATCCTCAAGCAAGAACGTAAACTGTATGTCCTAGAGCAGTCTATCCCTGAAACACCCGCCCCTGCGGCCACTCATGCTGAAAAGGATGCTTATAAAAAGCATCAAGATGACGCATTAGATGTGTCATGTCTTATGCTTGCCACCATGAACTCTGAGCTTCAGAAGCAACATGAGAACATGGATGCCTACGGTATGGTTGAGCATTTGAAACAACTATATCAAGGACAAGCTAGGCACGAGCGTTTTGAAGTATCTAAAGCTCTTTTTGCATGCAAGATGCAAGAAGGAACACCTGTAGGAACTCACGTACTTAAAATGATAGGGTACGTTGAGAACCTTGAAAGACTAGGTTTTCCACTGAGCCAAGAATTGGCAACCGATGTTATCCTGCAATCATTGTCGGAATCATATAATCAATTCGTCATGAATTATAACATGAATGAAATTGATAAGCCTTTGTCTGAGATTCTCAGCATGTTAAGAATTATTGAACCGAATCTCAAGAAGAAAGTTAGTAACGTACTAATGGTCAAGAAGGGCAAAGGTAAGCGCAAAGGCAAGGGTAAGACCCAAGCCAAAGGCAAGGCCAATTCATCCACTTCAAAGGGTAAAGGTAAAGTACCTAAGGAAGGGGAATTTGTTTCCATTCTTGGTGAGGCCGGACACCGGAAGTCTACCTTGAGGAAGTAAAGAAGAAAAGAAGTGGGACTTCTGCCTCAGGTATACATGTTATAGAAGTTAATCTATCTATTTCTTCTACATGGGTATTAGATACCGGATGTGCATCTCACATTTGTACTAATGTGCAGGGACTGAGAAATAGTAGACTAATGGCAAAGGGCGAAGTGGACCTACGAGTAGGCAATGGCGCAAAAGTTGCTGCTGTAGCTGTAGGAACATATTCTTTGTCTTTGCCCACTGGGCTTATCTTAGAACTAGAGGAGTGCTTTTATGTACCTGCATTAACGAAGAACATAATTTCTGTATCTTGTTTAGACAAGAAAAACTTTTCTTTTATAATAAAGGACAAATGTTGTTCCATTTATTTGAATGAAATGTTCTATTGTAATGCACCACTTATGAATGATCTCTATGTTCTAGATTTAGAAAACCCAATTTATAACGTAAATACCAAACGGTTCAAATCGAATAATTTGAACCAAACATATCTCTGGCACTGTCACCTAGGTCACATAAATGAAAAACGCATATCCCAACTCCATAAAGATGGATTATTAGACTCATTTGATTTTGAATCATATGAGGTATGCGAATCTTGTCTTTTAGGAAAGATGACTAAAACTCCATTTAGTGGACATGACAAGAGAGCGACGGACTTGTTAGGACTCATACATACTGATGTATGTGGCCCTTTCAATGTCGAAGCCAGAGAAGGCTATAAGTACTTTATTACTTTCACTGATGATATGAGTAGATTTGGCTACTTATATTTGATGAGACATAAGTCAGAATCCTTTGAAAAGTTCAAAGAATTCAAGAATGAAGTACAAAACCAACTTGGTAAGCGTATTAAGCTACTTCGATCAGATCGAGGTGGTGAATACCTTAGTCTAGAGTTTCGTGATCACCTGGCTGAGTGTGGGATAATATCCCAACTCACTCCACCTGGAACACCACAATGGAATGGTGTATCTGAGAGGAGAAATCGTACTCTATTAGATATGGTACGATCAATGAAGAGCCAGACTAATCTACCTACTTCCTTTTGGGGTTTAGCTCTAGAGACAGCCACTTTCACACTTAATCGCGTCCCATCAAAAGTCGTAGAAAAGACACCATATACGTTATGGACTGGGAAGAGTCCCAAAATGTCTTTTATAAAGATTTGGGGTTGTGAAGCTTATGTTAGACGTCAAGTCTCAGATAAACTAGGACTCAAATCAGATAAGTGTTATTTTGTAGGATATCCCAAGGAAACTAAGGGATATTACTTTTACAATCCCACACTTGGCAAGGTGTTTATTGCCAGAAATGCTGTCTTTCTAGAAAGAGAATTTATTT
Organism: Wurfbainia villosa; assembly: GCA_025175895.1. Taxonomy (NCBI): domain Eukaryota; kingdom Viridiplantae; phylum Streptophyta; class Magnoliopsida; order Zingiberales; family Zingiberaceae; genus Wurfbainia; species Wurfbainia villosa. Next base: position 86,195,205 of record CM045988.1, read on the forward strand.
CTAGAAAAACTAGTGGAAGTAAAATTCATCTTGAAGAAATTCAAGATGAAGATAACACTAAGGCTTCGATAGAAAATTGCCCAAAGAGTTGTGGAGCAAACACATTCAAGTAGACCAACCTCTTCGTAGATCTAGATAGGATCCGTCGTCAACCCGAGAGATATTCTTTTCTCTTGGTAGACAACGGTGAGGTATTGCTTGTCGATCTTGACGAGCCTACATCCTATCAAGAAGCTATGATGAGCCCAGAGTCCGAGAAATGGCTAGAGGCCATGAGATCCGAAATGGAATCCATGTACACTAACCAAGTATGGACTTTGGTTGATCCACCTGAAGGGGTAAAACCCATTGGGTGTAAGTGGGTCTTTAAAGTAAAGACTGGCATGGATGGTAATAAGCATACCTATAAAGGTAGATTGGTGGCTAAAGGATTCAAACAAATTCATGGTATTGACTATGATGAAACCTTTTCACGATTGCGATGCTTAAATCCATTCGGATCATACTTGCTATTGCGACCTACCACGATTATGAGATCTGGCGGATGGATGTCAAAACCGCTTTTACGAATGGAAAGCTACTCGAGGATGTGTACATGACACACGGCTGAGGGTTTTGAAGATCAAGCATCTGGAAAGGTATGCAAACCGCAAAGGTCCATTTATGGACTAAAGCAAGCCTCTCATTTGGAATCTTCGATTCGATGATGCAATCAAGGAGTTTGGTTTCATCAAGAATGAAGATGAACCTTGTGTCTACAAGAGAAATAGTGGGAGCACAGTTGTATTTCTTATCTTGTATGTAGATGACATACTTCTCATCGGAAATGATATTCCCTCACTCCAGTCTGTGAAGATGTGGTTAGGGAATTGTTTCTCGATGAAAGACTTAGGTGAAGCTGCCTATATTCTAGGCATCAAGATCTATAGAGATAGATCTAAAAGATTACTTGGCCTAAGTCAGAGTACATACATTGATAAAGTGCTAGATCGTTTTGCTATGCAAAATTCCAAGAAAGGATTTCTGCCTTTATCACATGGTGTGAGTCTTTCGAAGACTCAATGTCCCTCTTCTAAGGAGGAGAGAGATCGCATGGATAAGATCCCTTATGCATCGCGTAGGGTCTATCATGCGCCATGCTTTGTACTCGTCGGCGTCTCGTATGCTTTGAGCATGGCCAGTAGATACCCGATCGGATCGGTGAAAGTCCTTTGGATAACAGTCAAAAATATTCTTAAATACTTACGAAGAATGAAAGAATATTTCCTGATATTTGGAGGCAATGAGGAGCTAACTGTAAAGGGTTACAGTGATGCAAGCTTCCAAACAGACAAGGATGACTATAGATCGCAATCGGGGTACGTGTTTTGCCTGAATGGTGGAGCTGTGAGCTGGAAGAGTTCGAGGAGACACGATTCTTGATTCTACAATGACGAGTATATTGCTGCGTCTGATGCATCAAAGGAGGCTATTTGGCTCCGCAAGTTCATCAGTGAACTTGGGGTAGTTCCTAGCATTGCAGATCCAATAAACCTCTATTGTGACAACAATGGGGCTATTGCACAGGCTAAGGAACCTCGATCACATCAGCGGACCAAACACATACTGCGGCGCTTCCATCTCATTCGAGAGATCATCGATAGAGGAGATGTGAGGATATCTGAAATGAGCGAAGCTATCATCGCAGATCCATTGACCAAGGCTTTGGCACAGAGGAAGCATGATGGTCACACTAGGTCACTAGGTATTAGATATTATAGTGATTGGTACTAGTGCTAGTGGGAGATTGTTAGTTATAGCCCTAGAACCAATCATGTGATGGTTGAATAGGGAACATTTTGTATCATATTCTATAAAGGCAAAGGATTGGTTATTATATTTACGTCTTGCTTGTGCCATTAAATTAAATATAATAATGCCCTAGAAAAGTAGGTTCTTATCTCTGACACATCAATTGGGAGAATTGATTATGAGAGGCTGTAGAGAACACTTTCCTAAATGTTCCTAGTCAAGTATTAATATGCAAGGGCAATATTAATACATAAAGACTAGCATGTAGGTCAATTGATGACTTGATCTCACAAGTCATGGATATATGATATCAAGTTGACACATGGGTATATATTAGAGAATATATACTGAACTGACCCGTCATGAGAAAGTTTCATGGATCGTCATATGAGTGTCATAAACTTTCTCATGTGACTATTGGTATGAATAGTCCTCAAACCTGAAGTCACTACGGTTCCCTACATAAGGAGTTATGTACTTTGGTATCGTCAAACGTCACCCGTAACAGGGTGGACCATAAAGGCGATTACTGGGTATATAACAAATTATGCGGAGGGATGTGAGTGATGTAGATGGGATCTATCCCTCTCATATGGCCAGGAGTGATATCGTGGGCTCCTTGATTGAGTAGAACTACTAAAACGCATGGTCATGCTCGAATGAGTCAATATGAGATATTGAGCTCATTTGTTTGAGTTAGTTTACTCAGGGATCAAGAAACACATAGATTGATCGAGGATGACACGGTTTATGCCTCATTGGTCAATCTGATATCAAGGATAGAAGGACACGGTCATACATTATAGTAGTCACGGAAAGGTTAGTCGGATCTTGACTTATTTCATAACTTGAGTAGCAATGATGTATTGCTAGATGCCGCTCATTGCTTGTGTATCTAAAAGAGTTTAGATCCACTGCCAACGTTATGAGAGCCTATAGGGTCACACACAAAGAGCATGATGATTAGAAGAATTAGTGCATTCTAGTTTGACTAGAATAATTTGGGAATAAGCTTAAGTACAAAATGGTTTTTGGACTTTAAGCTTAATGAGAATTTTAGCTAGTTGATTTAATGAGATTAATTCAATATGCTAAGCTTATTAATTTAATAATATTAAATAAATATGTTATCATGATAGCCTAAGCTTAATTGATTTAATAAGATTAATTCAATATGTTACCTTATTGATTTAATGAGATTAATTCAATATCATAACATAAGTTTATTGAATTAATAAGATTAATTCAACATGCATGAATGACACATAAGCATGCCACCTAAGCATGTCACATAAGCATGCCACATAAGCATGCCACCTAAGCTTGATGAGGTGGAAGGAGACAAAGGGTTTTGACCTTTGAAATTTCTCCACATGTGGCGCATTGAATGTGATAGGAGGTGAAAGGTTTTTCAATCCTATAAAACACTCCATGGGGTGGCCAGACAAATTGGTGGAAGCTTGAGGCTTGGAGAGAGCTTGGTGGTGAGAGGCTTTGGTTGTGTGGCTTTTGTGAGTGTAGGCTAGCAAGAAGAGTGGTCTTCTTCTTCCTTTCTCTTTTTCCCTACCTTCCTCTCCTTTAGGGACTTCTCTAGCAAGAAATAAAGGAGAGCTCTTCTAGTTTCTTTTGTGAGACAAGAGCTTGCTCGTGTGGATACATATAGAGGCACGGACATTTGAACGTGCTAAAAGATCCAACAAACCCAAGGAGAAGCGGGATTAAAAAGGGCACGCAACAAAGGTAATATTCTCCTATAAGATAGGTTTTTCCTTTTACAGAAATTTATTTTTGTACGAGGTTTTCTTTCGCAAGGATCACTTGGAAGGGATCATATTTTTCCGTTGCGCATATGCTATTTTGCATAAAAAATCCCTACATCTTGCACGGGATGACTACGTTCAAAAGCCCATTGGTGGTGATTTTGTGTCACCTCAATCAACTCTTCTACTTCCTCAATTGTCTTGTTCATTAAATCTCCCCCTGCAGCAAAATCCAAGGATACTTTTGTAGCATATGTGATCCTATTGTAGAAAGTGTGAATCACTATCCAACACTTAAGTTTGTGGTGAGCAGCGATGAAGCATACTCTTAAATTTGTCTCGGGCTACTGAATAAAGACTCCCCCTCCATCTGTCGGAAGCTCATAATTAAATGTTGCATATAAGTGATCTTACTCAGTGGAAAGTACTTATTCAGAAATTGTTGCTCACATTGCGCCCATGAGGTTATGCTTCCTGCAGGTAAAGAATGCAGCTAGGTCTTCGCCTTATCTTTCAATGAAAAAGGAAACAAACTCAATCTGATAGCATTGGTAGGAACTCCATTTAATTTCATTGTTGAGCAAATCTCCATAAAGATATCCAAGTGCAAGTTTGGATCCTCCATAGTCATTCCACCAAATTGGTTTTGTTGGGCCATATGTATGAGTGTCGACTTGAGTTCGAAGTTGTTCGCCTCTATAGTTGGGCTAACTTTGTTGGATCCTCTCATGCTAGGTGTCGCATAATCTCGTAGAGGTCTATTCTCGACATTCACCAAGACATTATTCGAAATTCCTCTGTTCACTTCCATCTCTCTCTGTTTAGAATGCCTACAATGGAAGGTTCGATTGATCTTGGATCAGCGGATGCAAATTCTTAGACCTCGTATGTTTTGCGCGCGAAATTGAAATCAATCTAAAATAAATAGAAAATTGATTAATGCAAAAACATACTAGGAAAAACTAAACAAATAGAAAGAAATTTCTAAAATACTAATACTAAAAACTAGGAAAAACTAAGTATAATCCAATCAATACATTTTTCTACAAATATCAAATAAAATAGTCCCCAACAATGGTGCCAAAAACTTGATGATGCACATATAGAGTCCTCAGCTATGAAGCTAAAGTCCTAATTGTGCGCGCACTCGCAAGTGCACAGCTATTGTCAAGTAATAAAATAATATCGATCCCACAAGGACTGATACTTGATTACCCGTCTACTCAATAGTTATGATTGTCCAGACTTGATCTTAGTCTGGAAAACTACTCTATCCTAGTATTGTGATAGGCAAAGCTTGAAGGTTGGTGTCACGCGGAGAAAGAAAAAGGTTTAACTCAAGTTCAAAGGAGATTCCAGGACTTCGATTTCACCTATGTTATGTTGAACATATCATCTACGTATGTTCCTAAGTTCTCTATGATTGATTTTGTGGGTGGACCATCTTGTGTAAGCCCGAGGAATCTTTTGGAACTACTCGAGAATTACCTATCCAAACCTAGAGATTCCCTTCGAATCATCAGAGCTCAGGGAGTTGCTATCAATGGGTTATCCCTATCATGTGATCCCACAACCCCTCCAAGTTGTTATCTCTTACTTTGCAGTCTCTAGATGGAATAGGTTCATAGAGCTCTAGGATGTCTTTTTTTTTATCCATGAAAGGTGGACCTTCTTTCATGTCCTACTCTTTCGTGTCTTAGATTCTACGGTTTCTAGGGAAAAGTCACCTTTCGATTTTTCTTAGATTCCCCTAGATTTCGGTGTGAATGCTTTTGACACCCACATCGACTTTGTATGGTAGATTAAGAGCAATACCAAACATCTTAATCAAACTAGGAACCATAAGTTGCAAAAGAAATCAGAAGAATTCAAATTCATTGTAAGACAAAGTTCAACCTACATAGGTTACTCCCTAATCCTAGAATCTAGAGTTCTACTCCATATGCAATAGGAAACAAACACAAGACATTGAAATTAAATTAATACAACCAAAGTTATCTGAATTTGCAAGAAGAATGTTCCACTTTGGTTGAAGTTGCCTCTTGGTTGCTCCTCTATGAGCAAGCTCTTATCGTCGAAATTGGAACTCCTCACATTCCTCCTCCAATTTTCCTGCTTTTGGTGCTTTTTAAAGCACCTGTCGTCCTCCTCTTCTCATTGTGCTCCTTCCTTTTTATAGAGGCAACCCCAACTTTCCACAAATATGTAGAAAACCTATCGCCTTAGATTTTGCAACAACGTGACACGATAGTGTGAATTTCACATGGCCAGACCGTGTGTCACACTGGAAGTTTGTTCAAAAAAAGACATGACCATGTGAAATTCACACAATTGGTCATGTGTCTCTCGGGAAAAATAGCTTCATTGTCACGCCCCGAGGGAGTCGAGGGAGTCCCCGCCAGACAAAAATCCGGCAGCATCTCCCCTGTACGGGTGACAATATCAATTTTTATACAAAGCCTACACGACCACTATACATCGGTCAACACGACCGGAACAAAAACATCTACACACGCAGATCATAAGGCCTCAGGCCAACCATCATAGTAAATAAATAAAGTCTATAACATCTAGACTTACCCCTTCTGCCATCTGAGCAGGAACATACAACCAAACTAATTGAATAGTCCATAAGGACACCACAATTATTCCTAAACTTTCATAAGTACATAACCACAACATCAGGACCTATACATATCCTCTATACAAAATCCAAAACCAATAGCCAATAAAACCTATTCATTTCGACGAGGGGGATTGGCAGCTGGACTCTCCTGACAGCATCATCCTGAAATAAATATAAAACCACGGGGTAAGTTCAAAGAACTTAGCGGATACTAGTCGATATGAATAGTAAGAAATAGCTAACAATACTAATCATGCCAGTACAGTCTCATATATGTGGTAAGCAAGAAATAAATGCAAAAGGACTGTACTCACCTGAATCTCCTACCCTGATATAGGAACATGTGCCCTACTATAAGAGACAAAGTCATCACCATATAAGAATATGAATCCTGTATGCATGGCAATCATATGCAACATCCAAGACATCAATAAAATGCAACAAACACAATACAAATGCGATCCATGAAAAAATGCATGCCGTGCAAATGACATGGTCACCCCTGACGCCAGTCAGCCGCCTCACACGCGATGGTGAAGCCGAGTGGGTAGGGCTATGACAACTGTGCACTCTGCCATCACTGCTCCTGAGTGACCGAGTGGACAGGATGTTGTCGGAGTACACCTATCCTCGCCCCCAAGCAGTGGGAGCTAAGCTCTCATCTCCGGTGTCATAGAGGAGCAGGAGGAGGGATCCACGCCCGCTACCGCACGCCTCGTCGCTACCCATGCGGTCGGCGAACTGTGAACAGCTCACACACCCTCTGATGTACCACTAACCCATGAGTGGCGTTGTGTGCGAGCCATGTAGCTAGTGCGGGCTCAACAATAATGGAACCGTCGGCCCGACATGCAATCATGCAAGATGGTGCATGATACTAAAGCATGTAAATCCTACTCAAAATATCTATCCGAATAATATGTACAATCAGTATGTACATATCCCTAATCCAAGTACTATGATCCAAATAAAACAGGGAGATATAATCATATCCTATCCAATGCATGTATCAATAGGCACAAAAACATACTAGGCATATAAACATGAATATTATTGCATGCTATCCTAACTAACATATCAACTTGACTATATCTAAAAGATAAGTCAAAGTACCCGCCTGCTATAATGATCGTGAAAACAACGAAGCCAATCACCGGAGTGGATGCGCCTCGTGGCCAAACACCATATAGCATAACTATAGTCAAGCACAAAAATACAATTCACCGACAAATCAAATAATTAATCGATTTCCTTTATATCCCAATTAACCCAAACTGTTTCCAATTTTCCTTGTCCACAAATATCCATACAATTAATTTAGCCCAATTAATTCTAAATCAATTAACCTAATTCATCACCTACAAAATATCCTCAAGATCAAACAATATCACCCAAATCCCATATCCTCCAAATACCGTACCGATCAACCGATTAACACCGGAATCAACCCAAATCAACTAATCAAGCTCACCCGCCCTAGAAATTCCACCAGTAGATACCCCCAACTCGATTTCTTAAATTCCGGTGACACATCCACCCACGACCCACTAATCGACCCTCACAACCCGCTCACATCGATACGATCGGTAGAACAAAACCCTAACTCGGATCGTCAGAAATAAGGGAAAAATAAGTCATCTCTCACTGCTCCGGCGACCTCGGCGGCAGCAACAAAGGGGGAAAAACAACGGCGCGGGAAGTTGGCCCTGAACTTCGATCGGCCGTCGATCGCGAGGAGTCGGCAGCGTCTCGGTTGTGGGCCAGCCTTGAGGAAGAAGGCGTCAGCGATCTGTAGTAGAGGCCGATGGCGGTTGGTCGCGAGAGGCGGCTGATGCGTCGGCAGCGGCGGCGGCGGCAGCGACACGGTCTGGCGGTGCTCACGGCGAGGAGGATGGCACCGTCATCTAGGGCAGAGGAGGCCGGCGAAGAAGAGGCGCAGCGCGGCCGTCTGGCGGAGAAGCGGCGTCGCCGGCGATGGAGAGGGCTCGCGCGAGAAGGGAAGGAGGTCGCCGGAAGTTTGGCTCATGAGAGGAGGAAGCTAGAAGTCATGTGTGGGAAAAGAAAGAAAATAGAAAAATAAAATAGAGATTAGGTTTTCCACTGTGCATATTTTATCCCCTTTAAATAGACCCCTCTAAAGTCCGTTTACTTTATCCCCGTAAAAATCTCGTACGGAGTCCGTTTAAATCCAGAAAAATTTCTAAAATTCCCTAAAAATCCCGAAAAATTTTCAGGATTATTTCCTCAATTATTTGGCCATTTAATTTACTATTTAAATTTTTTCGTATTTAACATTCATCATGCTAAAAACACACTATCCGACAACTCTTGGTATAAAATGAGACACGATTGTGTGTAAAACACACAAGCTACTATATGCCTTGCTAGAAAAGTTCTCAATCTTCATTCTTTTAGCCCCATAAACATGCTCGTGTCTTGGAAACACGGCTAGGGCATGTTCCTCTTTCTTTCATGCTTTGTGAGAATCTTCAGTGTGCTTTAAAACTCCATCCTATAAAGAGAAAAATAACAAAAGTAGATCTCCAAAAAAGAAATTAACTATATATTGAAAAGTCAAGCAAATATGCAATAAATACCAACTAAATGCACATCATCCAATAAGGTTTGATTTTGACTTTCAGCCACACCATTATATTGTGGCATGTAAGGTGAAGTCCTTTGGGATAAGATGTCATTGTTCCTTAGATAATCCTGAAACACTTAGCTTAAGTATTCACCACCTCAATCCGATCAAAGTATTTAATACTTTTTCTAAATTATTTTTTTACTTCATTTCTGAAATTTTTAAACTTTTCAAAGACTTTAGATTTGTATCTCAACATATAAAAATACTCATATCTTGAGTGATGATCGATAAAGGTAACGAAGTGGTTATGCCCTCCTATGGTATGAGTTGAGATTGGTCCACATACATCAGCATGTATAAGGCCCAATACCTCAACTGCTCGTTCACCTTTTCCCTTAAAAGATAACTTAGTCATCTTTACTTTTAAGCATGAAGCACATGTGTCTAATGAATCCGATTCACAAGACTCCAAATGCCAAGCTTATGCAGTTTGGACATGCGATCTTTGCTTATATGACCAAGATGACAATGTTATAATTGTGAGATTAACTGATTATCTAACTTAGCACATTTTCTATTCAATTCAATATTGAATATCTCGTTGGATGTATCTAACATGTAGATTCCATTATTCAATATTCTAGTAGCATAAAAAATACCATTTAATGTAATGTAACAACAATTATTACTAAATGTCAAATATAATCTTTCTTATTCAAACATGAAATCTAAACAATATTCTTTATTAATGCAGGAATATAAAAACAATCATCCAACTCTAAAACTAGTCTTGTAGGGAATTGCAACATATAAGTTCCTTTGGCTACAACAACAACCTTTGCTCCATTGCTAACCTTTAGATCCGCTTCTCCCTTAAGCGGTCTTCTTCTGTTCCTTAGCCCTTGTATGTCATTACATATATGTGAGCCACATCTGGTATCTAATATCCAAGTGTTTGAAGAAACAATATGACATTCAACAATGTGTATACCTGAAGTAGGTTGGATGTCTTCTTCTGCTTCAGTGACTCCAGATACAACTTGCAGTTTCTCTTCCAATGTTCATCTTTACCACAATGGTGGCAAGTGCCCTTGGGAGTTGATTCTTCCTTCTTTGTCTTTTTTTTTCCCTTTAGCTGCAAATTTTGACTTCCTCTTAGAACCTTTCTTTGAGGAGTCAACCATCATCAATGTCTTGCTCTTTAGCAACAGATGGCTCCATTTTTTTTAGCATATTGATCAGTTCTAGTTCATCTGATAGTTCATCACAAATTGTGAATAGCTATCAGTTAAACTATATAGAATTAAGTCAATACTTAATTAATGGTTCATGATAAAACCTAGTAATCCCAACCACTCAATATAGTCATTCATCTTTAGCACAGACTGCACTACAAATAAATCCTCCTGCATCTTTGAGCGAAAGAGAAGTCAGGTGATCTCGAACCTTTCAGATCTCGCCGACTCATCGAATAGCTCACGAAGATGAAAGACAATTATATTAACATCCATATGCTCATGTTGTTTTTGCAACTCAGGAGATATCAACGCTAGCATAATGCAGCTCGTCATGTCAGAGTTAGCAATATATTTTTGGTAAGCCAACTTTTGATCACCAGATGCATTGTCTGCAGGAGGTTGGGGAAGAACCTCTTCAAGGACATAAGCTAACTTCTCGGCCTTGATAACAATTCTCAGGTTGCGAAGCCAGTCCCAGAAGTTTGGCCCAGTCAATTTGTTGTTATCCAAATTTTAATGTAAATTAATAGAGGTTGACATGTTGTTCTAATCAATACCTAGACATACAAAAAGGTATGTAAGCGAGATGAATTTATAGTAATGCAAACAATTTATATTAATAAAAAACTCCCGCTATTTTTGACAAATTCAATAGCCCTCACTTTTAATTCGAGAGATGATAGATTATCTTTTAGTGTGTTGATATCCATTATAACTAAGAACAACCTTGGAGAGAGTCTAATAAGCTATTCTTAGTCCTAATGTTAGGTATCAACAGTATCCATTATATATCAAATATATAACTATCACTTTATACTATCAACTAATTGAATGTTTACATATATATTAGGTTGTTAATTCATTAACTTATATACATCCTATGCATATCACCTAATTGCATCTCTGTCCACATTGACCTTGGAGGGAGTCCAACAAATCAATGCTTCACTTAGGGTTTACCCATTAATCGTGCGATCAAATTTAAATGGTTCGAACATATCCAATTTTCAAATCAGTCTTGGAGGGAGTCCAACAATCCAAACTTAAAACTTGAACTTTGGTCCTTACCATCTAAAGTGAATATCAAATCTCATATGAATTTAACATGCTCGATGTCATGCCAGGCTTAGAGGGAGTCCAACAACCATATTAATGGAAGGTGTTAGCCCTAATATTTGCACCAGAGATTTTAAGTTATTCTAGGTCTCATCTATAACAAAAATTAAACCTAAATAGGAAAAACCAAGGTCACATTAGATAACAATTTTCCTGGCACTAATGTGAGCTGAGCGCTTGACACACATGTCGTTATTAGGAATTAGATATGCGAAACGTGAAACACAAAACCTATTCCCTAACGCATGGATAGTCTATGATATGGTTCTAACGATGCAATCAACACCTTCGGTGTTTCTAGGCGCATCCTCGATATTTTCCTTTTTCGGTTACAAATACATCTATAATTAACAAAATAATATATATACTATCATGCATAGTTTTATCTATCCTATAGAAAAACTATGGCACACGCATTTAAAACATGAAACATGTTTTTGAAGTTCTCCTACATGCATGTGATCTATGTCAATAACAACATGGCTTTGATACCACTTGTTGGATGTCCTAGGAGAATGCATATCAGAATAGAGTAAATAAAATAATTTTATTTTCTCTCAAACATCCTCTAGGGGCCAGGATTTCTTGCTTTGACAAAATCACATGTAAAAGAGAGGAGAAGAGAAACTTTATACCTTCAATATTATTTTCGAATCCGTAGAAACCAAGAGCAAGACCAATAGATTAGTGGACACTGAATCAGTATCCACATCAAGATCACCTGAGACAACTCCTCAAGCAGCAAGTCTTTGTCTCCAATTGGTGTTAGCCAATCGACGAAGACAAGAGAGGGAGAGAGAGGAAAAGACGACTACTAAGAATAATTCTAAAAGCTCTTCTCTAAAGATTATCAAGGGATCTATTTATAGATCTCTTGATTAGGTCATCTTAGGAGGCTTAAATGGAACTTATCTTTCAGATAAGAAAACTCAGGAAATTTTTATATGAGAACGCACAAAAATTCAGTAGCCCGTGACATGGTCATGTATCTAACACACAATCGATTGTGCCTCACAGGCACGACCGTGCTTGGACACATGGTCAGGTCGTGTGTCCTACTGGGCACAACTTTAGCCACAGTGCGTCTCAGGCCGACTGGGCTAGATGCTCCCGTGCTGGTTGAAACCTTGCCATGTGAAGCTCTGTATTACCTATTTAACTTCATTTAAGTGTGATATAGTCATGCTTAGCCCCGACATGGACATAGGAGGTTTCATAGCCTAGGTTTCACATACTCTTAGCCTGGTCCAACCCGATATATCCTCTCTCATTGAGAATCTCATTCTCAGATTTATTTTATGTCTCGAGATCACCCGTATTGAGTGTGACCCAATAGGTTCCTGCCTATGTCTGTCATTCATAATTAACCCCTTAATTATGAATAGATCATGAGTGACACTTAGTAGTACATCATAACCCCTAATTGAACGGAAAGTCCAAATCGACTCTAGAATATTTATAAACCCTTCAGCAGCTACAATTACTTTGTACCTTGTCCCTTTCACTCATCCTATACCCACTTAGTTCAGGACATGATCTATGTGCTCATTCTCACTAGGCTGACTACGTCACACCTAACACAAGTTAATTTTCTTATCCTGCGGATTCAAGTTACTCCTACATGTTGCCAAGAAGACTGTCTTCTTAACATGCTTGCTCTGGTCAGAGACTTCTAAGTAATAATCCTGATAAGAGGCCTAGGGTATACATCTCTCTTTTATAGGAATGGAGAATTCTCTATGGGTTATTCAAACATCTTCGATCACTTTGACTTATACCCAATTAACTTAGAGTTACACCTCCTATGGAGATGGTGTAAAGAAGTCAAAGCATAAGTCACCATGATCAAGATAACTTGAATACCTCAAGTCTAAGGAATCTTGCACTCAAGCTGTAATGAGAACTTCAACAATATAAAGAACCATATGAAGTCTCATAACTGGTCACTCCAATGAATTAGTTACCCTAACTAGCATCCATATGCTCACTCTCAACATCCCTATGCTTCTATTCAGTGAGTACCGAATGCTTGGATAAATCAAGGAGCATAACATGTGCTAGTCTCATAGAATAATAATGTCCAATCTCATAAATTTATCGACTAAGAATAGTTTTAATACTTACATATTTGCACATGATGAGATACCCACTAATTGTGATTCAATCACAATTTCTCTCATCCTATGTATCGTATTGTGGAATTTAGTAAATGAATTTAAGATCCAATCAAATACATAGACAATGTATACTCAAATAGTGAATTTTATTAATAACTTCTAAGGCGATTGCCTTAGAACACCTCTCAATTACATCACCTGCATCTTTGAACGAAAAGGGAGCTTGGAGACCTCGAACCATTTAGATATCACTTGCTCATCGAACAACTCACGAAGATGAAAGACAATGATAAAAGTATCCATATGCTCATGTTGCTTTTGTAGCTCAGGAGACATCGAAGCTAGAATATAAATCCTGTTAGTTTGGAGTCAACCACATGCTTTTGGTAGATCAAGTTTTGATCACTAATAGCATTGTCAGTAGATCGTTCATGAAGAACATCATCAAGGACATACACAATCTTCTCAACCTTGAGAACAATTCTCAAATTTCGAAGCTAGTCCAAGAAGTTAGGTCCAGTTAGTTTGTTTATTTCCAAAATTGACTTTAAATTAATGGAAGTCATGTTTTTTCTTAATAGCAATCTATGCATACAAAAAGAGTATATAAGAGAGATGAATTACATATAATACAAACAATTCACATTAATTAAAAACTCTCACTATTTTGCTCAAATTCAAGAGTTTTCACTTTAAATTTGAGAGATTGTAGATTTTCTCTTAGTGGATTGATATCCATTATGGCTAAGAACAACTTTAATGTTTGCATAAACATCAGATTGTTAACTCATTAACATATATAAATCATATGTATACTGTCCAATTTCACCTCTATCCACATTAACCTTGGAGAGAGTCCAACAAATTAATGCTTCAGGTTAAAGTTGATCCATTAATCATGGGATCATATCTCAATGGTTCGAATATATCCAATTTCAAGTCATACTTAAAGAGAGTCCAACAACCCAAATTAGAAATTGAACTCTGATTCTTACTATATTAATGGAAGGTGTTAGCTTTAATATTTGCACAAAGAATTTCTAGTTATATTCTAGGTCTCATCAATTAACTACAAGGTAGACATACAAGGATTGTAAACTATTTATAATGCAAGCTATCCTCATTCACATTAACTATGTCAAAAACAAGGAGGCTCTGATATCATTTGTTGGGAAACTTTAGAACACAAGCATAGCGGAAAGGCTACTAAAATAATTTTATTTTCATCCCAAACATTCCTAGGAGTCGGGATCTCATACTTTTGACACAATCATATGAAAGATTTTTGAAAAAAAATGAAGTTTTCATACCTTCATGATTTAAAGAATCCATCAAAACCAAAAGCAAGACTCACAAGCCTTGCCTCTATTGATATCCACATCTAGTTTTCTTTGGGACAACTCTACGAGTAGCAAGCCTTCGTCTCCATTTAGTGCTAGCCAGTGAGAGAGACAAGAGAGATAGGAGGAAGATGATGACTCACCTAAACCTCAAAGGAATCAAGAGAAGAGAAATTTATACACTTCTTACCTCAAGAGATCTATTTATAGATTTCTTGATTAGGGTTCATTGGAGCCTTTTTTGAAATTGATCTTATCATAATTTAATAAGAAAACTCTAAAATAAAACCCCTAATTTAGCCAAACAAAAAAAGGCACCAATGCGCCATGGTCACATTGGGCAACACGGTCTGACCGTGTCGGGCAACATGGACTGGTCATGTTGCCCTCTGCCATGGCTAAATGGTTGGTCATGTTAGCCAGGCATGATTGTGTTTCCTTGGCATGACCATGTAGGCCTTGTCTTCCTCGTTTTGGCTTAGTTGAGTGTGGCACAGTCATACCATGCCCTATCACGACTGTGGTATGTTTTGTAAGCCTCATTCCTTGCCTTTTTAGCCTAATCCAACCAGCTACAACCTCTCCCATTGAGAATCTTATTCTCAAACTTATTTTATGTCTCTAGATCACCTGTATTACGTGTAGCCCAATAGGTTTCTGGCTATGTTTGTCATTCGTAATTAGCCATTAATTATGAATAGATCATGAGTGACACCCAACGATACATCATGACCCCTAATTTATCGAAAAGTCAATGATCAACTTCAGAACGTTTCTGAACCCTTCAATCGCTACAGTTATCAGTGTCATGTTCTTTTCACTCATGCTATAATCACTTGGTTCAGGATATGGTCTTTGTGTCATCCCTATTAGGTTGACTATGTCACACCGAACCCAAGTTTAGTTTCTTGTCATGTGGATTCAAATTACTCAAACACATGTCCAAGATGACCATCTTCTTGATATGTTTACTTTTACCAAAGACTTTTGAGTTACAACCTTGAGAAGAGATCATAGGGTATACATCTCCTTTAATAGGAGTGGTGAATCCTCTGTGGATTATTCAAACACCTTCAGACACTTTAACTTATACCCAATAATCCCAGAATTACATTTCCTTGGAGATGGTTGTGAATAAGTATAAGTCTTTATGACCAAGATGACTTGAATACTTCAAGTCTAAGAAAACTTGCACCCAAGTTGCAATGAGATTTTCATCAACATAAAGAACTATATAAGATCTCATGGTAGGTCATACTAATGAACTAATTTCCCTTAACTAGCTTCCACGTATTCACTCTCAACAACTCTATGTTTCCATTCAGTGAGAATCGAATGCTTGGATAAACCAAGGAGTATAACATGTGATTAGTCTCATAGAATTGATGAGATTCAGTCTTATCAATTCATCGACTATACAAGATTTTAATACATACATAATTACATATGAAGAGACACTCACTAATTATGATCACAATTTCTCTCATGTTATGCATTGTATTGTGGACTTCAATAAATGGATTTAAAATCAACTCTTATACACAAAAAATGTACATCTAAATAATGAACTTTATTAATTAAACATCTAAGACAATCTCAAAGGCGATTGCCCTCAAATACAACAATATATGTATAAAATTTCATGATTTTTCAAAAATCTTAGAATTACTTATGTATTTTTAAAATTTGATATGAAAATTATCAAATAGTAGTCGATTGTTTTAAAAACACCAGTCGATTACTCTAACTATTAGTTGATTGATCAAAAATATCAATAAATTATTATTGAGGATTTTGTCTAAAATAAAATTGTTTTGGTTATTTTAATTTGCCCCTAGATATTTAGCTTTCTTTGAACCCATGATATGCTTGGATAAAGATTCATAGGGAATTTTTTTTTAGTATAACCAAAAAAAGAGGAAGAAATGCAATTTGGAGATGTGTATCAATGTTGATATATTGAAGGAGAGGTTAGGGTTCATGATTGAACTTTTAACTTCATGACTTGGAATTTTAAAACTTCATAAAGAACTAGGAGCTCTAGACCATTATTGGTGCAATAATTAAGAGGAGGATACTTTAATGGGGAGGTCCAAATTATAAGTATGAAATATGATTTAGTTATGAAAGGGGAAGAATGAAGGACTTCAAGTGTTGGTGAATAAAGAAGGAGATTGGACTTGTAGAAACTTTTTGATGTATGCTAAAGGGAGATAATAAAAGATTTTAAGTTAGGAAACTTTTCTTTTGGAATAAGTTGTAGGAGGTCGGCTAATGAGATAATCTAACTTAAACATATTGTGAAACATTAAAAATAAGAAGATTGTCGGTGCAATCGATCTCTGGTCAAGATTGACCATGCTCGAATTTAGTTTTAATGTCTGAGTAATACATGTTAATGATCAAACAATATTTTAAAGAAGGAAATTGTTAGTTAAGGGTGATCAAGCCCAATTTGTTGAAGGGATTGTTGGAAAAGGAGATCATTGGTTGAGAGATGAAGACCAAGTCAGTCATAGAGGATCGAATACTTAACATGAGATGAGTGAAGTCTAAGTGGATCATGGAGAATCAGACACTTAATATGTGATGGAAGTCCTAATAGTTCATGGAGGATTGGATGTTAGACACATGAATAGAAGTTCTAACAAGTCAAGAATAATCAAATGCTAGGTGTGAGACAAAAAGTTCAAACATATCAATAAAGACTGAATGGTGGACAATAATAAAGTTCCAACATATCAAAATAGACCGGATACTTAACACGAGAAGGGAAGTCTAAACATGTAAAGAAAAATTGAAAGTTTGGCAATGATAAGTCCTAGCAGGTCAATGTTGATCGGATGTTAGGTGAGTAAAATCTTAGCAAGTCAAGGATGACCAGATGCTAAGTAAGAAAAATTCTAGTAGGTTGTGATCAATTGGATACTGAGCAAAGTGAGATTTCAATCTTAAAAAAAATGCTAAAATAGGAGTATCAGTCAACCATTATGGAGTAATAATCAACTGATGAACCATAAACTCCGATATATATCATGGATTTGAGGAGGTTTATGGGGGTTTTGAATGTGAGTAATTAATTGTTTGATATAAACAATCGAATCCTTTATCAGTCAAATGATGCACTCGACTGATATTATTGTTCAAGCGAAGAGAAACTGTGGAACTTAGTTGTCCAACTCGACTATTCGTCATCAATCGAATGTTAGAGAGGAGTAGTCGATTGATGTCACTGTTCAAGTGAATAGAAGATTGAGCAATCGATCATGAGACTCGACGATTTAAGCATCAATCGACTGATGTAGTCAAATTTGAGTTGGAAAAAGCCATTTTGCAAGTATAATATTTGAATCTATAGTGGATTAATTGATTAATAGACATTAATAATCAATTGTTATCATAAATCAACCTTGACTTGAAGTCTATAAAAGGGAATTTCATGGATAATTTTGGAGATAGTTCTTAGAGACCTTGAAGGGAAAATATTGTTGCATTCTAAATCTTCAAGAATCGTTCCAAAGCAATCAAACAACGAGCAAAACAAAGATCACTGTGTAAATTATTTTTTGCATCGTATTTAATTTTTATTTCTTTCTATCTTTGTATTTTGTTTGTTTACTTGTAAAAGAATAGATGTTATACGAGGTTTTTCTACCTCCAGAAGGTATCCAGAAACACTACAACAAAAATTCTAAAAGACAACACTACAAAGACAACAGTTTTTGACAAAACCGTTGTCTTTGAGCGCTCATATAACACAAAAGACAACGGTTTTATAGTATCCGTTGTCGTTGAGCATATTTTTTTTAAATCAACAACACATTTTACAACGGTTTTCCAGAACTGTTGTCTTTAAGGTTTTTTTTTTTATTTTAACAACAGTTGGGACAACGGTGCAATCAACTGTTGTCAATGAGAATTTTTTTGTTGTCGTTGTGATAATATTACAACGGTTTTAAACCGTTGTCAATGAAATTTTAAAAGTTTATAATACTATTAATACTATTTTATTATTATAATACAACGGTGAAATTATTTTTTTAATTATTAATACTATTTTTTTTTAAATTATTGGAAATAAGTTTTTTTAAAAAAAAATTATAAATATATACGTTTACAACAATATATTTAAAAGTTTATATATATTTTTTAAACAATATTTTTTTTAAAAGTTGTTATATATATTTAAAAATTTGTTAGGTTAAATAAATATTCCCTAAACTTCTCCGTCGTTCTTACTTTCCGAAAACCTCCGCGGTTCCTACTTCCCAAAAAACCTCCCCCGTTCTCCGTTGCGCGCTCGTCCATCCCATCTTCTTCCGCGCCGCATTCTCACGGTTGGTCGCCCTTTGTTCGTTCTCTTCCTTTTTGTCGGCCATTGCTCGACCTTCGTCCGTCGGCCTTCGTCCATCGTTCAGCGTCCTGATTCCGTCCCAACAGGTTCAGCGTCATAAACTCTTGGTTTATGGTTATCATGTTGTGCCTTCAAACCTTTATTGGTTAAGAAGGTTTGAGTTGGATTGTTTATATCCATTGAACCTTAATCTCATTGTCACATGTATAATCCCGATTATGTTCCAACCTTATTCTTCATGAAGATTATTCACCTTATATCATCGTTTGTACATCATATTTATCTATTCTAGAAGCCATTCTCTCTCATTCTATAATA
Source organism: Wurfbainia villosa (assembly GCA_025175895.1). Taxonomy (NCBI): domain Eukaryota; kingdom Viridiplantae; phylum Streptophyta; class Magnoliopsida; order Zingiberales; family Zingiberaceae; genus Wurfbainia; species Wurfbainia villosa. The sequence continues at coordinate 86,214,452 of CM045988.1, forward strand.
TAAAATGTACATTTATAAATTTAGTTTAAATTTTTACTTTATAGTACCTTCAACCCACAAATTTATATTTAATTCACTGAACAGCTGCTTTGTCTGTATTTATCGTTAGTTTCTACTTAAATTTATATTTTATTCACTGAACAGCTGCTTTGTTTGTACTTTCTAACTTTAGCTTAGGTGGACAACTAGATCATATACAAATTTTAAGTTACTTCATATTACCTTCTTATCCTGGAAATATAAGTTTGATACATTGAAGCATCTACTGCTGCTTTATTAATGATCTAGTGGTGTTAAGTATTATGAAGGTTTATTTAATTGTCAATTAATGTTTTTATGCACTAGAATGGACAAAGAATGGATGTTCAAGGATAGATTATCACCTGAGTATGCGTATGGAGTAGAGTCCTTCTTGCAATTTGCGGTCTAAAAATTACAGTGATTCTAATGCAATATCTTATCCATGTGCCATGTGTGGTAACCTAAGAAGGAATAGTATTGATGTCACAAGGGCTCATTTAAGAAGTAATGGTATGGATTTAACATACGTAGTGTGGATATGGCATGGAAAAAAACCCTCATTTACCAACTTAATGAATGATAGTGAACAAGGCCAACAAGGTGAACAGAATTTCTTTGATGAGAAGCTTGTAGATATGGTAAATGCGACATATGAATATGATGAGAATCCAACTACATTCAATAACCTACTCCATGATGTTGAGAAACCTTTATATCCTGGATGTACAAAATTTACAAAGTTATCTGCCATTGTTAAATTGTACAACTTGAAAGCCAAATATAGTTGGAGCGATAAAGGATTCACAGACATTCTTTCTTTGTTGGGAGAAATGCTTCCAGATGGTAATGAATTGCCTTTATCAGTGTATGCTGCGAAGAAATCCTTGGCTGTATTGGGTATGGAATATGAAAAAATCCATGCATGTCCTAATGATTGTATCTTATATCGGAAGGAATACGCAGATTGTATCAATTGTCCTACTTGTGGGTTTTCAAGATGGAAGATATGCAAGAATTCAAAAGTAAATGAAGGAGTTCCTGCTAAGGTCCTCTTCCACCTATTCCAAGATTTCGAAAAATGTTTAGAAACCAAGAAACCTCTAAGGTGTTAACCTGGCATGCTGATAGTAGAACTTGTGATGGTTATTTGCGTCATCCAGCAGATTCACCCAATTGGAAGGTAGTCGACCATAAGTGGCCAGATTTTGCTTATGAGCCAAGAAATTTGAGATTGGCCATATCGGCAGATGGAATAAATCCACATAGATTGATGAGTTCTACGTATAGTTGTTGGCCAGTTTTGTTGATCACTTACAATCTTCCTCCATTTTTGTGTATGACGAGAAAATTTATGATGCTTACTTTATTGATATCGGGTCCTAAACAACCAGGGAATGATATTGATGTTTACCTAGCACCTTTGATTGATGACTTAAAGCAGTTATGGGAAGAAGGTATTGAAGCATATGATGCATATCGACAAGAAAGATTCACCCTTAAGGCAGTCTTATTATGGACAATTAATGACTTTTCGGCATATGGAAACCTTTCTGGATGTCGCGTGAAAGGATATAATGCATGTCCTATCTGTGGTGAAAACACATGTGCAAAAAGATTGAAACATAGTAGAAAAATGTCATTCATAGGCCATAGAAGGTTTGTAACGACCTGACCCCTATTGGCGGAATTCGGCGACCCCTATTGGTCGACGACCGTCGCCCCTGTTGGCCTGTCGTTACTCACCTGGTCTTCCCACCCCTGGAAGTGGGTTTTTGCCTTCCCCAGGATTCGAACTCTAGACCTCCAGGCTAAGTACTAAAGTTTATGAATCTTGGTAACCAAGTGATCCTGGATCACTTGTTACCAGGATCCTGGATCACTTGGTTACCAGGATTCATAAACTTTAGTACTTAGCCTGGAGGTCTAGAGTTCGAATCCTGGGGAAGGCAAAAACCCACTTCCAGGGGTGGGAAGTCCAGGTGAGTAACGACGGGCCAACAGTGATCGCGACCAATATTGCCGATTCGCCAATAGTCGTCGTCTACAATAAAAAGCGCCTTTTTATTGTAACGACTCGGCCTATTGGCGGAATTCGGCGACTATTGGTCGACGACGTCGCCTGTTGGCCGTCGTTACTCACTGGACTTCCCACCGAAGTGGGTTTTGTCTTCCCAGATTGAACTCTGACCTCCAGGCTAAGTACTAAAGTTTATGAATCCTGGTAACCAAGTGATCAGATCACTTGGTTGCGGAACTTTAGTACTTAGCCCGAGGTCTAGAGTTCAACTCGGGAAGGCAAAACCCACTCGGTGGGTATGGGAAGCAAAACTTTAACATTTCACTGAGACCATTGAGTGGTCGTGATATTTCCAAAACAGTTAATAAAATTAATTATCGTTGGGGGAAAATGAACAGAAAACTTCAAGCATCAGAGGATGGTAGTCATCCATATTGGAAGAAGAAATCAATATTCTTCGAACTTGCATATTGGGAGCATCTACATGTCCGACATGTTCTTGATGTGATGCACATCGAGAAAAATATATGTCAAGACATTACTTGGCATTCCAGGAAAACAAAGTGGATTAGCGTGCGCCTAGACCTTGTGGATATGAATGTCGAGGTTGGAATTGGCACCAAGGAGGAAAAAAAAACTTTTTGCGTATATGTTATACATTAAGTAAAGATGAGAAAAGGAAATTTTGTAGCTCCTTGTTGGGAATGAAGGTTCTGGGTTATTCATCCAATATTAGAAGCTTTTATCAATGAAGGAATTGCAACTTTTTGGTATGAAATCACACGATTGTCACACTTTGATGCATGATTACTTCGATTGCCATTCGTGGTGTCTTACCCAAACATGTTAGATATACTATCACTCGATTGTGCTTTTTCTTCAACAAGTTGTGTAGCAAAGTGATAGATGTCTCGAAGTTAGATGATATGCAAAGAGATATTGTGACAACATTGTGCTTACTTGAAAAATATTTTCCTCCTTCATTGTTTGATGTCAAGCTCCATTTATTTATTCACCTAAATGCGTGAGGTTAAATTGTGTGGACGATTTGGTATAGATGGATGTACCCATTTGAAAGATTCATGAAAACATTGAAAGGTTATGTGCGAAACCGCAATCGACCCGAAGGTTGTATAGGAATGTTATATTCTTTGAGGAAGCTCTAGAATTTTGCTCGGACTACATTTAATGTACTGCTGTTGGCATCCCAACAAGGAATCGTCAATTGGAGTTTACGGACCTTTATCACGAGATCGAGTGCACTCCACCAATCATGAGAGTGGGAGCAAGCACATAAATCACGTGTTAGAAAATAATGATGAGATAGAGCCATATATCGAGTAATTTCTCCAACTCATTGCTACTTTCAAATGCGACATTAAATTCTAGTATCTAATCATTTCTTCAACAGCAAACACATGGCTCATTTGAAGGCAACATTTCATTAGAAAGCAAAGTCAAAAAAGTGGTTACAAGATGAGCACAATCGGACTTTTATTCCGTGGTTGCGTGATACTGTAAGTTACATGCAAATTAATGGGGTATTTATAATTTATGAAGATTAATATATAATTCAACTTTTGTATTTTGCAATTTATAGGTTGCAAATGCAATTAACCATTCGACACATCAAATCTCGAACAATTAAAGTGGTTGGCGCATGGACCTAGCATGAGTATTCAAGTAATGCATATTTAATTGTTGGGGTTACTTATCACACAAAAGAGCGTGATGGCGTGCGGGTAGTGCAAATTGCAGGTAAGCTTAGTTTCAAAGACTATGCAACTTTCTAGCTGAAAGGATAGGAATCCAATTGTGTCGGATATGGTATTCTATGGCATTATTGATGAAATATGGGAGCTCGATTACCATCTCTATCAATTCGGTGTTTAAATGTAGTTGGGTTGATAATAATGGTGGTATTAAAGTAGATGAACATGGTTTCACATTAGTAAACCTCAAAAGGATAGGGTTTAAATCGATTCATTCATCTTAGGTAGTCAAGCGAAACAAGTTTTTACCTTGAAGACCACCGAAGATCCCACATGATGGTCCATTGCACTTGCAACTCCTAGTAGAGACTACTTTGAAAATATTATTGGTGATAATTTGGAAGAAAGCGCAACCAACTATCAATGTTTTCAGGGCTCCCAATAATGGATGTTGTGAATTAGATGACAATGAACCACCGTGCATGCGTGAAGATTGTGAGAACTTGGGTTGATGATGTTTTACCTTAGTGTGGAAATTATATTTAAATTTAAATCCTCGTTAATGTTTTGGTTTGTCTTTGTGTCACCTTGTGTTACTTTGGATTGGAATTATATTTTTTTTCTCATAAATTTGCTATATCTTATGGGATTGCTTTATTTTATTTGTCACTCGATTATTTCTGTTTTGGTAGATGATACTGCTTTATCTATTATTTGTTATCTGTAAATGATACTCTTTATCCCATAAATTTGATGATGGTTTACCACAGCATCAAATCTGGTTTAGTAAATAATCTTGCTTTATATGTCGATAATTTTGCAACACAATAATGAAATGCCGTTTGATCCTTTGTGATAGTCATTTGCACCTCCAAATTTATCAACCCTTATAGGAGATTGTAAGAATTTCAACTTTGTGTTGCTTACTTGTTATTTGTTTTTCTTAATATTTGCACATATTTTAGCAAGCTCATTCGTGTGGATCGCAACATGATTATATTCTGTTGAAAATAAACTTGCTTATTTGTATATGAGTTACATTCATGAACTTTTATATAATTAAGGATACTAAGCATGCCAATTGTAGATTATATTAATCTAAAGTGAATTTTTGTTGTCAACTCACACAAGAGCGAAGTTGCAAGTTTAATATTTGTTGTTATCTCCATCGGTAATTTATGATATTTACCTTATATTTGCAAAGTGCGATTTTGTGATTAATAGGTTGTCAACTCTATGACAAAAATCAAAGCAAGCGAGGAGGTACAAACCTTGAAAAGGGTAAGGAAAAAATTAGGCGCTAATTTATTGTAGGCGAGGAAAATGTTGGTACTACACAGATTCCACTTGCCACCCAATCAAACAAAATGAGTAGAGGTCCTACACATATGGGCGGATTTCAAGGCTAAGGAATAAGGGCATTATACTGAAAGTTGAATTCAATAATCTGGGACAGCCTATTGGGAAAAATGCGGTTAAAATCCAAAGTTCACTTGGCAGTTGTTCGAGAGAAAGTACCAATAACTTACAATACTTGGAAGCATGTTCCTATTGACATCAAGGAGCATGTGTAGAAGCCGTGAATGTAAATATAAATGACCATACTTTTATTCTTCAAATATAAACTAATACTTTTTGTGTTTATTAACATTTGATGTTTATCCATTTTTTATGGATTTGTAGTTGGCGTACAAGGTTGATGTTGCTTGGAAAAGGGATGTTTGAGCTCGACAAATGATAAGTGGCACCAATGGAAAGCAGTCTCACGCAAAACTATATTTATCCCAATTGCAAAACTCGAGAAGTTGCATATGCCACCTCCGAGGATCAAATATTCCAGTGACATATGGAGCAAGTTCGTGATAAGTCGTTTTGTCTAATGAATTTAAAGTAAGATTTTTAAATCTCGTGTCTCAAATAATTAACTCTTAATAGAATATTGTGATTGGTAATGCATTGCTGTCTTGTTTATTTTTTAAGGAACTAAGTGAGAAACAACAAGAAAGGAGAGCCCAAAACAAATACCCCATCGACTTTCTCATGAAAGGATATGCGCCTAGTGAAGAAATAGTAAGTAATATTTAATTATCACTTACAATAAATTTGATACCTTAATGAAGAGGTATTTAAATAATATTGATTCATTTGTTATTGTTATTAGAAGGATGAATTATCTCACGATAATGAAATCAGCAGCTATCCTTTGGAAGAAAGGCCGACTCAATAAAGAAGAGGAGTTTAATTGTTGGTGATCAACTGAAGGCAACAACCTCAAAAATTGTAAGTAAATGTTTTAGATTTTGGCTTGTTATGTTAATGGTTCCCATCCAAATATTAGTCAATATATGTTTTTGTGCATTGCAGGATGATGGTATCTTACAAAAGAGGGAGGGAAAGTTAATGCTTGGTGAACCAACACAAGACATTCTAACAGTTGCACTTGAATCTAAGGAACATGGTGGTTGTATAAGGGCAGTTGGAGCTTACGTCACTCCAAGTACATACTTTGGCTTGTCAAAATGGGGGTCTCACGTTAGTGTATTTAATGATCAACAAAATATGTTGTTGGAGCGACATAAAAAATTTTAGAGCAGGGAGGATCGGATAAACAAGTTAGAAGCAATGGTTTTCAAAAATGGCAAATGCGAGATTGAGAATGATGAGAAGGAAGTTGTAGTGTGAAGTTTCCTCCAACCTTACAGAAAATGAGTTTAACTATGATCATGGTCTGCTATCAAATGAGATGAAAGCGCATGTGATCGATGTGGATTTTATTAAGCAGTGAGCCTTTCTGAGTATCTTTAATCTTTAATGATATCATTGAAATTGTCCAATTTAAATACATTTATTTTTTATACAAGCATTATGTTTTGTCTTACAAGGGTCAATTAGTTGCATTGAGTGTGGAATCTGGCATCCATGTAGCTTTTGGTACAATTGTTAGTATTGGGGGAGATGATGAGCATCTTAATGGTGATCCAAGTAAGCATACGAACCATTGTTTCGTAATGGTTGATGAATCATTGGATGCAACCGCCCCTTTGCCAATTCCAACCCCTGTGTGTCAAAGCATTGGTGATGCTATCGGATCACATGTAGCTTGGCCCAGACACTTGATGCAAACACAAGATTCTTCGGTAAATGCTACAATCTATTTAAATTTAGCTATACAAGTGCCTAACAAGTATATGTTTTCATAAACTAGAAGGTCAAGGGAAAAACCTGACTGCGCCAAAAGGAAGCATCGATTGTAATCACCAAATGTGCAATCATTAATGCACGATCATCAAATATGCCTAGATCACTATGGTTGTTGTATTGTTATTGCAAGCGTGCTCTTCATGATCACCAGTCTATGAAATTTATGTTGGAGTATGATGTATTTGGTGGTAAGTTCGAAGCTAGTGTTTGCCTTTAAGACATCATTCCTTTCTGCAACTTGGCACCAATTTCATACAATTGCATAGTTGTGTACATATGATACGTATATTGTTTTCATGTACTAACACTTTGACTATTGATTTATGAGTTTTATTTATCCTGGTCTTATGCATTTTGTTGTATGTTTAAATGGTAGGCATTTATATAAAAAGATGAAGGAGGAAAATAAGCTGGAGAGGTTTAGATTTGTGGATTCATATGTTGTTGGGTGTCACTTCACATTAGTTGATAAGAGGGACCTTGGTTTGGCAGCTAGGTTGAATGGCACACCACCAAACCAGCTAGTTTTGGTTCCAGTTAACATAGGATGTGTAAAATAGAGGCGGAATGCTAATTTTTTTACTTTGATAAACACTTGCTTAATTACATGCATTACTATTGTGTATATATGTAGTTTCCATTGGATTTTGACTGTCATCGATCCTCACAAAGAGGTTGTTTCGTTGTTGGATCCTCTCAGTCAGCATAATCGTGATGAGACTTGGAAGAATGTTGTGAAGATGTAAGTTTTAGTAGCAAAATATTGTCAATATTTATTATAATTTTTTTATATATACTATATGCACTAAAAGTCTATAATCTTTTATGATTTTATGAAGGGCCTTGAAATTGTTCAAAATAGAGATTGGCAAGCACGGGAAGAAACATCCTTTGTGGAAAATAATCAAGGTATGTTTTACATTGTGGGAAGCTTATATAATTTGAATTATTTAGTGGCATTTATATAATCAAGTTATTTGTTATTTAGTGACATTTATATAATCAAGTTATTTGTTATTTAGTGACATTTATATAATCAAGTTATTTGTGAATTATTTAGTGACATTTTGATAATCTTCAGATAACTCCGATCTATTCTGGAATTGGCTGAGGTGGGTATCAAATTAGTTCGAATTAGATCTACAAATTCCTTATTTTTTGTTAAGCATAACCTAATCTGACCTCCTCCCCGACATTTTGCTTTGCCTTGATCTGCTTCTTGACTGTGGCTAAATTGACATTGTGGTCTGATCGGCCTACTTACTCTAATCTATTCTGGAGTGTTTTGCCAATCAACATTGTGTTCTGGAGCAAATTGACATTGTGCTCTGAATTGGTGCGATCGATTCTGGAGCAAAATTACAGTGTGCTCAATTACTGCGATCGTAGTACCCTTCTAATTTGCATTGCAATAATTTTCTCACTATCGCTCTTAATTGTTGCATTTTTAAAATAGAATCCAGCTTGAAAATCATCATGTGATCGGGTGACTTTATGGCACAAGGAATTTGGGAAAGATCATGTAAATCGTTTACATCCTGTATTCTCCTGAGAGGAAAAAACAAATGATAAAAGTTATGTAGGACTATCGTAAAAGTAAATTCTTATTACAAATTTATTATTACTTCAATGTAAGCAAAGGTTGTGTAGGCTCATAACTTTTACTAAATCATTAAAAGAAATATGCAAATCTTCTTCTTTGCTCTAGATCTTGTCATTAGTTATTCTATTAAACTCGGATAAATCTCACTTTCTTTGCAGTGTTATGATAGCAAATGGCATCTAGTACCTAAAGAGAATACCACTTTCAACCATGACAGTTTCATACTCAGTGTTTTAGGATTTACTAGAATAATGCATGGCTAGTGTCGATGTGTATCAACCTATGCCAATGTCAAACAGCAGTCTTTGGATCTCAACCTATGCCATGGCTAGATGGTCTATGGCCTTCAAGCAACATCACAAAATCTGACAACGGTTACCAGTGAAGCTCAAGGAGGAGTTAAATTCCAAAAGACTTTTACTCGTACTAGATGTTGCTCAAGGAATAACTACCAGCTTTTTTTGGACTCAAGTAGGGAAATTAAGGAGGTTATTAGATGTATAATTGAAAATAAAACAAATGCAACAATTGAAATTAATGACAATTTTTTTTCCCTTATGCCAACTTTTTTTATGTCGTGTATAATTTATGTATCAAATTTTACTATCAGAATAACTACTATAATTTTTTTCCATCACAGGTTCCCCTTCAACCGGATGGAGCTCAATGCGGGTATTTTGTTTTACGATATATGAGAGAGATAATTGAAGGCACCGCATCCTTGGACAAGTCTTCCCTACGATCAATAGTAATATTAGATATATTTTGAAACGACAACGGTTTTTCACCGTTGTCTTTGACCAAACCACTATTCACAACGGGTCAATTTACCACGGATTTTTTTTCTAATAGACAACGGTTTTTCACCATTGTCTTTTCCTTAAATCTACAACGGTTTTTCACCGTTGTCTTTGACCGACCCACTTTTCACAACAGGTCGATTTACCACAGATTTTTTGGCTAATAGACAACGGTTTTTCACCGTTGTCTATTCGATTTTTTGTTGTAGTGAAAGAAAAAAGGATAGACTAGGACTATACCATAGAGTGAAATTTGAGATTCCAAACTATATAAATTAGTTTGTTGTATTTGTACTATTTTATGATTTTGTTTTTATTGCATTTCTAACTCTTGTAGATGAACATGAACACACACAAATGATGAACAACAACGAATCGCTATTCACTCCCCTTCAGTGACATCAACGAACCCAACATCAATCATATATTTCTTATCCAATCTACGGGTACATTACAAATAATATTCTTAAAATTATAATTTTAATCTCATGAATTACCTACTCTATTGGTATATTATGTCCTTTAAAAGTAGCAAGGTTTTTTATCTTACGGATTTGGTAAACTATGCAAGTAAGGGCAAACCTTTTGATATATTCTACCAAGATTTTCCCTAGAGCCTCCTTATGCATCCATTTGTAGGAACTTTTGAGAGACATTATCCATCTTAAAATCCCCATCCACAACTTGATATATTCTCATATTTTATTGCAATAATCATAATTGAATAATAGGTATGCATGGTTTTCCATATGATAGCTACATAAATTACATTGACCATCTAACTCCTAGTAATGAATTCAATTCTTTGTTAACAATCACCCCTTAGCACCTAACCAAAAGTATGAAGAAATACTTTGGGAGTGCATCACATTTCACTTGAATTTGACCTTTTGTATGAAGGCGTTCATATACTTGTTTGACACTAGAATTATTATGTTGTGCCCAAGTCTCTAACATTTTAGCAACTGTGTTTGCATTACGTATACTACAAAAAAAAAAGGTGCATTTGGATCAAAATTTTAGAAGTGGTCAGAAAAGCGATTGTAAAAGGTGGATTTTTAGAAACGGTATTAATAACCGCTTCTAATTCCGCTTCAATTGGATGAATTTTAGAAGCGGTTATAGTATTGAATTTGTTGGGAACATTTAAAAGCGGTTGATTAAACGATTATATAAATGATTTTTAGGAGTGATTTAGAAAGTGATTGTAAAATTAAAACTTTTAGCAACGGTCAATAACCGCTCCTAGAACTGCTTCAATTGGGGTTTTTTTGACTATTTTACCGTTTCTATTGGGGACATTTAGAAGCAGTTTAATTGATTTTAGAAGCAGTAATAAACCGCTTCTAAAAGGCATATACGAGATTAATTAAAAAAAAGGTGCATGCATATCTCAGATTATTTTCACAAAAAATCCTAGGTAGCAAGCTTGGATTAGAGGAGTGTACACATCTCAAATTATTTTCACAATTCCATCTCTCTGTTTCAACAACCTTCTCTGTTCTAACCACCCATCCAATTGATTGCACCTATTGTCATCCTTTCACTTCAGTGTCATAAGCCTTTGATTTTGTTTGTGGAGGTAATTTCTTAGTTTAGTTTTCATTCTGTGACAAGTTTTAAGTGTTCAATTAGGGTTTGCATCGGGATGGTAGATTTGTAAATTTTTCCAATGAATCTTTTTATTTATCTTTTTGTCTAAGTTATTTGTATTGTTTTTCAAATTTATTATTGTATTTTATGTATTACAGTTTGCCTATGATGCTAAGCTTCATTTTCATATTTTTTTCCTCTAAGTTGAATAATAACAATGATTTCTTGTAAGGCCATTGTGAAATCCTTCTGTTTATATATTTGAAATTTTATATTTAGGAATTGTATTTTGTGTTTGTTAAATTCTTTGAAATTGGTACATGTTTATCTACGAAGTTTATTTAATTTTGATAAATCTTACTTCAATGTGTAAACTTTTAAAAAGTATTTAATATGATCAAATCATACAAAAGGAATGGATAGCTTCCCCACATGGCAGTCTTGAGTATCTGATGGGAATTCTATATTTTTTACATTATTCATTTGGTGATGCAACTCAAGAAGTCACGAGACCATGCCCTTGTTGCAAATGCATAAACTCATTGAGTCATGATCGAGAGGAGTACATGAACATCTGATGATAAATGGTATCTTACAAGATTATCTAGTCTGAAATTTTCATGGAGAAAATCTAATTGTACAAGATCATGATAACAAGAACTTCAAGATTTAGTGCAATAAGTTCCTAAAGTAACTAGCCATGAACCCATGGTTGGTGCAATCGGCCCAGGTCACGATTGACTAGACTTGAGTTTGACTCGAGTCGTGTTTTGATATTGGTGTTTTGATGTTTGACGATGAGTTGACCATTGTTTGACAATGGGTTGGCAATATGGTTGACATGGGGTTGATCATATGATAGAGAAGTTCAAGTGAGACACTTGGCATGGAAAGGCCAAGCATGGGTCTTGGAAATGGTAAAATCCAAGTCTTGAGTACTTGGCATGGAAAGTCCAAGCATGAGTCTTGGCAAGGGAAAGTTCAAGCTTGAATCTTGGCAATTGGAAAGTCCAACATGGGTTGGCAAGGGAAGTCCAAGAGTTGATATTTGCGGCGTAAAGTCCAAGGGTGGAGTCTTGGCAACATAAGTCCAATGGTTGGTGGCGTAAAGTCCAAGCGTGTGTCTTGACAGCGTAAGATCAATGTACCTTGGCGATGTAGACACCGATAGCATGATAATAGCCGATGAAAGCACCTGGAGGCTAGTGTATGGATGAACAAGTCATGGATAACTTGGAGGAATTTGCGTATGGATGAACAAGTCATGGATGACTTAGAGGGATTTGGTAGGCGCGAGGTTAGCAGAGGTGGCTAGAAGGCTTAGGTCTAAGCTAAGGATGGTCTAGCAAGTATGAGGGCATCATACTTGGGTTAAATCTCATGGTTGAGATTTATCAGTCGACTGGTGAGAGTCGATCGATGTTCCACTGCGTCGTGAGGCTTGGCAGTTGACTGCTAGCTTTGGGCAGTCGACTACCGTGGAGGGCAATCGACTGTTAGTGTTGGTCACGAGCACAAAATGCTCGGTAGCTAACTGATCAGTAGGCTACAGGGTTAGCAGTCAATTGATGGTAATGGGCAGTCGACTGTCAGTGTATCTGTTGGCTGGGATACCAATGTGGATTAGGTCATTGTCTCACAACGGCTATAGGAGCAGTCGATTGGGGTCTTATAGAAGTCGACTAATGGGCGCAAAATCAGTTCGATGCAAATTATAAAAAGAGCTCGAGTTGGAGGATTTTGTAGAGATTTTGAAGAAGAATTGCTACTGCATTCCAGACCTTCAAGGGCAAACCAAAGCAAGCAACAAGCAAGAGTTGTAAAATGTTCTTTACTTGTATTTCGTTATTGTCTTTGTATTTGCTTGTATATTTGTTTATTACTGTTGTAATTGCTTGTACGAGGTTTCTCTACCTCCGATGTGTTGTCGAAAAGGAGTTTTAGTAGTAATGTGTGCATCACTAAAGCTCATTGAGCTCGCCCCGTGGAGTAGGAACCCTAAGGTTCCGAACCACATTATATCTTGTCTTGTGGATTATGCTTGCGTATTTGTATTTGTTTTTATATTGTATTTTTATATTCTGTTGCATACTAACAATCGTAGACAAGCACGAACGTATTCCATCAAGCGAGCAGATCGCCATTCACCCCCTCTAGCTTATCAAAGTTCCTACAAGTGGTATCAGAGTGGGTCACTCTTCTACGGGCTAACCACCAAGAGAGCATTGCTAGAGGGTGAAGAAGAAGATGAAGGAGCCAAGTCTTAAATTGGGTCGCGACATCAACACACCTCTTCTATACAAAATTTTTGAAGCTAAGGGATTTGACTAATGGAGGATGTGGATGGAGAATTTCTTGATGATGGACATCGAGCAATGGTTTATCATACTAGACGGATTTGAACTTTCGAGGGGTCTAAAAGGAGGATATCTCAAGAAGAAGAGATGGACCCAAGACTAACTCCAAAAATCCAAAATTAATGACAAGGTAATCAATATGATAGTCGATTCAATACCTAATAATTTATTGTCTAGATTAAGTGAATTTCAAGATGCCAAGGAGATTTGGAGCAAATTGGCAAAGTATCACGAAAATCCATTACCAACTCATGAAGAAGAGGAGCCCGAGGAGGAGTGTTCATCCTCTCAAGCTTAAGAAGAAGCAAATACATCATCCTCACAAGAGCTTGAGGATTCAAAGGTTGAGAGAGTTTCAACATCCGAAGGAGAAGAGGTAGAAGAAGCCTCCACCTTTATGATTGAGGGGGAGGAGATTAGACCAATCTCAATGTCGGAGCAACAAGAGGAAGCCTCAACCTCCGAAAGAGATGAAGAACCAATTTTGACCACAACCACTCTAGGTAACTCAAGCATTTCAATTAAAAATAAAAACCATATTGTATGCTTTGAGTGTAGGGAATAAGGACACTACAAGAGTAAGTGTCCGAAAAGAGTCAAGAAGACTCAACCAGAGTCAAAAAGTCAAGAAAAAGTCAAGGATGTTGGTGCCCCAACAATTAAAAGCAAGGAGCATGTAATTTGCTTCAAGTGCAATCAAAGGGGGCATTATAGGAGTCAATGCCCTAGGGGGAAGAAGAAGACCCAAGAAGGAGGATTACATGTAGGGGGAGCTCTAAAAGCAACCCCTAAGGTATATTTTAGTTATGCACCTACTAGTTTTCATGATAAAAATAAACATGTCAGGAGTAATCTTGCTATTGTTCATGAAAGGCATGCTAGAAATAATAAATTTTATTGTTTAGGTGCTAAGAGTTGTAATTTTAAAACTAAGGAGAAATTTGGTACTAATAACTCTAGAAAAATCCTACCTAGGGAAACTATAAGGAAGATAGAGGAGCATTTAGGCATTAATCCTAAGAAGGATAGACATATGCCTAAAATGAAGAACCACACCCATAAAATAGATGAAAAATAAAAAATTGAGTAATTGGAGTTACAGAACAAAGCCTTAAGGTCAAGGCTTGAGAAACTTGAAAAGACCCTTGTAAGAATGACAAATTCAATTAAAGGGTCTAGGAGTCAAAACCTAGGGTCTAGGAAGCAAGGTCCACCTAAGGGAAAGAGAAGTTTGGGTCACAAACCTAACCCAAGGAGACCTATCATAGAGTTTCATTCGATTATGGAATTCAACTTAGGTTTAGGAAAGCCAAGATTACCAGGGAAGTCATCCCTAAGGGTAACCAAGGTAAGTGCCTAGTGGCCAAGGTTTTCATGAAACCTAGGGAGGCCACTAAGAAGATTACAAGGGGAGTCACCCCTAGAGTTAACCTAGGCTAGACCACATTGACCAAGGCTTTTAAGCCTAGGAGGGTCATTAGGAAGGTATCAAGGGAGGTCATCCCTAAGGAATACCTAGTAAACCCAAGGAGCTCCAATAGGTTTTGGGTTCCTAGGAGCATGATCAATTCACGCTAAATGAGTTAGGATGTGTCAACCTTGATTAGATGGGTAGTTAACTCAACCATAGCAAAGTTGACACTTTAGGTCATTTCCAAGGTAATGGGATACTTTAGAAATAAGTATGAATTTGAATCCTAAAAGATTTTAGGATGTGCCAATATCTTTAAGAATTATTGAAAAATTGATCAAATTGGCATAATTAGGTTTAGAGGTCATAGTGTGTCATTTTGAGTTTTTAGCACACTTGGGAGATAAGTAGTAATATGACAAAATGGATTTAATCTTAACAAATGACAATTAATACTAAAACTTAGGTATTCGTATACCTTTACTTTTTATTTGTCATATCTTGTTTATCATTGTCATGTCATGACATCATATCTCTTTTAAATCATATAATATATCATGATAATGCTTAGAGTTAAGGTTTTATGTCATGTATATTTAGGTTCATATTTAATGTCATGACATTATGATTATTGGCACATGCTTATTTATGCTATCATTTATGTTATGATCATTTATGCATTAATTAAAATTGATTTAAGGACAAATGACATGATTTGAAGTCCCGTGTATAAGGGAATTAAATAGAGTTGCCTAGAAAAATATATGAGACCCTAGATTAGGATGAATAGAATCCATATCTCATATCAAATTGATGTGTGTGTATTGATACACCCTAGACTCATGTGAGATGCTAGGAAATGAGTTAAGTTCAAGGTGCATAGTTTTTGCATCTAGATGAACTCAAACTCATCTTATACCATGGATGAATCATGAGGAAAGCTTATGTACAAGTCGTGTGCATTAAGCCCATAGATCATGGTTCAATATAAGGTTTTAAAAATATTTTAAAATCATTTTAGAAAACTTTGGTGTAGTCTATCTTTTGATAGAAGTCACCATTGAAGAAATTGATACAAAATAGGTCAAAAATATTGAAGTTATCAATGATTTTGAGTTTTGTATCAATCCCACTATTTTATGGGTATTTTATTTTTCAAATATTTTTCACCCATAATGATTGACTTAAGTATTATACATGTGAATTTTCATGATTTTTCTAGTTATGTATAATTACTTATGATTTTAGAAATTTCGATTTCTAAACCTAATTTCTGCACTTAAGAAATCGATCATTATCATGGATGGCGATCATTGATGAATAATGATCATTGTCGAATGGCTGATTTCGAGTAAACAAGATTATTTAGCCTATGTTTCAGCTATGTTAGGCTACCCCAACTGCTTCTAACCCTATGATATGCTTTGGAAAGCATTATAAATGGTGAAAATTCATTAGATATGGATTAAGAGAGTTGTTTAGGGTGTGTATCAATTTTAAGGTGTGTGAAAGTTCAAGGTTAAACTTTTGCCCTTAATTTTGATGGTTTAGTGTTCCTATAGGCTTAGACCATCTCCAACCACAAACACCAAATATGGTGTAGTTTTGACACCAAAATGGTGTAATTTTAACACCAAATACTATTTTAACTCCAACCCACTCACACCATATCACACTAAAAAGGAATATTCATAAGAATATTCTATTTTTCTTATTCATAATATAATTATCAATATACATTTTAATTTATTAATATTTTTATATGATAATTATTATATTTAAAATTAATACTTCATTAATATTTGAGATATATTAAAAAAAATTAAATTTGGCCTCCAATTAATATATATATAAAATTATGATTTTTCATTTTAATTTTTATTATATAATTGTTCAACTATAAATATAAAAGTGGAAATCAAGAATCTCAGAATCATGCGAATGTTTTCGATCAATTTCATAATTATTTTAGTGGAATGTGGGGTGATTTTCCCGAATATTAGTATAATAATGTTATTGAAGTAATTTTAAGTTTATGTGTGCTTTATTAGTATAGTTTGTATTTGTAATTGTTTGTCAGGTTTAGTGTTACTCATGTTTTTAAATTTTTATTAGTAATATTTTGATTTAGTGTTGTTATTATTTTTATTTTGTATGTCAGTGTAATAACGATGTAATTTACATTTATGCATGTCAAAATTTTTAATTTTTTTTGTTGTTTTTTATGAAATTAATGGTATAATTTATAAATGTAATTATAATTAATATATATTAAATAAATTAAAAATAATTTTTTTAATAAATTAAATTTTTTAAAAATATTAATAATAAAATTAAAATATATTATTAAATATACTTAATTTAAATTTATAATAAATAATTAATATTATTATAAATAATATGGATAAAAAATAATTACAAATAAATTTTTATTTATGATATTTAATAATATAATATTTAATGATATATTATATTTAATTTTATTAATTATATAATATAATATAATAAAAAAAACCCAACACCAAATATGGTGCTAGGAATAGTGCCACGCCAAAGATGGTGCGGTACTATTCCTAACACCATTTTTGGTTTAAAAAATGGTGTATAGATTGGAGTGATTTGGTGTGATTTTAACACTAAATTTAGTGTTTTGGTGATGGGTTGGAGATGCTCTTAGGGATTCTCCAAGGACATTGTTGGTGCAATGGTCAAGGGGAAGCAAGTCTTTAGGGGGAGGCTATCAATCATGGGATGATGAATGTATTCTTCCTCATGAGGGAGAGAAATTTGAGAATTTAGAGAAGTGAGGATTGTCTCTCTTTAGTGATATGTGACTTATCATTAGAAAGAGTGAAGGCATCCTAGATGTGTTTAGACTAAGGGGGAGATTGTAAGATCTCATTGGGATATGAAACATTGATATCCTTAGGGAGAGTCATTTTGATGTATGTCAAAAAGGGAGAGAATTTGTGGGAAAATTGAGTGAGAAGTTGGAATTCCCAATTTGGATAATTAGGAGGTTTGGATTGAGTTAGTGTTATAACTCAAAGGTGTTAGTTTTTCTCAAACATAAAAAAGGAGGAGATTATTGGTGCAATCGACCCATGTCGCGATTGACCAAACTCGAGTTTGACTCGAACTGTGTTTTGATGTTTGATGATGAGTTGATCATTGTTTGACAATGGGTTGACAATATGGTTGACATGGGATTGATCATATGATAGAGAAGTCCAAGTGAGACACTTGACATGGAAAGGCCAAGCATGAGTGTGAAATATACGAAAAAAAAAAAATTATATGGATTAAACTCTTTAATTAATTGGGTTTAATTAGTGAGTTAATTGGGCTAATGAGGTGGATTAGCTAGTTGGATTGAGTCCATTGGGCTTGGGCTGAAATTGGGCTTGGGCCAAATTGTTGGGCTTGAAATTGGGCTGATTTCGGAATTGGGCTTAACCTAGGTTGGACCTGAACCTAGGGCTGGCTCAATCCAATGGAATGGAATTTATAAGGCCGAACCCAAATCCGATTAGCAGCTGCGATTTCTACGCCTTCTCCGTCGCGAGCCTTCTCCCCCTGCGATCGAGCGCAGCTCCTCGCCGTCGCCAAGTCCGATGGTTGCCGCCTCATCGTCGGCGGCTAAGCTAGCCATCCCGCGACGTCTCCTCATCCTCGCCGCTGCCCTGGGTCGCCGGAGCTCTCCATTGACGCCCCACTGAACCCGATCGCGCGAGTTCTTCCCTGTTTCGTCGCCACGGCTGATCTCCTCGCCGCCAGAACCAGCTGTCGTCGGTTTCCTCGAGCTGGATCTCACCTTTTCCGACGAGCTGCCACTGTTGCTATCGCGAGCTGGAGCTGCCGACGTTGTTGGATTTGGGAGCAATCTGCCGTCGCCGGCGGAGCAAGTCTCGTTGTCGCTTGAGCTTAGGTCGTCGCTGCCGCACGAGCTCAGGTCATCGTCGGAACACAAGCTCAGATCGTCGCGGTCGTCTCCCTCAGCCACCACCGCGAACTCTACTTGCTGTCGCCGCCGGCCCTGCTCACCGTCGCCTCTGCTCTTCTATTGTTCATCATCGGCACAGTTTGGGAAATCTGGAATTGAAGCTATACTAGTTGAGGCATGTGGTGATCTCGAATCCAAATCGTAACTATATTCCTTTGTTTACCTAAGCTTGGATTTGACGATGTTATCTCCTCTCATCTCGGCTCGATCCAGCCGCATTTACGGTAGAAGTGGTGATCTATTCCTACGTGCGTTGGGTAAGTTTTCGATCAGTCAATTGATGCTTGGATATGGTTATAGAATGAGATAGGACTATGATGCAATTGGTAATTTCTGTGATGTGTCAATCTTGTTGAGATTATAATGGGTTCTATTCATGGATCATTGTGTGTGGCAATCGGAAGCTTGAGTTGTTCAGTGGAGCAAGCTGTGTTGTTGTTGATTACCGTGTTTGAGGTTTTCTATCTGATATATGCGATGGATTATTTCTAAGTTTAGATTGTGTCGGCTTTGGGTGGAGAGATAAGTTGCAGCTGGTGATTGTGTAGAATTGGTGATGTTATTTGTGTAGATTGAGTTGACGCTAAGAAGCTCAGTCGACAAGTAGGTAGGTATAATGAATTAGATAGTGTTTAGATCTATTTACTTTAATGGATCTTTGGTTGTTGGTGATCTATTGTGAGTCTGATTATGGTGTATCAGATTTGGGTAATCAGGATTTCTACCTCGTAGACGAGGAAATGATGCGAACATAGAAACGAAGTAGTGTTTAGTTCGTATACTTGTATGGTGCTTGTACTTAACTATAGTTGTTATTATTGTGCAGGTTTGGGATACGAAGCAGGTCCACGATCGTGAGGATTATTCGAGCTTCGTATCAGGTGGGTAATATCTACCTGGTCCGGTAGTTTTGATCAATTCCAGTGCATGATCTTGGATATATATGTTTATACCTGTTTACCTTAAATCCACTCATGTTAATCATATGCTTGTACTGCCTTGACCTTTGAGATATAAACTCTGGTACTTCATTGATTATCTAGCTCGGATAGGAACTATAAACCCTATTATGTATTAGCTGATAGATGTTCAGTAAGTACATGTGGTTAGGGTTATCTTTGTGACTTCAGATTGGTTTACTGTATTACATTACTAGGGTTAGGTGATGGTTTGGATTATGGAGTCGATTGTTATATCATATCCGTATTAGTGGTGCATTTATGATGGATCTAGTTGTCTGTGCATAGATAATTGTATGGTTGCCCGTATGTGACCAGGGACTAGAAGTCCTAGTGTGATGGTATATCCATTAGGGATTGTATGCCTGTGTATGGTTATATGGATGGTCGATTGTATATCGCTACTGACTAGAGGTCTTAGCGTGGTTGTCTGTCAGATGAGTATGACTCTTTATGCGATAGAGAGAGTCTTATGGATTGTAGTCTTTGCATAATTGACTTTTAGTTGACCAGGACTCCCAGTGGGATAGGGAGTGTCGCGAGGATACATGTATGGAGCTATGCATCATCACATTGCATGCATGCTGTTGACTGAGTCTCCCTTGTGGATTGAGACAAGTCGTTAGTCATCCTGCCTCCCCGGCCACTCGGGGTAGTGGTAGCAGGGTTGAGGGCAGAGCATTGGATGTGCCGCGCTCGACCACTAGGGATGGTGGTAGCCGAGATCGCGACCGCCACCGCAGAGTGGTGTTAGCACTCGCCCCACTATGACGGTGGTTGTGTGAGGTGATGTTGTCTGTGCGGCGTTTGTCTACTCATGGGTAGGGACAGTGGCTTGCGAGGGCCCCTAAGAGTAGTCGCTTTTACGCTTACACGCTACTCAGTCATACTACCCAACTCGGCCACTCGAGAGTGGTGGCAGCTGGAGTCGGGCTAGTTGTCATTTGTCGTGCCACCCTGGCCACTCTGGGGTCGTGGTTGGACGGGTCCGCAGACAGTGACCATGCATATGCATTGCTGATATATATGTATGCATGTATTTGATATATGTTTTACATATGCCTGTGAGATGCTGCATTTGATTGAGCCATCATGATACATGCCATTTGCATTTTATTTCTTCTATGTGTTGAGCATGATACATGCGTTGATTGATTATATGCATTTGATTAGCATCATCGTCATTATGTGTACTGAGATAGGGTTATTATACAATTGATCATATATCATTCGTATATGCAGTATTGGTCAGGTATAGGATTGACCTGGTACATTATATGGGTTATGTTATGGTATATCTGTCAGGATGATATAGCTTATGGTGTTGCAGACCGTCAGGTACGTTGGTACATTACTTTATGTTCAGTTGAGCAGTTTAGTATATACATTGCGTATGACTTTACTGTAGTTACTTGTTATTAGAGTTGGATAGGACTGTATGTCTATTGGACTCATGCTGTATACCTGTAGATCTTCACATGTATACTTGTAGATTTCTTTACCCTATATGTTCATGCACTTTCTATATATTACCCCTGAGTTTATACTCACCACCCCTGGACCCTGGGCTTCCTGTCGCCCAGATAACAGGTAGAAGATTTCTTGGACGTTCGGAGCTCCGCCAGCTGATCCCATCTCACACCGGACGAATGGACCTGTTTTCCGTATTGTTGTATTACTATGGATTGTCGTTTTGTGGTTTTAACCTGTATTGTTTCCGTATCTGTGATATACGGACGTATTGTATGTATTTGGCTTTCGCTGTTGCTTCTATTATGTTTCTTGTTGTGTCAAGTCACTCCGGAGTGCACAGTTGGGTCATTGTATCTTGTTGATCTGTTTGTATTGTTTCCGCTGTGTTTATTATGTTTGATATGATGATATCTGTGTATATCATATTATTGTTGTGGGCCTACGGGCCTTGTATTAACCCGATATGTTGCCACGTACAGGGGAGATGCCGTCCGTTTGTTTTTCGGCACGGCATACTCTCGGGGCGTGACAATGAGTTTTGGCAATGGTAAAATCCAAGTGGGACACTTGCATGGAAAGTTCAAACATGAGTTTTGGCAATGGTAAAATCTAAGTCTTGAGTACTTGGCACGGAAAATCCAAGCATGGGTTTTGACAAGGGAAAGTCCAAGTTTGAGTCATGGCAATTGGAAAGTCCAACATAGGTTGGCAAGAAAAGTCCAAGGGTTGATATTGGTGGCGTAAAGTCCAAGGGTGGAGTCTTGGCAGTATAAGTCCAATGGTTGGCGGCGTAAAGTTCAAGCGTGTATCTTGGCAGCGTAAGACCAATGTACCTTGGCGATGTAGACACCGATAGTATGACTATGGTTGATGGAAGCACTTGGAGGCTAGCGTATGGATAAACAAGTCGTGAATGACTTGGAGGGATCTGTGTATAGATGAACAAGTCATGGATGACTTGGAGGGATCCAGTAGGCGCGAGGCTAGCAAATGTGGCTAGAAGGCTTAGGTCTAGGCTAAGGATGGTCTAACAAGTATGAGGGCATCATACTTGGGTTAAACCTCATGGTTGAGGTTTACCAGTCGACTGGGATGATGTACCAGTCAATTGGTGGGAGTCGACTGACGTTCCACAGCGTCGCGAGGCTTGGCAGTTGACTGCCAGCTTTGGGCAGTCGCCTGTCAGCTTTGGGTAGTTGACTATCGTGGAGGGGAGTTGACTACTGGTGTTGGTTGCGAGCATAGACGCTCGATGTCGACTAATCGATCGCTCTGAGGTTGGTAGTCGACTGTCAGTGTATCCGTTGGTTGGGATGTCAACATGGATTAGGTCATTGTTTCACAACGACTACAGGAGCAATCGACTGGGGTCTTATGACAGTCGACTGATGAGCGCGAAATCAGCTCAATGCAAGTTATAAAAGGAGCTCGAGTTGGAGGATTTTGCAGCGATTTTTAGGAAGATTTTGAATGAAAATTGCTACTGCATTCCAGACCTTCAAAAGCAAACCAAAGCAAACAACAAACAAGAGTTCAAAGCAATAGTTGTAAAGTGTTATTTACTTATATTTCATTATTATCTTTATATTTTGCTGGTATATTTATTTATTACTGTTGTAATTACTTGTGCGAGATTTCTCCACCTCCGACGTGTTGTCGAGAAGGAGTTTTAGTAGTGGTGTGTGGATCACTAGAGCTCGTTGAGCTCGCCCCATGGAGTAAGAACCCTAAAGTTCCGAACCACACTATATCTTATCTTGTGGATTGTGTTTATGTATTTGTATTTATTTTCATATTGTATTTTTATATTCCGTTGCGTACTAATAATCGTAGACAAACACGAATGAACTCCGTCAAACAAATGAACACACCATTCCCCCCTATTGTATAATGCATTTGGAATGCATGAAGGCTCTGCAAGTAATAAAAACTATAACATTCATGATCCAAAGGAGGAGGATTGGTACTGTGCTATTCGTCACGCACCAAGAGATACATAGAGCATTGCCAAATATTCTTGGTTGATCTTCCTGTCTTCAACTGAAGGTTTAGAGATCAATTCAGCTTCTTTGAGTTTGTTTTTCATATCTTCTACTGATGTTAATTAACCAAATATTCTCTACATTCAATAATTGTTGAAAGTGATTCTTGATTCTATTTACTGAAAATAATAAATTATCAGCCACATTTGGATCAACGAGCATTAGCGTTTTATTTCTCATGGTAATTTAATCAAGGCCAAATTTTGTTTAATTTTTTTCCTGAATTTTTCTTTTCTTGCAACAAATTTATTATAATTATGATCTTTGTAAAAAGGGATAACTAAGCGAATTAATTTATCTTTATTTCTTTTCGGGTGTAGGTGTAGGTTTCTATCTCAGGATTTATCAAAAATCTTTCGTGATTTACTTTCTTTCTAGAAAATTTCACAATCCCATTTTCCCACTTTACCACATTCATCTCCCTCTCGTTGCCTTAACTCACACCCCATCACATTAATTAATCAACATTTTAACCTAAATCCATTTCCGCATTTCCACAGGTCGTCCCCTTTCTGCTCCGTCTCTTCGAGCAACAAATCTCCCGCACACGAGGTAAGCAGGTGACGAACAGCCGCCGATGAGGCAGCCAACGACTGCTTGAGGCCGCCAACGAGGCAATGAGCGGCCGCTCGAGGGCACGGCCGAGGCAGCGAGCGATTGCTCATGGGGCGGCTGCTAACAAGGCAGTGAGCATCCACTGACGAGGCAATGAGTACCCGCTCGAGGGGCCGTCGGCGAGACAATGAGCGATCTCTGACGAGGCAGCGAGCGGCCGCTCGTGGGCCGACAAGTGACAAGGCGGCAAGTGGTTGCTCGTGGGGCGACCGCTGACGCGGCGACCAGCAGCCGCTTGTGGGTTGACCCATGATGAGGCAACAAGGGTCGGAGTTGAGGCAGCGAGCAGCCGCAGCGATTGTTTCACCTCGTCAATAGTCGCTGCCTTGCACTGCAGCTGTCGTTTTTCATGATGGTGTTGGCTGCCTCTAGCAGTCGCTTCCCCAGGTTATTGTCGTATTGCTGTCGGGAGTCCTTCGATCAGTAAATTTCCATTCAGTGTTTCTGTTCCTATTATTGTTCTATTACCTGCAACTTGAGCAATGCAAATATGTTCTCGTTGTCAAGAATACAAGTCTCTATTTGTAGTACACAAGCTAATTTTCTTCACTCCTTTTTGTTATTGATTATTCATTAATCTTGGTGCAATCTTATAGTGTTAACTTTATATTGGTATATTGTTATTGTTATTTATGTAACTGCTCTCTATATTGTTATTTTAAAGCAGCTTTTGAAAATGACAAACAAAAGGATGCGAAAGCTAATCAAAATAGCCAAAGACGATCTAGGAGAGAAGAATCAAGTAATAGAGGAGTTGATGATGAAAATGAATCACGAGACACAACATCTCATTCACCATTGGTGATACAAAATGAGGAGGTTAATGAGGAAGGTGAATTTTTTTTTTTTGGATATGAACAATGAATTATTTTTGAAATATCAAGTGAAAATTACATTTTTTAGATGAAAATGAGGTTATGTCTTCACCCCAAGCTCAACAAAGGAGACGTGGCAAAACTATTATGAGAGATATTCATGCATTACATCCCGATCATGTGCTAGTAGTGAAATTCAATGAAAGGGGACAACCTTACGGTGATCTACAACCGACGCTTGCAAATTTTATTGGGACTATTGCACGGAATGGACATGTGTTACCCCTAAACTTTTTAGAATGGAGAAAAATACTAACAAATTGCTTGAATGATGCACGGAAAATTGTTATTGTAAGTTGACAAGTGTTTAATTTCAATTTTGCATTTCAAAGCATGAACATATTTCATTTTATGTTTATAGGCATGTTTTTATATTCCCAATCGCTATAGAAGAGTTATAATGCAAATGATGGGGGCCGCGTGGAGACGGTGGATGACTGAAGTGAAAGCTACTTCTTATGATTCAAATACTCCACTAGAAAAGCTTGTCGAAATACGACCCATTCCGCATGGGTTGACACCTCAAACTTGGGAAGTTTTGTGTAACTATTGGAAGTCTACTGAGGTACAACTAGTATTAATTATTTTCGACATATGTTTATAGATGTTGTCATTTCATTATAAATTTTTTTGCAGAGAACTTCAAGAATCAATAGAGAAAATGCAAACAAAAAGAAAGGGACCCATGCACAGAAACATACTAGTATTCCATCATTGGAATATAAGTTTGTAAGAATCAAAATTATTTATTTCCTTCCTTATAGTTAGTTTCTCATTGCTCATTTACCG
Organism: Wurfbainia villosa; assembly: GCA_025175895.1. Lineage (NCBI taxonomy): Eukaryota > Viridiplantae > Streptophyta > Magnoliopsida > Zingiberales > Zingiberaceae > Wurfbainia > Wurfbainia villosa. The sequence goes on from CM045988.1 coordinate 86,239,923, forward strand.
TTTTACACTTTAATGTTCTTATCCTTGAAGTTCTAAGGTTTTATGGGAATCTAGATATTAATTGCAAGCAATATAATGTATACAGTTAGCTTTTGATGGAATATGTAAATAATTAGTGTTAAAGAATTTATGTTGTTATTTTTTGGTGTCAAATGTGAATTTTTTTATCCTTTTAGTCTCAAGAGAATGGCAGAAAATCGAGTCATATTGAAATACAACAATTAAGTTGAAGAAGTAGAAAGAAAGCAGGTGTCTCTGTTGATGATGAGGCAATACGAGTTGAGGTAACAATAATATGCTTCACTTTTTAAGTTGACTTTTAAATATTTTTTTCATTCTATTAACAATTTATTTTCTTGTTAGAATTTACTTAAAGAGGTTGTGGATCGTCACCTCCAAGATAAATCTGAAGGAACACAACCGATATAAGTCCATGAGGAGGCATTTCGATAACAATTTACTTATAATTTAATTTCATATGGTTCAACTTTAATTATATTCTTTATATAGTGAGGTTTTTAGAATCAAGCATTCTAGTCGGGTTCAATGTTTAGGAGCTGGTGCGTTGCCTAGCCAAGTGTTCCCAGAGTAATGTAAACACAACTCAATGTACTGACAAGATTATCATTCTAATATAGATTCGATAGAGAAATTTAGGAAAAATGGAAGAGAAAATTAAAGATATGGAGTTACGAGAAGCACAGCGACAGATAGAAATAGAGCAGATGAGAAGATAGATGCAAGAAAATGAACAAGTCCAAAATTTTGCACGAGTGATGCTAAGCATGATGTCTAGAAATGATGGGGGCTCTCATGGACCTGAATTTTTACCGATACACGTAATAATATTTCTCACACAAAAAATAATTATTTAAAATTATTCGTATAATTAAGTTACTAATAGTAAATTTATTTATTTTTGTAGATGACATCTATGTTTGCAAATATTGTGCAGCAACAAGGTCCATCAATTGTGGAAGAAAATAGGTATAGATCCTCCCTACCATCATAACCATCTAATAACTAGAGAGACTTTCAAATGCAATCGATGAGGTTAGTTTTTAAGTACGACTGATTTTGTTTGGCAATTTTTTATGAATTATATTTATGGTAATATTTTTTTAAGTTGCAAGCAAATAATGACAGGAATAATAGCTACCATACATTCACACCAATTATCTAAATGAATGCCTTTTTAGGTGAAAATGACATGGAAATTTATGTTGGGGATTACTGGCCCTCTATAAATGGTTCTTTAGGTACATGCAAAACCAAGTTATATCACACATATCCATTGTCATTGTTAGTTTGAATGAGCTACATACAATCAATCTAAACGAAGGACTAAACCTGGGAGTTGTGTAACTCATTCAGTGATCTCAAAGGGCTTCAAGCAGATTCCAAGGAAAACAACTAGATCTCAATGAAAAAAAACATATGATAGAAAACTTCATGATATTCTAGGTGGTTGTTTATGGAACAAAAGGTTAACTCAATCTAGGAAAACATAAAGAGAAAACACCTATAACACGTAGCAACTTAAACTGTAGTTGATTTTAACTTACAAGGAACCAATGCAACAAGTGCAAACATTCATAATATTAATTCTTGTTGAATCCTTCTTGATGCAACGAGTGCAAACATTCTTGATGATATTCCCTTAATACATGTGATCTGTTTTTGGCTAGCATTGCACTCATTTTCTTTACCTTGCACTCTTGTCATAATGGAAATTTACTTCTTTTAAATAGCTTAAATGTTGAATATCATGGTAGAAATATAACAAACAAGAATAGAACTAGAGAAAAAAAAGGAGAGATTTCCATATTAGCCACGTGTCCTGTTATTGTGGGCATATGCTCAAATATTAAATATGGTGTTTAGGGCATTGGCTCAAATTGTTTTAGTGAGGCTTTTAGCCCAATTCATCTGGATGCATGACGATATAATAGATTGATTGATGGGTTTAAAAGGTGAAAATTAACAAGAATGATAGATATTGTGATTTTAATTGAAAATGTTGATCCAATTGATGCATATTTAAGCATGTTTTATTGAAATCAACTCAGCATATTTGTACACACTTTTTTTTTTTTGTCGACCACCAAATTCACAGCACAGCTGGAGTTGAGGTGTGAGCTTTATGTCAACTTCATGTAGAGCTCAGATTTTCAAGAAATTTTTCTCTACAGAGTTCTAAAGTTCTGTTTTTTGTCTTCATTTTATTGTTGGGCAAGATTTATCATTCATGTCTATTTTTTCACTATTGTTATGGTGGTGGATATTTGTCCATGGTGTTGATTTTTTATGTCGACTTATTCCTGGTTAATTTGTGCTTCAATTCTTATGTGTATTTTATATTTATCAGAGATGTGTTGTTTTCGTTGAGAAATTGTTGTGGAATATAAGTGTTCTTCCCTTGTATGAGAAAGAAGAACCCTTAACTGCAATTTCTTAACATTATCATTGCTAAAAAGAGGACTGTCACCTACGATTTGCAATGTATTGGTGGTAAGGGACTGAGATTTTAACCTTTATAACTTCCCGTATAATTTGCAATGCACTGGTGGCAGTTAATCCTCCCAACGTTCCATACTTTGAAGAAGTTTGGGAAGACCAGCTTAGCTGGCTCTCTTTATGTGATAAGGAAACAACAAATCGTCTTATTTTTCTATACAACCGACAGATTATATAGTTCATTTTCTAAGAGTCCAAAATACAATTTTCTGATATAGATTGGTGAAGAAACGTAGAAAATTTTTAACATCAAAATGTTGTTGCCCTTGTGCTAAGTAGACATTACTGTCGCATACCTCAAGGAAGTAAACACTGGCTGAATCCTTTGGAAAACTTCAACCACAGAACCCACTGCATTAATCTGCAGAATGATAACTAAGGTCAACATTGAAAAATGCTCAAATAAATGAAAATTTTAGTTACATTACGGAAAACAGAAATTTACATATTGATTATGGTCGAGTTTATTTATTTGGAGGTCATCCTGTATGAACCAAAATATTAAGGCACACTAAAACAGTCTATACCTGTGACTATTTTTTTTTTCTCACCTAGATTAATCTGGATCGTTAATTGTTGTCATTGTGGATTTTCTTTCAGCAACTGTGCTTTTATTGTCCATATCTAATGCATTTGAATGTTAATATTTTTTTTAGATGTACATGTTCTTTTATAAACATCGATAATTGATATTTATATTGATGAATTTATGATCTTATCATATGGTAAAATATTGATCACTGCATCTGGATAGTTGAAGACATTAATTGTTCTGATAACAAGAAACTATGAGCACATTCAATATCATAATTTCTATCGTGGACAATGCTAGACTATCATATCTAAGTGCAATAGTTTGGATAACTTCAAATGGATTACTTTTATTATTTTTTTTTATAGAGAAAATTTGTTATTGAAGGTTATATATGTTTTGGGAATGGAAGAAGAAATTATATTGATGGTGTATTATGGAGTAAATGTAAATATTTTGGAATGAAATATGAATATTATGTCTTAATTTGATAATCCAATAAATTAATTTTGTGAATTAAATATTGAATTGATTGAATTTGATATTATATTTGATTTTGGAAATCTACAAGTATAATATATAAGGATAGTTTTTAAGCGGGGATAATAAGAGCGGTTTTTAGCCACTCCTATAATTTGAAAAAAATTAATAAGACATTTATAGAAGCGGTTACCACCGCTGCTGAGATTCCCACTCATTAATAACCACTTCTAATACTTGTATTTGCAATTGGATAAAAAACTGCTCTAGAAGTATAACTTTGTGATCCGGTTAATAATCATTTCTGTAGTCTACATTCATGTGTGAGCGTGAGTGCTTCTAAAATGTGTCTTTCTAAATCGGTCTTAAACCGCTTCTAAAGGTATCAATCAGAAAAATCACTTATTAGAAAAATCATTGTTGTTGAGCTTAACATCGCTAGTATCTGGAGCGATTTTAAAACCACTTCAATATATTTGGAAGCGGTCGAGAAATAATGCAAAATGGCTATTAAAATCGTTTCTAAAATCATTATTTTTTGTAGTATACCGGTCTTGTTTAGGAGCTAATTTCTTATTTGGACAGCTTATTTTCATCAATAATGAATTTTAGGTGGTGTTTAGTTGGAGGGTTTGGAATGAGAGAATGAGAATAAGAATTATATATAGTGTTTGATTAATGGATTTGTGATTGAAATTTTAGAATGATTTCTAAATATTTGGGAATCAATGAAACCTGATCTAAACGGTGAGTTTGAGAATGAGAATGGAAATGATAATCGATCGTCGGTGGTCGTCACTCGTTTCTCGTCCGACAGTCGTCGATCATCGATGGTCAACGATCGACGATTGGCGTCGACGAGCAATGGGCGGTGGGTGGTGGGCGACGGTCGATGATCGATAGTCGATTGGCGATCAACGTCCGATGGGTGATCGGTTGTCGACGATCGTCAATAGTCGTTGGTCATCGGCATCAGTGTCGATCGGTGGTAGACAGTCGGCGACCACCGACAACGACATCGACGTCGTCTCCGTCTTCATTCTCAACTTATAAATCAAACAATATTATTGAAATGATTAAATTCATTCTCATTCTTATTCCCACACTCAAATTAAAAGTCACCTCATTTCTTTGGTTTATAGTTCTAAATAAATCTTTGGTGGAGATAGACTTGTATTCATCAAATTCACAACAAATACTCTTTGCAATGAATATTCCACAACACCTTACTATACTTTCAACTTCCGAGGTCACTCAAACCTAAACCTCCCTTTTCTTTAGACAAAAATATCTCCCGCCATACCATTGGAAGTTTTTTAGAACCCCAAATGAAAATTATGTATAATCTCATAATCTTGGCTGTTATTTTTGTTGGAATCCTAAAAATATATAGCTAACAACACTTCATACCTTGGATAATAGACCGGATCAATTTTATTTTAGTTGCATAGAATAATATCTTATGAGTCCAAAGCTATGATATTTTGTTCAATTTTGGCCACTAAAAGTGTATAATGGTCACTCTTAATTTTGTTACTGCCAAAGGCACTCCCATATAGTGAAATAACATTTGCCCTCTGGATATATCAACTATCTATTTTATTATCTCTATTTCTGATCCAAAATATACATAAACCAACTAATATATATAACATCTCCCAGAAGCTGCACTAAATAACATCTCCTTGGGAAAGCAATAATAAGTCATCTATAATTGTCAAATGGGTAATTAAGTAGGATGCTATCACATTGTGAACGAAAATTGAACTTTGAATTGGTGATAAAGGTCATCAATAATCTATACAAGTACTTCAAAAATATGACAAAAAGCTAGGAAGAGAAGGGATATCCATGTCGTCTTTAATCAGTGATGATGAAGAAAGATAAATCACGGAGATATTATGTCTTTTTGACTTGATGATCAGAAACAGTGAAGAGTTTCTGAATTCAGATGAGGATTCTAGATCTCACGTCGAGATTTAACTTCCTATCCATCTATAGCAGTATCTGTATTGCCTTAGCTATCGGACCGTCTCGAAGGGACAATATCATATCCACATCTTGAAAATATTTACAAGTACCGTCATTCATTTAATTGAGTACGAGACACTAGTAACATATTGAATCATTCATATCCCACAAATCTAGTGTCAAAATAAATGCCAATAAGAATAATATGCATTTTTAAAATCCATTTTATTTGTATATCTCGACAACACTCTCTTACGATTGCATCCCCTTAACAATTTCTGTGCTAAGTTAATATTCTATGTGATATTTCTTCCGCTGATAAATGCAAATGCAAAGTCAATAATATCATCCAAAATATGAGCAATACATCATACTAGAATTTGGAATATCACCTTATAAAAAGGCATTGCAATGAGTGAGTTGATTTTGGGGCGAGAACAAATATTAAATTTAATTATTATTTCGGGACATCCTCTCCCATAACATCCCATCATGGCTAATTAAGGTACATTTTAAAGGTATTGCTAAGTTGTAATACAAGTTTTATTAAATTATATATTAAATGCTATTAACTTATATCACATGCCCTATTAAATTTTAACGTATACGCAATAAAATTACATTTTTTTATGATATAAATTTAGATGCTATAAATATTGTAAATTATTTGTCATCAACTCTAAATCTACTTTAAAGTTAACATATAAATCTACTTTAATATATATAGTAAATTAAATAAGATCTCCAAATCTTAATTACAATGTTAATATGAATTTTCACAATTTGGATATTTTGACTTCGTTAACCATTAGATAAATGGTATTGGCAAACTGAATGAAAAACCAAAGACAAGAGCATCAGGATCAAGCACACAAGAGTTATCTATATTCAATATTTATGACTAAGGCTAAATGAACTAAATGTTTATGATAATTAACATTTTACATTCGACTTTATAAAACTCTGTTTATCTTCATTCAATAGATATAAAATTAATTAAATAAATAAACTTTAAAAATATATTAAACTAAATGAATATATTTGAATTCATATGTATTTAACTCATTAATATTTACAAACAAAGATTAGAAATATAAAAGATTCTCATAAATTATATTTATGACAAAACTTATGAACCGAGTTCATCAATAAAACTTTATAAATAAATAACGAAGCTTTCGACAACTATATTATAAATAATCAAACAAACTTGAATTTAAAATTTAATAACATTTAAACAAATCAACAACCATTTTAATAACTTAGCTTATTTTAGGTTTGACTTGATTTATTAGCTCAGTTAGCTTTTTTTCAAACAAATTTAAATAACACAAAGTAGCTCAATTTGTCTCTTTTATAATATATCTATGATAATTTTCCATTTATGTTGCTAAAAATAGTAATTAATCCATTTATAGGTTAGTATATTGCATTTTTTCAATTTTTATTATTAGTCGTTTTAAATGAATACATATCCTAAATGCAATTTTTGGTTCAGAAAAATATTGGGCATGAGCGTATATCACAGAGTCATAAACTGCAAAAAACCATTGAGCTATTAACAATGGACAATTCTATCCATTTCTTGTTGGTCATGTCTAGTGGCATATTTTTTTTTTCCTCCGAGGCTAAAGATAACTTATGAATTTATCATAATTCTACAAAAATTAACTTTTATTAAATGTGTGAAAATTCTGATAAATTTGGTATGACATTTATTTATTTATTTATTTTATCTTTTGCTAATTTGTTAGTTGTCCTTGAGTTTTTTTTTTTATATTAGATAGATCATCTCTTTGCTATTCATTTATTAAATAAGTTAAGAATAATTCGGAGTATAATTTATACATATTAAAAAATTGACCTTTAGAATGTTCGTTTCAATTGAAATTATGATTTTCTTAATTATTTCTGTAAATATTTTATTACATACTCACTAAACGATATTACTAGTTACTGTAGTTGATAATATATTAAGCCATCGTGGCATCAACTTATCTAATTGATAATTTGCATAGCCACTCTAATCAATTATGTCCTTTTTTTTTTTTTCTCTCGGGATGACCGTTGATTAGAACAACATAGATGTTGTTATAAATGAACATGAATCGAATTTCGATATAAAATTTAATTTTTTTTTATTATTTTCATCAATAAATCAAGGGACATAATTTTATATGATATATCTTTTTTTATTATCATCGAGAAATCGATGATGAAGAACGAATATTATGGCCAACATAATTATCTACAAATTATGCCATTTTTAGAAAATTATAGTAAATAAACCCTTCACGAACGTAACCCTTATAGAAACCTATATAAAAAATTTCATTTGGTGCAGTTATAAAATATAAAATAATTAATTTAAAGATGATGTAGATTGTAATTAAGTCGGATAACTTGACAAAATGAGTTGTCAGAGATAATAAATTTGTTACAAATTCAATAAGCATGCAGTATTTTTATTGGTTTTGTGAGTTCCCCAGCGAAGTTAAGGAAGTTTTAGGTAGAAAGAAAATTTTTTATTTTTTATTTTTTTAGAAAATAGAAAATGATTTTTTAGTATTTTTTAATTTTTTAGAAAATATTTTTTTATTTTTTTAAAAACGAAAATGAAAATAGAAATGATTTTCTGGAGTTTTCTAATTTTCCAAAAAATATTCTTTTATTTTCTAAAAAACAGATATAGAAAATTACGATTTCTTATTTTCTCATAAAATTTTCTTTCTATCAAATGCCCCTAATTTATGTTTAGTCGATCACTGATAAATGTGCGAATTCATAGTGGTTTTATGCAAAAATAAATTTCCGTGTATGTTTTGGCGGGGAAGGCCCATGAATTTAGAATCCTAATTGGCCGCTATATAAATAAATCTTGATTTCCTTTCCCCCTCAGTGGCCCCTCTCCATTTCGATTATTCTTTCCCTCCTTTGCCCTAGTCGATCGCCTTCTCTCCCTTCTCCGCTGCTGCGGTTCCATCCCTGAGGTTTCGGCCAATGGAAGAAGGCTTCGAGGGCGATGTCCTCCCACCAGATCAGTGTTCCTCTCCCCTCCCCAAGCACAAGCTCCGGCGCCTCAAGAAAGTATCCCTTTTCGCCCCTCGCAGTCCCCCTACTTATCCTGATCCCACTTCATCGCCGGAAGTACCCCTGGAGGCTCTGGAAACTACTGCGACGCTGGATTTTGAGAAGCCGGTCCTCGAATCAGATGGAATCGGGACGGAGACAGACCCGGAACTCGAGTTCGACCCCTTGTTCCCGGATCTGGATCAACTGCAGGCGAAAAATACAGATATTGGAAGAGAAGGAGAAGAGTTTTTCCGGGGAAGGGACAGTGGTTGCTGCGGCGGACGAGATAAATGATGGAATCGAGAATGTAAAATCTGCGAAGAAAAAATTGATTTTGGAGGAAGAAGGTGAGGATACGAAGAAGAAGAATAAAAAGCGAAAATCCAGCGAGAAACCCAAAGAATCATTGCGGGAGAAGAGAAAACTTGAAAAGGTAGGATAGTTAATGTAATCCACACTTCAAATGTATGATACATGGTTGATTTATTTTTATTTATCATGACTGCCAGGAGCGACAGGCCCACTTGCTTCAAATTCACGCTGAATCACAACGGTTGCTCCGCGGTGTGCATCACATAACTGTTATTATTAGTTTTCGTTTCCTTTTCCTTTTGGTCTTGTCTCCTAGTTTTGTCCCGTTTCATGACTATTTTGTCTTGTCATCTGCTTCCACAAATGAAACACCATGGCAGAAACCAAAGATGCTTCCTTCAAGCCTCCTCTGTTTGTCCAGAAACCCATATCATCTGTTTTAGAGAAGATCAGGCTCAGAAAAATAGAGGTCTTCAAAAAGTGAGCATCAATTCACAAGCTTTCTCTAAATGTCTGTGTGACAAGCAAGCTTATTAGCTCAATATGCTGTTGCTGACAGATCTGTTGTTGTCAATCATTCCCAATCTATTGATGACACCACAAATTGCAAGGCTGATACCTACCATGATGGTAAAGCTAAAATGTCTGAGAGTAAGAAAGATGATGATGCAAGTTTGGAAGAGGTAGTTCTCACACTTTTGTTAACAAATCGTTGTTGATTCAAGGATTCATCATTATTTCAGTTAACTTAAATGGAAGCTGATATGCATTTGGGATTTTTCAGAATAAAGTTCCACATGCTGAAGAATATGTTAATGGAGAAGATGGAGGAATCACAGCTCATGACAGACATGGTCTTTGTAATCAAGTACACTTTAGTCTCAAATTGTTGTATGATCTTAATATCACATCATCAAATTGTTACCAATATGCCACATTCATTCCTGACTTGAGAATTGTACCTGAAGTTATACTTAAGAGTTCGGCTAACAGTGACAACAATATAAATGTATTACACTTGCATACTTATGGAATAAATGCAACATACAAAATAATAGAAGTTCTTTTAGGACAAAATATTTTTTGTTCATACAGACAACAATAACAAACAAATTAACAATCATGACTGTTCAAGCCTTCAAGATCAGCCACAGGGATTCATCTGTGATTGAACTCTGTGTGAAGCTATATCACTAATGTTCATATTTTAAGTCATTTTAATTGTGTTAACTAGAGTTGTAACTAATTCTACTTATCTAATTATAAATTTATTGGCTATCTTTGAGCAGAGAAACTTATATATGTCACAAGTAGTACCTTATAATTTTGTATGATTAAGCTATGAGAATCTAATTACTTGGTTGACATCAGAAATTACATTTCCCTGTTTTTCTCCAATGAAAATGCAGGTTTCTAATCTCAACTCTGATGTTGCAAACAATACTCTAGATGCTGACGAGGTCTGCTTTCTTTTTGAAGTGTTTAATTAATATTAATCTAGTTACCCATCCTACACTTTTCCAATTTGTCGAGAGTATTACAGTTACTGGCTTACTTTTTTTTTTTGAAGGATTCTAATGACTCTAATAAATCTGAGAAAGACCACCAGATAGTCTATAGTAAAAAAGAAGCAATAAAAAGTACCTTGTCAGTGTTGCCAACCTCATCCTCCGAGCTTGCACCTTTGGATAAGTAAGTGAAATGACTTTTTTGTTTATTGGCAATCAAGAGAAATTGATATGAAAAAGCCATGTTGAATGATCAACAATATACCTTGAACTGTGAAGTTCATGCAACAATTTTCTATGTGGTTACTTTTTGGATGTGGATAATTGGACAATTTTTTTGTCTACTAGTATATTATTTTATTTAAATGTTTCTATGAGAGAAGTGATCCTAGAGTTCAAGTGATATTCACAGCATTTTGCATGTTAATCAATGAATTTAGAAGCCATTGCCTCTTAAACTGTTATTTGTAATTAATGTGTTAATTAAATCTGTGATCTCGAAAATAATTGAAATGAAGAAACACAATTCCAATCGTGTCAGATTGTATTGTCTAGCAACAAGTTATGTTTCTGATTTTTCCCTGCCAATTTTGCACCAAGTTAAAATGTATCAAATGGGATTGAGTAAATGCTGTTCTTTTTGTGTTATCCTAAAATATATTTGGTCTACATTTGCATGAGATCTCTATATATGCTGATGAAGAAATGATGATAAGATGAATGCCCAATCAACACTTCTAAGGTTTAACTTTAAACAACATATTATTAGAGGAAGTTATATGCAAATATTCACTAGACTGAGGCCTTGGATTTCAGATTAGAGCATCATACATGTTAAATGAAAACATTGAATTTCAGATTAGACCTTGCATTCCTATTCCCTTTGGTGTATCAACGAACCCTTGATGTAGAAAACTCACTGATGAAGTTTTTTTTTTTCACATTTTGATTGAGACAATTTTGCATCTTCTATTGAGAGTTTCTTTATGTTTTCTTGTTTTTTGTTTTTTTTTCTGTTGATGACATCTCTTGTTTTATAGAGCTTCTAAGATTTCTAATACTTCACATCAGTTTTTTTTTTAGCAAGTTTCATGTGCTGATAACCAGCGGAAATTGCTTGACAGTGTTGGTCCTTCTGCTTCAAATTCATTAGAATGCCATGAAAATGTCATCCTCCAAACTCACAAGGCTTTTCATGTGGACTCCTATTCTGACGGTGCACTTGCCAAAGCCTTTCTTGATGATGAGGCTGAAGAAGAAGATGATAGTGACCATGATTTGATGAGGTTTCAAGAGAATGAAGAAGATGAAAGTGATGACAATGAAGAGCTAACTGATATGATTGCAACTGGTTTTGAAGAAGCACCAACTGATTGTGAAAGACGCAATCAACTTCATCGGAAGTGGCTTGAGCAACAAGATACAGCTGCAACAGACAATGTCATTCAGAGATTAAGATTTGGTAGTAAACAAAAAGAGCCAACTTTACTTCATGAAGAAGAAGCAAGTTTAGAACTTAGTGAAGAGTCTGAAGATGTAGAACCTTCAGATCTACATCCAACTAATTCCATTCATAAAAGCACAAAAATGGCTAAACAAATGATGTCAGAAATGTTTACTGAAGATCATGATGCTTATTTGCTATCAGATGATGAAGAGTCGGAGCAAAGTTTTATTCGTCAGCGTCTAATAGCACAGAATGTAATTTTTCTAACAATTTCCCATATCTTAAATTGTACCATCTGATTACTGTTAAAATATGTACTCATCAAGATAGCTTAGTTTTTGAAGAAGTTTTTATAAGTTTTTTTATTAAGTCTCATATCTTATGGATATTTACCAAGAGAGACTTAATTTATCTAGTGCATTGGTATTAATTTCCTCTAAGCTCCTATGATTCTTACATGGATTTGTTTCCATATTCATGTTTAGTGTTCAGGTATTTATTTACTCCTACATGGGTATGGCCACACCTTATTTTACATAAGTTTCAGCACATGATCACTTGGAGCCAGAGTGTTGGTGTGAGAGTTGAATGTCCAACATAGGTATGGTGGGCTAGATGAAGAGTCTCGGTAACACAGCTGGTCAACCATTTTTGCTTTACCCCTTTTACAACACATTAATTCCTTGTAAGATCAAAGTCATATCTTAGGGTTTTATTTTTTTAGGAAAAATCATATTTAGTGCTTGCTGTCATGTTATGGCACATATGTAGTGAGAGCTTTATTACCTGGTTTTCTAAACATATGACATGAAGCTTCTGTTCCTGACTATTAGAAATAAAGTTGATCAAGCTACTTATGTCTTGCCCACATATGGTGCAAGACTATTAATGGGTAATTGAATGTCTTGACTTTATTATTTCATTAATTGTGTTCTTAAAATTCCTAGTGGAGTCATTATTAGCATGCTGCAAATTATTTATTGACAAGAAAACTTCTAACATGAACAGAAGGAACCTGCACTTGATTCCCTCATAGATGTTGAGCATTCCAGAGAGATTTTTGGTCTTATCAAGAACATGAATGCTGCTCCTGAAACGAAAAAAAGAGCAAAACCAACATGTATGTATAGAAATTACCTTTTTGACTTTTGTATTCAGAATTTTTGTGTAATTTTTTTATACACCAAGTTTGTTCTTTTTAATTCTTTCACTCACGCTTGCAGCTTACTTTGGTTTTCTTCAAACAGAAAGCAGCAACAGCTATTCCAAGGTGACATGAGACTAGTTTGCAGTAGATCTTTAGTTTTTGATGTTCATTTTGTGGCATGACTCTTTAGTAAACTGTAGGTAAAAAGCTTTTGTACACAAATAATTTCAAGTTTGTTAGCACCCATTGTCAGTTTCCTATAAGTTCAAAAGTACAAAAGGCCAACTTTAAGGAATAACAATGACAAATGGTTGTAAGATTCACTAAATTTGAAGGTCTGTATTGATTATCCATCATGCTGCATTATTAGTATAATGCGAACTTAAACTTATGTTAACAACAAAAATAAGCTGAGTCTCAACTTTTTGAGGTTTACTTGGAAGATCTATTTTGCAATTGAAATTTATGTAAGCCTTAATCTCATACCTCTGATAATTATCATATTTTTAAATCACTTCCTTTTTCTGTCTCTTCCACTGAAGTATACAAGTCTAATCAATTCAGTTTGTGTAGTTATAGAACCTATTAATTGTCTTTGAACAAATTGATACGATTTAAACCTAATTTTTCCAAACCTTAAGTTATAATGCTGTAATTTTTGTAATTTAAAAGAACTTTGTTTTACACATCAGGCACCACACTTGACACACCATGTTGAGAAAATTAAGAGAAAAAGCAAGTGTTAATTCTATACTGCTTTCTTTCTCATATTCAGCACATATCTTTTGGCCATGCATGTAAGATTTTATAATTGCATTCAAGTTACATATTCAGCACATATCTTTTGGCCATGCATGTAAGATTTTATAATTGCATTCAAGTTATCATTATACTATCAGATCTAGTATTAATTTTGCTAACACGTAAGTGATAAATGCTAACTCTTTGCTAAATCTACAAGCCCAATTTTCTTTGCAGTATGTTAATTTCGGTCAGTGGTTTTTATCATGCAGTCTTCTTTTATTGGTCGAACTACAAGTTCTTCAATGCAATATTCACATAAGCAAAGTTCGTCTATTGCCCGAGCATTCATTTTTGGTCGTGATGACAGTAATAGCCGAAGTAGTCTTCCATCCTCTGAAAACTTTCAAGAAGAGGTATGCTAATTTTTTTTTCTTTCTCCTCAGAGAAACAACATATAGTTAGCTTTTGCACATATTGGAATCTGAGACATGATTCATGATCTAAATATGTAGATCATCTGGATGGCTAAATTCCTTATGAACTTCAACTATAGATAATTGCAATGGCTCAAAATTTAGTAACTAGAAACAGATTGAATTTTCTTTAATTAAAGGGGCGTTGCTTGTGAGGATTTCTTTTTGTGCTAAGTTGCCTGTTAATATGCAGATGGACAATCAATCTTGGTACATTTTATAAGACATACTTAATTTCTCTGGTTTATGAATCCTTTTTTATCTCTGTAAAACCTTGGTGCATTTCATTGGAACATTAGAAATTTGTCAGGCGAAGATTATTGGAATCATAGTGTTGGTACAACTTTGAAGTTCAACATAGGAAGAACTCAAAAGGTTTGTTTACCAATGTTTTCAAGCATTTAATAAAATTCACGGGCAAACAAATGATGCAATTTGCAGAACTTGGCAGGACAAAACACTCGTCTTTAAGAAATCCAATTACTTTCAAAATTTGCCTATGTTATAGAGCTAGAAACATAGTTGTGAAAAGCGCGTGCCTAGTTGTGCCGAGGCGCAACAGCTAGGCGCCCCATTTGTGCTTGGGTAGTGATCCAGGCGCAATACTTTAAAGAAGTGCGCGCCTCTTGAGAGGTCAATGTGAGCTTAAGGTGCAATTTCCCTCATCTTATTAAAGCAAAGCGACAAAAAATTTGAAGCTTAACTCATACCTTTATTTCCTTTTAAATTAATTAAATTGCATTCATGCAACATATTTCTCTTGTGTAGCTCTTCCTCTCTTCTAGATAATGAACATTAACATCCTTTGTAAACCTATTTTAATTATTTCTCTCTGTGAGACTCTTCCTCTCCCCTAAAAATCAATATCAACCTTCTCTCCCTTCTCAAATATGAACTCTTTTCTTGCCTACAATATCAACATTAGTCTTTTAAATTTGGCTATATTTTTTTGCTTTTATCTTTTTGTTTCATCATAATGGTATATTTTTCCCTTACAAATTTAAGTTCTTAAGTTTTCTTATCGGTTTTGTTTTTTTTCCTTAGTTTCTAATGATTTCGTCTCATTCACCGATTCAAATTGTAAATTAGTTTAGAATTTTCATTCTATTGATTTTGTTTTTTCTTTATAAATTTCAACAAGTTGTGTGCGATGCCTTTTTATTACAATAAAATGTGACTTGATACTGAGTCATTGGGACTTAGAAAAGATCCAACATGAAATTATGCAACATTAATAGATCCAAAAATTACAAAGAAAGTCAGATGCAATTTTTTGTAGTAAAGTAACAAATGAAGGATTTATAGGCACAAACAACATCTTGTAGGAGGCAATAGAAATGCCAAAGTTTGTCCGAAATGTCTGGAGCATGTAAAAGAAGAATTGAGTGTTTACATGAAAAAGAAAAAAAGATGTGAAAAATTAAATGGATGCCATGCCTCATTTTGATGATGTTGCTGATCAACTAGAGAATTGGGAAGCCAATGAAGATATCCCAATGAAAGGAAAAATACTCATCAGATTTATCGGGTCAGTGTTCTAGCCTTCCAACTAATTTTCAAGGCAAGAAACTAAAGCAAGCAGGTCAAATTGATTTATACTTTTAGCAAGATGTTGATGAAATTGTTAAATAAGGAAAGAAAAAAGAAATAAAGTTATATGATGAAAATAAGAAGAAATTGAAGGAGACTGCAGTGCAAAGATTTGCTAAATGGATGTATGATGCAGACATTCCATTTAATGCGGTAAATTATGATAGCTTGGACCATTAATTAAGGCTATTGGGCAATTTAGTTTTGGAATGAAGCCCCCTGCTTACCATGAAGTTAGGGTCACTTATTTAAAAGAGGAGTTGGACCGTACCAAGTCAATATTAAAAGACCATGAGACTGATCATGTTAAGTTTGGTTGCACTTTGATGGCTGATGGATGGACCGATAGAAAAATAGGACTTTCATAAATTTTTAGTGAATGGTCCAAGAGGGAGTGTGTTTATAAAATCAGTTGATGGGTCAAGCTACTCTTAGTAGAGAAAATGTTTGAGCTACTTGATAGATATGTACAACATATTGGGGAAATGAATATTGTTTAAGTCGTCACAAATAGTGCAAGTGCAAATGTTTTATCTGATATATATAATTTTAATACCATTATATAAAATTATTATACAATTTTTTTTACTTTTAAGTTTAACTTACAATATTATTTTCACTTTGAATGAATAGGCCAACTTTTGGATGCAAAGTATCCCCACTTATACTAGTGTCCATGTATTGCTCACTGCTTGGATTTGATGTTTGAAGATTTGTTCAAAATTCCTCTCCTAAAGAAGGTACATGATAGGGCCATGATGGTTAATGGATATATATATTGATCAGCTGGGCGCCAGATTGGTGTGCGCCTGTGTGCGGAAAGCTATGTGAACAGTGATTTCACTGTTCACACTAGTTGTTGTGAACAATGAAATTACTGTTCATAGCAGTATTTCGTGCATAGGCATAGAAACTTGATCTCCTGAGCGTCGATTGTATATGCGCCCGTGCCCTCCACGCGAGACCCAAGCCCAGTGCCGGCGTCGCTGCCATGCCGTCGGACCGGGCGTGATCGACGCGCAACTCGTCGGCGGTCCAATGAGGCTTGGCTTCCGGTCGGTTAGCGCCCAGAATCCGGTGCAAATTGATCGGAAATGACCAAATCATGCGGCCGATAATGGCGTGGCCACTGCCAGTTGCAAATCGGGCCGGATTTCGGTCGAATCGTGGCTGAATCCGACGCCGGATGGACCGACAACCGACGCCGGTCCGTCCGCTATACTCGACCGATCGCGATGGATTCCGGCTGAATTCGGCCCGATCAAGGCTTCCGGCTAAATTCGACGCTCGATTTCGGTCGCCACACCGCCGATTCGGTTGACCAGGCCGTCGATGGCTGGCGTGTCACCGCGCCGCGATCGGGCGGATTGCCGATCCGCTCGCAATGGATTTCGGTTGTAATTTAGTCGAATCCGCCCGCTCACGGCCGGGCGCATGGCGTGCCATTGTCGCGACGTGATTTGGTCATTTCCGATCGCTTACGGATTCCGAGCGCTTAATCGGTCGGAAGCCGAGCCTCCGCCGATCGCGACGAAGTCGCCGATCGCGTCTTGGCCGGCGGCCGACGGCGGTCGACGGCAGCGGTGGCGCGGCGACACCATGTGGGTCGTGCGTGAGCACACGTACATAGGAGATCACTATATATATATATCTATATATATATATATATATATATATATATATATATATATAGGCCACAAGTTTTAAATATGATGAGGAAATTCACAAGACAGAGGAATATGGTTAGGGCGGGAAAAACACTTTTTGCAATAGTGTTTTTGACATTAAAATGTGTTAGGATCGATGGCCCGGCTAGAAGGGGGGATGAATAGCTTAAACATTGTTCAATGAAATTCGTTTGTGCTTGATTGTCTACACACTTGTTAGCGCAACGGAATAATAATAATACTAACACAAATACAATTAAAGCTAAAATAAAAGTAAAGAAGACAAGAAGAACACAAATCTTTTAATGTGGTTCACGGTCTCTTGCCGCTAATCCACGATAATCTGTTAAGCGGATCACTCCTTCAACCCTTCCACTATTTTCTCCTTTAGCTCAAACAAGGTGGAGAAGACCTTCTTACAACACACTCCTCTTCTCACAAGATAATATGAGTAGAATCAGAGAAGAAAGGAGTAAAGACACTTAGTAAACTGTGGGAACCTTGAGAGTATGATTAGGAGTGAAAGTATTAGCCACCCTAAGGCTCCCATAGCCTCCTTTTATAGAGAGGAGACCCTTTTTTTCGTTGGCGTCAGCGATCATCGCCGCTTATAACGGACCGACTCCAACGACTTCGATCCGAGCGATCCTCTCGGTCGTCGGCAACAGTAACTGGCGATTATTTGCTCACCGATAATCGACTAATAAGCTGCTCGATCCAATTCGATTGCTACGAGATTTTGTGCCCGAGTGCACTTATAATAGTTGATTGTCAGGTTTGGTAGTCGACTGATGGTGGACCAGTCGACTGCTAAACCCTAGCAATCGACTAGTGGGCCACAAACCCTGTGACCTCGATCATTGCCATGACTTTGTACCCGATCGGTGATACCTATATCAGTCGACTGATGTCGAGTAAAACCTCAAACACAAGTGTTTGATCTTAACCTTGTGGCCAAGTTTATCTAAGTTGAACTACCTCGTCCCGGATTACAATCGCTCAACTGTCATCTCCCTACGGAGTATACCATTGAAGCTCTCTTCCTTCGGCCTGCGTCCCTCGGATGCACTAAGCTCACGGCTTCTCCCCGTATCATCCTTCGTGTCTTGTCCTGAAGTTTGTTTCCTTTGACTTAATTCCATGTTGCTCATCCGGCGGTCTCTCGGATGCACTAAGCTCACGGCTTCGCCCTATGTCATCCTTCATCGACTCAAGGACCCGAGCCATGAGATGAATGAACCTTCTAATGCTTTATCACGTGACATGTAGCAGTCGATCGGTGTCAAGCTTCAGTCGACTGACATCTGATAATGCTGAAACCGAATTTTTTAAACCAACTTCAGAAATGTGTTAAAAATTCATAAAAATTCGAAAAATCATGAAATTTTGGGAACACATTTCTTATGAGTTCCTCTATTAGGGAAAAATGATTTTTCATGAAAATACATATAGTTTTCAAAAGTTGGGAAAAAATTCAAATGTTCTAAAATTCTCAAATTTTGTATCAACTTGGAAAATTAGTTTTGCCTTTAAATGTTTTAATGCATCAACTCAAAATTTTCAAAACATGAAATGTTTTCAAATTATAAAGAATATCCAACTATGATTTTTGGGCAAGATGTTCATGAGTTAAATATTTTATTTTTTCATAGTTGGTCAATGATTGCTATATCATGATACATCTAATGACTCATCAAAATGCCATAAGCATTAGTGAATCATTTGTATCAATCTAACATTTCACCCATGACTATGGTTATCAATCAAGTTATCCTTATAGTGGGTTGTGAGATGCAACTAAAGTAGTTCTACTTAACCAAAAATTTCATGCAATGCTATCCAAGGTTAAGTATAACTCATTATCACCATAAGTCAATCATTTAGCAAAATATGAAATAAATTCAAATATGGTTGACTATCCTAGGTTTTTCTAATTTTTAAGGATTGACTTGGGTACCCAATATAGATTCTTTTGATAGGGTTTACTAAGTATTCCTTAGGATTCATTTTCTAGCTACCATTATTATTTTTGATTGCCCTCTAGCAATTAGACAATGATATGATTTTTCATTCTTTAATCTCTTATATCCCCTTCTTATCAAACTTGTCCTTTGGCTTCCTATAATCATTTTCAAGGTATTTGAGTCTATAGTAAATTTTTCAAGGGTTTTGCTAAGGTGTTTTATCTTTTCCTTTAAAATCCTGTTTTCTTTTAAGCATGCATTATTTGTACTAGAAGAAACATCATTATCATGTGAACATGCATTCTTTAGCTTTTTTTCCAGAGTTCTATACTCATTTTGCATGCATTTATTTTCTTTTTAGTTCTAAACAACTCCTAGTTAAACTTGAAATCATCAATTACATCTTGAGTAGGGAGATTCTTTACTTCACTTACCCAATCTTTTTCCGATTTCAAGATTGTGCTCCCCTACACTTGAGCCTCCTCCTCACTTCAGGCTTCCTTCTTCTTGTTCGATACAAGGTGAAGCTACATCATCTACTCCCATGAGTGCAAAATGACCTCTTCTTCCTACGAGGATGAGTCCATGTAGCTTTTAAGTTTTGAGATTTTGACTTCTTCTCCTTTCCTTTGACTTCTTCTCTTCTTTCTTCTTGCTTTCTTTCTTCTTCTTCTTCTTTTCTTTCTTGTTTTTGTTCAATAGGGGACACTCATCTCTCATGTGTCATTCTCCTTGACAATTGTAGCAAATGAACTTCTTAGTCCTCCTATCATTAGATTTGTTAAATTTAAAACCTTTTAAAGCACGCCTTACCCTTCTTACCATGTATGTCTCTTCATCGCTATCCATTGAAGAATGTGAATCGTTATCCGATGAAGAGGGTGTTGTCTTCTTTTTCTTCCCTTTGCTTGCAACAAGCGCTACTCCCCTTGATTGGTTCTTCAACTATTCCTTCAAGGCGAGTTTCGTGAAGTTCCATAGTAGAGAAAAATTCTTCTAAAGTACTTATCTCTAGATTTTTTGAGATATAGAAGGAATCCACCATGGAACTCCATTTTGAAGATCGGGGGAATGCGTCAATGACTTTCGTGATCATATCCCAATTTGATAACTTTTCCCTTACACTAGCCAAACCATTAATTATTTCTTTAAACTTAGAATGCAATGACAATACCTTTTCTCCTTTGTCTAATTTGATGTTATTGGGTTGTCATCGGAGAAGATCTCGTCTTACTAATTTGACTTCGGATGTTCCCTCATGAAGCTCTATTAACTTCTCCCACATCTCCTTTGCGTTTGAACATTCTCCAATCCAATTTATCTCTTGTTGAGGAAGAACATTGAAGAGGTGATGTTTGACTTTCGAATTTGCTAGATGCTCCTCCTTTTGCTTCTTAGCCCATCTTGATTTTTCGATTGACTTGTTGTTTTCATCCTTGGGTACCTCGAAATCATTCTCTATTATTATCATAATATTAAAGTCAGTTTCGAAAAATACCTCCATCCTTTTTCTTCCACCACAAAAAATCTCCTTTGAACTTCGGTGGGTGGATGTTCATGTCGGCCATTTGATATGCTTATCGCGGCAATGAGTCCGTTGATAAGATCCTCGCTCTGATACCATTTGTTATGATCGATGGCCCGACTAGAAGGGGGGAGATGAATAGCCTAAATGTTGTTCGATGGAATTCGTTCGTGCTTGATTGTCTACGCACTTGTTAGCACAGTGGAATAATAATAATACTAACACAAATACAATTAAAGCTAAAACAAAAGTAAAAAAGACAAGAAGAACACAAATCTTTTAACGTGGTTCACGACCTCTTGCCGCTAGTCCACGACAATCCATTAGGCGGATCATTCCTTTAGCCCTTCCATTATTTTCTCCTTTAGCTCAAACAAGGTGGAGAAGACCTTCTTGCAACACACTCCTCTTCTCACAAGATAATATGAGTAGAATTAGAGAAGAAAGAAGTAAAAACACTTAGAAACCGTGGGAACCTTGAGAGTATGATTAGGAGTGAAAACATTAGCCACCCCAAGACTCCCATGACCTCCTTTTATAGAGAGGAGACCGATCGCAATGTCAGAACGGATCGACTAACGGCTCGACCAAGCTTGATCCGCGATCGTCACAACTTAACGGTAATCTGAGCAATGATCGCATCGGCGATCGATAAGCTATCGCACCTAACTACTAATCGCTATGAGAGATTCCGTGAGTTTATTATAACGCCGATCGAAGAAGGCCTGATTAGCAATGACTAATGGTGGACCAATGACCGTTAAACCCTAGCTATCAGGCCACAAACCCTAACTAACTTCACCAACTCACGATTTCAGATTAATTGATCGATACCTATATCACCAATCGATGTCGTAAACCTCAAACACAAGTGTTCGAGCATCCGACACTTGATTTTAGCCATTCGTCAAGTTCATTTAAGTCAACTACCCTGCCCCGGACATAATCGCTAACCTCATCTTCCCACGGAGTACACCATTATCAAGTTTTTTCCTTCTACCAAGGCCCCTGGATGCACTAAGTTCACGATTTCTCCCGCGCCATCCTTCGCCTCGCCTCTAAAGTTTGTTTTCGCTTAATTTCATGTTGCTTATCCCATGTCCCTCGGATGCACTAAGCTTACGGCTTCTCTCCATGCCATCCTTCACCGACTCAAGGGCTCGAACCATGAGATTAATGAACTTGCTAATGCTTCATCAAGCTACTCATGTGTGATTCATTAAGTCCTGCACAACTTAGAACACACATCAAAACCATGATCTACTTGGGTTGATTGCCCTAACAAAATATTTCCAAAAGTAAATATCAGTTTGAGAAAAATGCTTACTTCTACAAAGTGGACCACCACCAAGATTTGCAACAGAGATGTCAGATACATGGTGTCAGAAGTTTAGTCATGCCATCGTTGGAATATTGTTGTTTATGCTGTGAAAATAGGTGGTCCATTGTTAAAAGTTCTTTGGTTGGTTGGCTAGGAAAAAAAGCTTGCAATGGGATATTAATGCAAGTGGAGGACAGGATGGAAATTCTTCCACGTGCGATATTTGAATAGAGGGTAGAGAAATCGAAGGAGGAGAGAATTCGTAAACAAAGATGATTCACTTCTAGGTGAAACAAAAGAAATCTTATTAATCCAAAAAACATCCTCTTACAAGGGCTCTAGCCCATGTTTAAATAGCCTAGGAATTGAGAAAAAATCGAAACAAATAAAAAAATAATTGAAACCCCAAATTGCTGGTGTTGTGGGGGAGGTGTGCCACGACTACGGTGGAGACCACGACTTGGCCATGGTTTAGACCATGACTGTGGAAGCGAATATAGGCAGGTCGTGTTCCCTACTGAAACTTCCTGTTAAACTCCAGAATGAAACATGATTGTGCCCTTGGGCACCACCAACATGTGTTAGCCTCTGAAAACTCAGTTTTATTTCATTTTGATCTAGAATGACACATGCTTGTGTTTGCTGGTGAATGTGATTGCATCAAATACTCGAGATTGCAAAGAATTTGTCCTCAAGTTTGGATTAGTGTCATCACTTTTTATGACATAAAGACTCGTGCTATCTCGGATTAAAAAGACTCATGCCCATCCACCACTTGTTGCAACTTTGCCAGTAAATTTGGACTTGAGTCTAAAATGTTACTTGGGTGAAGTAGTAAGGTATAGGTCACTTTCTCTTGTGCAACCACCTCTAATACTTGAACATAGAAAGAAGAGTAGAGCTAAAAGATACCAAAACAAAAGTAGGAACCTCTCATCGGGGTGTTAGTACAATCTTCTATCCTTCGATATAGGTTCTCTCCTGTCCATCATTGATAGCTTCACGATCATTTTGCCGGGGTAGTTCCCACAATATGTAGCATACATTCATCGTTTCGACCTTGGGAGTGAGACGATTCTTATGAACAGTTATCACCTTGCGGTTAACTCTGTAAAGTACCTCGTCAATGTTGTCCTCGTAGTAGATGAGATTGCTCATGTCTTGATAAACCAACCAAGACTACTACTCTGTCTTCTCGTACCCATCTTCGTGAAATACTTTGTCAATATCGTCTTCGTTATAGATGGGGTTGCCTATGTCTTTTTCAATCGATAGAAACTGCTCTATTTCGTGTAAATCGTTGTGAGCGACTAGTTGGTGAGATTCTTCTGTATACACATCTATTGATTGGGTGGCCTGCTTCAAAGTATGAAACTGTTGAGCATAATTAAAAGGGAGGAAATGACATTTCATCTTCTTCTTTATCTTTTCTCAATTAGTAATCTTGGCTTTGTCCTACCTTCCGTGAAAGTGTCGTAATTGTTCCCACTAAATGGAGGCTCGATCCTTGAGTGTTATGACTACTAATTTTATTTTGGCATGATTAGGAACTTCTTTAAAATCTAAAATTTATTCGACTTCATCAATTCAATCACTAAAATTTTATGCGTATAATGTGTCGAAAAACTCAGGAAGCTCGACGCAAAAACCAAGGCCTTCATATCGTTCTTTGCGACCACGGTATTCACGATGATATGGATTTTTAAAACTCGAGGTAGACCGCTGATTAAATACCTCATGATCTTTAAAATCTTACATTGATAGACGTTGAGATAATTCCGCAACTTGTCTTCTAGATTCTTGATGTGCTCGTAGGGGTTTCGATATTGGTACGAGGCTTCCTCAGTCGGAACCCGCCTTTCACGACTATGATCATGATCACAATGACTATCCATGGATCTAAAGCTTTGATACTAACTGACGCAGACGGAGTAGCAGGATAAGAATTCTTCCACATGCGACATTTGAATAGAGGGTGCAGAGAAATCGAAGGAGGAGAGAGTTCGTAAACAAAGAGGATTCATCTCTAGGTTAAACGAAAGAAACTTTATTAATCCAAAAAAATATCCTCCTACAAAAGCCTTAGCCCATGTTTAAATAGCATAGGAATTGAAAATTTTTTGAAACAAACAAATTAAAAAAATAACTAAAACCCTAAATTATTGGTGTTGTGGCTGCAACGTGTCATGACCGTGGTGGGGACCACAGCTTGACCGTGGTCTGGACCACGACCTTGGAAGGGAACATGGCCAGATCATGTTCCCTGTTGGAACCGCCCGTTAAACTCTAGAATGGAACATGGTCTTGACGAACCCATGTTGGTCTCTAAAAACTCCGTTTTGTTTCGTTTTGGTCCAAAATGATGCACACTCGTATCAAAGGGCATAGACAAACTGTGTTGTATGGTGAATGCGCTTACTTCAGATACATTTATGAGGCAATGGATAGGGCTAAGCAGAGCCAACTCTAACATTAGTAAGGTTTTTATTTAGAGCCTAATTTTTTTTTTTTTGTTGTCAAAATTCACTATGGATAAGGGCCCAACTAGCAGGTTTCGCTTAGGGCTTTAAAATAAGACGGGCTGGCTCTTGGGCTAAGGAAGTTATTGCTGCCTCATTTGATAGCAATGAAGATAAGTACATAGATATTTTTGATATAATTAACAAAAGATGGTTGATACAACTCCATCGACCTTTGCATGCAGCTGGTCATTTTTTAAATTCAGAGTTTTTCTATTTGGATCCTAAAATACTAAATAACACAGAAGTTGAGATGAGTTTGTATAAGTGTATATCTAAGTTATGTGAAGGTGATGAACTATAAGATAAAATCACAAATCAACTATTAATCTATAAGAGGGTTGAAGGATTTTTTTTAGAATGCCCATGACCATTAGACAGAGAACCAAACAGTCATCAGGTAATCATTTTTTTCTTAACATATCATAGGTAATGTTATTTAAAATTAGTAGCTTTTATTTAATTTCAAATTTCAATATTTTGCAGCCGAATGGTGGTTAGCGTATGGGTGTTCCACACCAGAATTACAAGCTTTTGCCATTAAAATTTTAAGGTTGACATGTAGTTCATGTGCTTGTAAATGAAATTGGAGTGTTTTTGAACATGTAAGTATAAATATTTAAGAAATATTAAATAAATTATTATTAAAAAAATAAAATTAACATAATTTTTTGTTTTGTGTGAAGTTTCATTCCAAAAGAAGAAATAGGTTGAAGCAAAAAAGACTAAATAATTTAGTTTTTATTAAGTATAATAGGGCTTTGAGGCGTCGATATGATATGCGTACATTGTTGATCCTATTGCTTTGGATGAGATAGATGATAGCAATGAATGACTGATGGGGCGATTAAATGATAACATTGATGATGACAATTTGACTTGGAGTGAAGTTGCACGAGCTTTATGGAGTTGGTGAAGATGCCTACAGTTTTTGATCTCGAGCTTCATCTTTTTCAAAAGAAGGGCAACTACATCAAAAAGAACTAAGAGAAGATTGTCTACAAGTCAACTTATTGATGAAGAGGAGGAAGAAATCAGTCTTGAGGAAACCGACGAAGATTCTGTTAAATACAAATTTGAAACATTTGATGACGACAACAATGATATGATTGAGGAAGATGATGAAGATTTTGATGATTTAGATATTTGAAGTTTGATTTTGATTATGAAGATAAACTATTTTAATATTTGAATGTTGTTTAATAGTTTATGGACTATAATTTTGTTAGTGAAATATTTTGATAGAAATTTCCTATATATGTTTGAATTATAAAAATTTTATACCCAAAGTGCCTTACTTCAGTAAGACATGTGCCTTACCTTACACCTAGCGCTTCAGGCCTCACAACATCTGTGCTTTTGGGCGCCTCACGTCTTAAATAACTATGGCTAGGAAGAATATAGGAGGGGTTGCTTTCCTTTGTTAAAGCCTGCAAATGACAATTGCACAAGATACAGATGTTGTAAATGATATTTGTAGTTGTGTTGTTTAGTTGCTTGCCAATGAATTATGATCTAAAATCATAATTGTTTAAATGATTACAAATCCAGGTATATTATTAATAGTTGAAGTACATGATGCAGTCATTTTTTTATGAGACCTTCAGATATCTGATATTGGACATATATGTCTTTTCATAGTTACTTTTTAAATAAATTTTGCATGTTCACGAACCATTTATTTTAAGATAAGTTAAAAGGGTTTACAATTTTTTTCATTAGTTATTTTATATCTTGATAACAATAGAAATGAAAAGCAAATTTTCATTATTATGTGCTTGTTAATTTTTATAATTCATTCAGTAAAGATAACCGTGATAATGCCATACATTGATAATGTAGTTTACATAAACTTATTGAGGACTTTGTGTATAATATATTATTTTTTAATTTGCAAAAACATATTGACATTAGATGAAATATATTATCCTTTATTTTATTTTCCTTTTTCTCTCTATATCTTAATGTGTTTTATGTTACTTCCAAGTAGCTAACATGACTTGTAATCTTTCATGTGGCAATAGGATTTGTAGATTTTTAGGCAACTGTGCAAATCTATATATAGCCAAAAACTTGAATACATAAAATGATTGATTTGTTGTAAATGCTTTTTACAACTTTTTTAAAGACAATAAACAATCCTTTAATATGACCCAAGCTTTGCCTAATTAGAAGTTTTATCGAAAACAACTTTGGAGGTTTGGATCGTATTGGGGCATTGGCAAAGTACGGTTGTGAACCAATCTTTCTTGAGCCAGTTTTCACTATTCAGTTCAGTTATAATTTTGCTGCGTAATAAGATGGAACAGGTTTTTCAAACATGAATTAGCTTTCTTCTTTGTTTTCTATAGTATTTCTTCTAAGTTGAATATGCAGTCTCGTGACAATCGCTTTATGTTTCAAAGAAACGATGCTAAGTTGCTAACCTCTAATATTGTCGTTTCTGGAATTAAAATATCTCAGTTGAAAAATTAATGAAAAACATGATCAAAACGTGTAGTTTCTGAAAGGAATCTGTTGGCAATGGAATGGAAGTTTCTGAATATCCCATTCCTTAGGGACAGGGTGACACTATATGATGCTGGGGGAAAAAAAGGAAATGAAGCATATGATTACTTATAGAGTCACCACTAGGATTGATCTGGTTTAAAAATCTTACAATGGGCTCTCAAGCTTCTTCCTATCAACATTAACAGATGTGGTTGACTCGCCATTAGATGCGCAATTGTTTGACTTGCTTTAGCCATGCACATTAGGAATCTTATATCATTTCTCTTAAAGAGATATATAGTTCTAGACAATTTTGTTAGCTTGATATCTTCCATTAGCTCGTAAAATGAAGTGTAAATCGTGCTTCAAAATATCGTTTGTTTTGGGGTTTATCTCAATTTTTTTTTAACCTGAAACTATGTCATGGTATACAAACTTAATTTGCAGTATGCAAACTAACATTCTGGTCTGTGATTGCACTCCGCAGAATCAGCTAGAGAATAAGAATAAGAAACCTTCTGCAAAGTTCAGTGGCCCGCAAATGAAATCAAATGCCTCTAAAGCAAAGACTGAATCTAACACAAATTCAAGTTCTTTGTTTGAAATCCTGCAACAGTCATCTACACACTTCGACAAACAATTGGAGAGCAAGATGAGTGGCAGCAATACAATCGAAACCAAAGCGGCCCATCCATTTTCAGCTTTTAAAATTCAGAGGAAGTTTTCTAAAGTTACACAAGGAATTCATAGATCCCAAGGATGAAGTGTCCTTGTTTATTTTATCAGTCAAGTCACCCTATTGTACTTGTATGTAATCTGAAACTTTTTCAGTCTTGCATGATGCATAGGCAGCTTGTTAAGAGTGTCCCGTACAATAACCGGCAATTTCTTTAAGCAAAGAAAAGGAACATAAAGAAAATATACGCTGGAGCTTCGAGGACTCTGAATTGGCACTGCGAAAGGGGCGTTCTTGGATATGCTTATTTGTTTATTGTGTTGATTCTCACTGTTTCGTAATTATTCTCGGCTGTGTTAGATAGAGTGCATTTAATATAGGGGGTGCTATCTGATTGGAGGCATTTCGAGTTTTGGGTAAAACGAATCGTCTGAATAATTGGTACTCTTTAAGGCAAATGGTTAAATTTAGTACTCTTCTCTAAAAATTGGTATTATGAGAAAAATAAATTATGAAGAATTTTATGAATTTTGACGTGAAGATCATCTAAATTCAAAAACAGATTTTAGATTTTTTCTGGAATTGATCTATATTATTTTTATAAACATCGTCACGTCTTAGCCATTAAGTCATCTTGTGAGAACATGAAATTTGGTTTTTGGACGGTAGTGCGGCGAAGCGCTACATTTTAATAGGTGAGTCGATTACGGAGGATCTAAAATCCCCTCGGTTCGATGACTCCTCGCTGCCACCGTGTCAAGGGACATAGTTCCCCGCGATTTACTCTCTCGGCGGACGGTGGGAAGTCGCTTAGACAGATTCTCAACTTGTTGAAGAACATGAAATTTGGTACTCTTGAATGAGAGCAATTTGGCTAATTTAATAGTAAGTTTTACTTATGTGAAAATATTTATTGACTAATTTAATATTCGCATACTCTTCATCGGCATTGAGATTCTACCATCTGAAGCAACTTTAGTCGTATCGATCCCAATAATATGAACTGAGCTAACCAATCAATTCCGAGTACCTAGTAACGCTTACTATGCGGCTACTAATGTAAAATAGTGGATTGAAAAAAAAATAGTAAATTTGTTTTTTTTAATTTCTTTTTGAGAAAAAAATATAGAAAATTTCTAAAAATAATTTTATATAAAAATTATTATATAGAACCCTTTGTTCCAAGCCTCTTGAGCTCTATTTGTCCTTCTTGAGCTTTTCATTTTGAGTTCCTCAAGCTCTCGAACCCTCCTAGCTCCTTGAATTTTTTGTGCTGAGCTCCATCTCTCAAGTTCTTGCTTTTGCTCATGGCCCAATTAAGACAACCTTAACAATTATAAGTCACAACAACTGGACACGACCCTCCATGATCCACACTTTTGCAACTCACTGTCCATAGGGTTTAACAGTCTTAAGGTTTAAACTTGGAATGTCAATGCTCTTTATGTATCAAAGTTGGCAGTAATATGAATGATGCTTATTCTAATCTTAACCTAATTCAACTTTTTTTTTTTCTCAATTAATGTTCTATCATTTGGTTTCCACAGCATTATCATAAAAAAGTGCAGAAGGACATTGCTAACGTGTGTTCTTCTATGTGTGCAAGAAGGCTTTCATCCTCATCAAAATATTTGTCATTATTCGAGATAGTAGATTTTAGTTGCATTAATTTATCCATAGGACTGAGCCTCTTGGAGCTTGACACACTTTATCATTATGCAGCGTGATACACCTTGGCCCTCCTATCATCATCCAGCGCATAAAGTTGTCCTAAAGTAAATTATTTTAATTTCCTATCCAATTTGCTCCAACCCTCCTTTCATTGGTCTAGTTCCTCCAAATGTCATTGACTATTTTCCAATCTACTTCACAACATTCTATGAGTAAATAACTTATATTATTCTAATGTATCTAATAAATACAATTTACAGTAATAAATATTAAAATTTTAATATTTACCTTAATTTCCAAAGATACTGCATATAGTACTGATAACTTCTTTTCTTTTAAAGTTTCGTGGACATTAAACTACTCTTAAATCTTTCTCTTTTTTTTTCTTTTGTTTTTTGTCAAAATATTCTCTTATTTGGCAGGTGAGGTATTTATATAATAATTAAAAAAATAACATGAATATTTTAGTCTTAGTAAGAAATATTTTAATAGCAAAATTAAAACCTTCAATACCAATTGGTGGTTATTATAACTCCAGTCAAAGCGAAAAAAAAAAAGGAGAAACACTTAATTGTGAAAAGATGTACTATTTAATCTTATTTTCTTTAAAATATAACAATTAAATAAACTACTTTTAATTTTTTTGTTATTTAAAATGTTCTTTTCTTTTATTAAACCATTTTTTTAATATGCAGGTCAGAAACCACAAATCATAAATAATCATGTGGATGGATGCCCCTGGAGGAACCCTATAGAAGTATTTGTCCATTCAATTTATAAGATTTAATCTCGAGTGTGATAGATATATGTTCTTTGTTAATAAATCATCAAGAGTCCAGATTAATTAAATAACCTATTGACAGATTTGAGATTAATTTTAAAATGTGTTGTTTCTTTAATTTTTATGTTAACTAAACGGGAAAAAAGCCTATACTAACTTAACTCTAGTGAGATTAAACTTACACTCCAAATAAGAAAATGAATAGATGTAAATAAAAAGAAGTGTAAAAATTAAAATAAAGGCTTTTCCTCTTTATTTGCATTCATTCATTTTTCTCAGTTTTTTTATCCTTCCAACTTCCAAGGAAACAAAATCGATCATGATTTGCCATTCAAATCCTTTTTATTATGTATTTTGGTTTGTTATTTATTGGATTGCAAGGGATACTTTATTTAGTGCTTTTTTTTTGGATAGGGCTATGAATGAATAATCTGTTGGAAAAATTTATTTCTATTCATTCAATAAATATAAAATATATAACATTAAATAAACTTAAATACTAATATGTATGGCTCATTAATATTCCTAAAAAATCTCATAAATAATTTATCAATAAAATTATTTATTAATTTATTTAAATATTCCTTATACTTTTATTTATTTATAATTTATTGAAATACATAAAAATGTATTACTAAGATTAAAAATTAATAATTTAATTTATCAAAACAATATTTTGATTAAATTATAAAAAAAATAATTTTAGTTGAGCTCGAAGAAAAATTTAAAAATCTTTTAATAAATAAATTTAAATAAGGTAAATAAATGTTATTAAATACTGTCATCTACACTTCTGTCTATGTTGGCAACGCAATGTCCATTCTCACCAAGTACAAAGCTAATCAAATATAATTTTGTCCACAAATTTATATTGTGTTGATCATCCAATTTTGTCACGAGAACAAATAGATAATTTTAAAGATAGAACTTTTTGAACATTGAAAATTTTAGTACTTCTATGACGTTTTGTGATCCACATCTTCGAATTTTATTTTTTTTTCAATTTCTTGACTTCGATTATAAGGAAGAAAAATTTATTTCATTCTCAAAAAATAAAAAATAATAATAATTTCAAATATCGATTCGAAGGCTTTCAATTTATCGATTATGAATCTGAATAACTTCTGACAATTGACACATAAAAGTACTAACATTTTCAATGTTAAAAAAATTATACTTTTAAAATCGTCTACTTTAATTAAACATTTTGAAAAAGTTATATTTTCATTCAAAGAAATACGAACAAAATATAAATATTGTAAGATTTTTTATAAATTATAATCGAACAATGATTATGAATCATTGAAGTGACCGAAACAAAACATCCAATTTGAAATTGAACATTTTCAAATGCAACTCTTTATATTTTTATCGTCCACTGAATATGTCAATTTATTTTTTTTAAAAATATTTTGATATTAAATTAAGAAAATAATTAATTAAATGTATTTATGTATAGTATATTTCTTTTAATTTTGGATCTAAATGTATTTTTTAAAGATTTTATTAAGAATCTCATAATCTAGCTACTCAATATGTTTACAAACTACAATTATTCGATCACACAATTAAAAAATAATAAAATAAAGAGAGAAATACGATGGAAGAATTTAATAAATTAAATAATAAAATATATTTATATATGTTCTTTATTTAAAATAATTATTAATAAACTCATTCACATATGATTATAATTTATGGATAATAACTCTTAAATAATTTAAAAATATTTATAAATATATCAAATTTTTGACGAATTATACATTGCTCATGACATCTTTCTGTTTTATATATATATATATATATATATTAATTGAATAATAATAATTTCGATCATACTTAATCGTAAATTATAATCATCTTAAATGATTAAAGTTAAAGGTTGATCTTTCACGAATAATTAATCGTCGATTTGGGACCATCGACTCATCAATATAGAATAGTAATCCATTTACTCACACTTTCTTTCGTACAAATTCCACGTCAAAAATTGGAACCTTCATTTACTCACGCTTTCTAGTTATATGTTATATTGTGTTTTTTTTTTTTTATTTATTTATCAAGTTTCAACGCTAATCCACTAATCCAGATCGATGCCTCACGGCCTCAAGAAGTCTCTCCACACTAAATCGGGATGTGACGCTACGCAGTCATCATCGTGAGGGTATGACGATTAGGATTCAGACTCACACCAATCCAATTGGAAAACAAGAATCCGCCTCTGCAACTCGCACGCGAATAGAAAACGATGAAATTCCTCAGAATCGCTGCGGTAGACGGAGCATCACGCCTACAAATGTCACAGTTCTTCTCACGCTAAACATTTTGCTTCCTCAACTCGACCCCGAGCAAGAACGATGCGCTTCGAAGAATGGCCATATTTTTATTTTTAATAATTTTAAAAATATATATATATACTTATTTAATCTATTAAAAAACTTATTATAGTAAGTGTTTTTATTTCAATAAAAATATAAATATCTTTGTTCATATCTATATATAAGGTGCACGTAAAAAAAATTTAACCACAATATGATATACTTATTTAGTTATAGTACGCTATTTTGATAGAGACAGTATATCTATAATTTACTCGTTGCAATAAGTACTTTATTTAGTCATATTATATATTTTAATATATTTTTAAATAAATAATATTAAGAAATGGTTGGAATCATTCATGTACGAAAAACATTAATCATCTCCGGCGTGAGGTATATAGTATTGTTGATGGATAGTGGAGACTAATTCACGTTTGACATTTTTTTTTTAAATTTTAAACCATCAGTACAAAATCCAGGCCACGCAAAATTAAACGCTACGTCGATAAATAAGACCAAAATCGTACATTTAGACTATATTTGCGATTTATTTTCTGCAATCTTCTTCTTCCTCCTCCTCCTCCATGGTGTCACGAATGCTTCTTCCCCTCGTCTCCGGCAAGAAAACCGTCGCCATCCCACAGAAAGCGATTACCACCCCGAACGCGCCGAACGACACGAAGCTCCACCTCCTCCCCACCGCCACCAGCATCGGAGCGATCGCACCGCCGAGGAAGATCGCCAGCCTGATCAACGAAATCGCCGACCCCCTCACGCACGTCGGGAACAGCTCCACACAGTAGATCAGCAGCACGTCGAACGCCGTGCACACGCTGAAGAAGGACACCACCTCCGCGGCCATCCGCCACGCCTTGGTCCCCAAGAACACGCACGCGATGTTCAACGCCCCGCACGTCGCCGTGAACCCCAGCACCGACAGCCGCCGGTCGGTTACTCCGAGGATGACCAAAGCGGCCAGCGCGGAGGGCACCTCCGCCACCGCGTTGAACG
Source organism: Wurfbainia villosa (assembly GCA_025175895.1). Classification (NCBI taxonomy): domain Eukaryota; kingdom Viridiplantae; phylum Streptophyta; class Magnoliopsida; order Zingiberales; family Zingiberaceae; genus Wurfbainia; species Wurfbainia villosa. The sequence continues at coordinate 86,273,662 of CM045988.1, forward strand.
CGGTGCTCAGATAGATGTCCGCCCCCAGGTTGCCGGCGTTCAACGGCATGCCGTTGTACACCATGCCGATGCCGAAGGCAGCGATCATCGACGCGATCAGCCTCTGGGAAGCCCATTTGCTATCCCAAATGATTTTGATCGTCGAGAAGTTTGAGCTTCTCTTGCTCGCATTGGCGTCGATTTTGTTGGCGCCCTGCACCGACAACCATCGCGGGGATTCTTTAATGAAGAAGCAGAGTAAAACAGAGTAGCACGCACACGGAACTGAGGTCCACAAGTAGAGCCTCCTCCAAGATGACGCGAGGTTGACGTAGGCCATCGCCGGCAACGACAGGAAGCCCAAAGTGAAGAACAAGAAGCCGACGATGCTGACCTTGTCGCGCCACCGACCGGAAACGGTCTCCGAAATGAGGACGAGCGCGGTGGTGGAGACGGTGGAACGGCCGAAACCGCAGACGAATCTGAGCGCAGAATAGGTCCAGACGTCGGGGGCGAGCGAGGTGAGGACGCCGGCAAGCGACATAGTGAGGCAGGAGAGTAAGAGCATATTCTTGCGGCCGAGCGCAGAGTCGGAGAGCGTGGCGAGGAGGATGCCTCCGGCTAGGCTTCCGGCGAAGAAGGACGAGGCGGGAAGGCCCACGACGGTCGGACTCGCGCACTCGAGGGCCCACTCGGAGATCACCGACGCGTGCGCAGGGAAGTCCCAGGCCCACGACCCCGGAAGGAGGCCGCACGGGGTGGACGCAGACAAGCAAGATGAGCCGCCGCTGCTATCGCCACCGGTGCAGTGCCATGCAGGGTCTGCATCGGTGAAGATGTTGAGGAAGGATAGCTGCGCGTCGAAGGCCCACGAGAGGGAGACGAAGAGCAAGTGGATGAGCTGGGCTATGATGTTGCCGCCGCTGCCATCGAGGTCATCAGAGGAGAAAGAAATAGGCGGCTCTTTTGGATCTCGGGAGTGGATCTCGTCGGAGTTGATGGGAAGAAGTGGCTCAGTGTTGCCCATACTGTTTCACGACGGGGGAGGTAGTGCCAGATGTGCACGAGGAAAGTTAACGTGGAGCCAAATTAATAAATAGGCAAAAAAAAAAAAAAAAAACAAAAAAAAATATATATATATATATATATATATATATATATATATATATATATATATATATATATATATATATATATATATATACACTTAAATTCAACGACACGCGTATCACGCAGATTCCATCCACAACCGTCTCCAGACGAGCTAGGTATCCCTCAAATCCATAAATAGCCTCTGGAGAATTTTGCTTTAACGCTCTGTGTACCGTTGCGGTGAGGGTGGGAATTGGGATAGAAAATTGAAAAGTTTTACTCATAAAGGAAAGCAAACGATGGTAGACCCGGTCAAGGTCCGGGTCGGATCCGGATCTCATTCGGAATCAGATCGTGGTCAACGATCTAATTAATCGGGTCAACAGATTTGATTTGGATTCGTGATCGGTCCGATCATGATTTTTTTAAAAAATCGAACTGTCAGTTAAAAAAAAAAATGAACGATCACGATTTCGTGGCCGTTGTGCAACGGTCGACCCGTCGGGTCGGCCTGAATCGGACTCGACGAGTCGACCGTTTTTTTTTTTTTTTTAAATTGTACGACCACAATTTCGTGGCCGTTGTGCAACGGTCGACCCGTCGGGTCAGCCCGACCTGGACCCGACAGGTCGACCGTTGCAATTTTTTTTAATGCTTTTTTTCCTATAAATTCTCCTCCACTCCCTCTCATTTTTTCACAAATCACAATTTCTCTTATCTAATTCTCATTGTCTCATTTGCTCTCAAGTCTCAAGCCATATTTTTACAAATGTCTGGAGCCGGATCAAGTCGCAAGGGTGCGGTTGGTGCCAAAGGAAAGGGAAAGAGCATGATGCCACCACAGCCTGAGTTCGAGCAAGGTGGCGATTCACCTCAATTCGATATCGGTGACTATGATCTTGATATTTCCGGTGATAAATATCAAATACATCATCATCATCAAAATCAAGAAAGTAAGAGCAATACATCCAGTATGATGGCGAGTTCTACGGCTACAAGACCAACTCGAGTGTCTCGCTCTACATCCGATATATTCATCAAATATTTTGATAAAGTAACGCTCCCTTCCGGTGATATGCAAGTAAAATACAAATATTGTTCGAAATATTATAAATTTCAACAAGGAGGAGGTTACGGAACTCTTACTCGACATGTGAAGAGAAATCATCGGATGGAAATTGATATCGATCATTCTCAAACTCAAATTCCGACATTCTCTTCTCAATCGGGTTGAGGTAACGAATCTAGATTTAGAGAAGAAACTGCTAAATTTTATGCGATTGAATGACTTTTTTTAGTTTTAATGATAAATTATCTTTTGAAAATTGGCTTTCTACAAGTGCAAATCCTTCTATTAAACGTATTCCAAGAAATACTCTAAAACGCACACTTTTAAAATTAGTCTTAGAACAAAAAAAAGAATTGATTAAAAAAGTTTCTAGTTTAAACAGTAAAGTTTCTTTGTGTTCCGATATTTGGAGTGATCATTGGCAAAATTGTTCATATATGAGTATTACTTGTTATTGGATTGATAATAATTGGAACATTCAAAAAAGATTGCTAGCATATAGATGTTTTAACGAAATACACACGACACAAAATATTTCACAACTTATCTTTGTTATTTTAGAAGAATATGGTCTAGCTTCTAAAGTTTTTTCAATTTCTTTTGATAATGCTAGTACAAATACCTCTAGTATTAGTGATTTTATTGATATATGTAAACCATCAATAGGTGGGAGATTTTTTCATATTAGATGTACATGTCATATTTTAAATTTGTGTGTTCAAGATGGACTTAGAAATTTAGGATCACATATTCAACCAATTAGGAGTGCAATTTATTATTTATGGACACATCCTCAAGTTATGAAAGAATGGAGAAAATTTTACAAAACAAATGGTATGAAGCCTAGACGGTTTGCATGTGACGTCCCAATTCATTGGAATTCTACTTACAAATTGTTGTTATTTACTTTTGAATACAAAGATTTATTATGTATGTTTTTTCATCAACATGTTCAATCACGTGATATTTATTTATTTTCAAATCAATAGAATATATGCACTAGTATTTGTGAAATTTTAAAAGTTTTTAGTGATGCTAGTGACCAATTATCTTTATTATCCAACTTCACATTTAGTTTTAACACATTGTTGTAATATTGCATGTATTTTTAATGAACATATTCAATCAAATGATAATTATTTATCTCAATGTATTTATGTAATGAAAGAAAAATGGGAAAAATATTTCTTAAACATTCCTGAAATATTTTTATGTACTTTTGTTTTAGATCCTAGACTTAAATTAGAAGGTTTGCAAAATATGTTAACATTATATTTATGAATCTTTAAGCCTTATTATCGAAACTGCTCCTAATATTTCTTTGATTTTGTTTAATATTAAAACTCATTTACATGATATTTATAATGAATATAACATTAAATATGGTGAACAAACTATTGGACATGAAACACATTAATTCACTATAACTAGTATTATTACTTCTAAACTCACTAAAGCACAACTGTTATTAAGGGAACAGACTAAACGTCCACGAGGATTCTCAAGTTCCAGTCAGGAACTTGAGAATTATTTTACTATTTCTTTTGATTTTAGTGATGCAGGCGAAGAAAGTTTCGATATTCTAAAATGGTGGTCGCAAAGAACTCAAATATTTCTAATCTTATCTATAATGACAAAAGAAATTCTAGTTTATTCAGTTTCAACGGTTGCAGTGGAACAAACTTTTAGTATCGGAGGAAATACATTGGACGAGAGACGTTCTAACTTAAGGTCGGAAAATTTGAAAGCGCAATGTTTACTCAATGATTGGTCAAAAGCTACAAGTCGAACCCAACATATTAAAAGTGACGAAGAAGACCAAGACAAAATAAAGGGAACATCCGAAACTACGACGGCGGAAGGAAATATCGAATACGACTGAAATTGATTGAATATAATGAAAATTGAAATGTAATTGATTTGTTTTTGTTGTAATAGGGTTTTTTATTTAAGTCCAAGATGTTGAAATTTGAGATGTAATATATTTTTTATTGAGATAATGAAATATTTGATAGAGTTTTTATAAGTTCAATTGTGCATTTTTTTTATTTTAATTATTTACATCATTCTTTAAAATTTTATTTATTTAACTAAGACGGCGATTAATCGGACCAGACCCGAACCCGGATCGGACCCGGACCCGGACCGGAACTGGCAGTTCTACAACCCAGACCGTAACCAGTCACGAGCGGCCCGATTAAGGGTCGATATTTTGCCAACGCGGACCCGACGGTTTCGATCCAGATCCAGATCGGATCCGGACCGTGGCTAAGTCTAAACGAGGGGAAGATAATCTAGAAAAAAAAGAAATAGAAAAGAAAAATAATTGAGTAAGAATTAAACAACGACGAATTAAATAATAAAAAAGAAGTAATTCTGAAGGAATTGTCATTAAAGATAGTTTTTAAATTGTTTATAATGAAAATAAATTAAAAATATTCAAGGTTAATAATGTATGTGTAATAAATTAAAATAAATTTAAAAATATTTATAGAAGACTATTTGATTTGTTTATTATTTAGCAATTATTATTTGTTGTTCAGTCGAATTAATTATAATCCTTATTATATTATTATATTTTTTATTAAAATACTATTTTCTTATTTGTCATGGAGACAATAGTCTTATACTTTTGTAGTTTTGTTATCTTCGAATTAATATAGTTATGTGTAAGAGTTTTTTCTTCGTGTGAAATTATTTTTTGGGCAGCACACTTTGAGTTTGAAATTGTCCAAATATGATTTTATGATTTTATATTTATCAAAGGGCATACTTCATTTTCTTTTTATCCCTTCCATCAAATGTAAATTTAATATTCAGATATTATATGTATCCGAGTCACAATTGAAAATCTCGAACTATTTAAAAAGTGATGTTGGAAATTATATTCCCAATAACACAGTAATCTTGATATTTAAATTCCCAGCACCACATGGTACGGAGCCTAATTTTTTATATATAATTGTGGACACTTAATAAAATCTAGATTATCAAAAATTTTGGATACAGATACATAGAGGAGCACTTCACAAACCCAATTAACTTGGATTAGATAGAAGAAGAGGTGAGTAAGGTCATCAATGAGTTTTGATCGAAATCCATTGATGGACCTAGAGAAGTTCAATTTATGAAATCTTAACATGGACTAAAAGATCTTACAACATGTCTCCACGGGGACAGCGCGATGGTAAGACAGGGTGTTGCTTACAGAATGGACAGGGTTTGATGACAGATGAGGGGTCTAAAATCCCCCTTGGTTTCAAATGGACCCCTCCCTGCCTTGCTACCGTGTCAAAGGACTTTGTCCCCCCCCTCCCCCCACCCCCGCGATTTACCTCCCTCTCGCCAGTGCCATGGGGTGAGTGATTCTGCTAATCAAGCGATTCCCAACTTTGCAGAAAAGATCTTACAACATGAATTGTTGATGTGTCTAGGAAACTAGTTTTGATCCTACTACCTCCCAGTTTTGATCGCATGCCACGTGACACGGGACCTGATTTTTAAAATATGACTGTGGATACCTAATAAAACCTTGAATATTAGAAATTTCGGACACCGATGTTGGATCGAGAAGCGTTGCTAGAGAGGGGGGAATAGTGAGCGTAAAACTTTCTTTCGTTCGTTCGATAAGAGCAAACACAGCGAAAAAATAAATAATATAATTTATTTTTACTTGGTCCACAGTCCACCTGTTGCTAATCCAAGGTCCCACGATCCTTGACCACGTACGAAAGGGCAATCCACTATAAAGTCTCCTTCTCGTTGGAGGTAGGAGACAACGATTACAAAATCGAAAGTACGAGGATGAGGCAACAAGTCTACCTCACCTCGTTATGATTAAAACCACGATCGAATACAGTAAATAAAAAAATACTTGCTACCGACGAATAGATTCTGAACTTGACGTTGCGTCGGCGTTACGGTGTTGAAGCTTTGGCGTTACGGGAGCACTTTGAGAGCAAGATAATTGATCTTTGGGTTAGAGTCCTCCCCTCCTTTTATAGACTTTTGTATTGGAATAAGTTTTGATGGAAATCCTCAACATTTGGAACTGATCTCGAGGTGACTCCTTATCTTATCGCGAAGTAGCCACATCAAACATTATCCGTTTTGACCTAGCGCAAAAGGCTGATTGGTCACCATCGATCGGACGATGCCTTCCATCGATCGGTGATGTGCATCGATCAAGCTGCCTAATGACCATGATCATTGCCCGGCTACTTCCCTCTGAAATGATAAATATGACGGTAGACCTTCCACTAGAAGTCTTAGTCGGATCACCGCCTACAGTCGTCCCCGTACAGAGTGTTGGTGCAATCGGATCAGGTCATGATTGACCAGGACTCGAGCTTGACTCGAGAGATGTTTTGATGTTCGACAAAAACATATGACAATGTAATTGTCATGGGAAAGTCCAAATCTTGGGTACTTGACATGGATAGTTCAAGTGAGACACTTGGCATTTGGAAAAGTCCAAGTCATGGGTACTTGGCATGGAAAGTCCAAGTGAGACACTTGACATTTGGGAAAGTCCAAGCATGAGTCTTGGCAATGGAAAGTCCAACATGGGTTGACATGGAAAGTCCAAGTCTTGAGTACTTGACATGGAAAGTCTAACATGGGTTGACAAGGGAAAGTTCAAGCTTGAGTCTTGGCATTTGAGAAGACCAAGGGGTTTAATATTGGCGGCGTAAAGTCCAAGCGGGAGTCTTGACAGCATAAGTCCAATGATTGGTGGCGTAAAGTCCAAGCGGAGTCTTGGCGGCGTAAGTCCAATGTGCCTTTGCGGTGTAGACACCGTTAACATGACATAGTTGATGGAAGTACCTGAAGGCTAGCATAATAGATGAACAAGTCATGGATGACTTGGAGGGATCCGAGAGGCGTGAGGCTGACGGAGGTGGCTAGAAGGCTTAGGTCTAGGCTAAGGGTAGTCTAGAAAGTATGAAGACACCATACTTGGGTTAAACCTCATGGTTGAGGTTAAAACCTCATGTTTGAGGTGTGTCAGTCGACTGGTGTGAGTCAACTAGGGTTTGACTATGGGAAGTGTCATAGTAGTCGACTGTCAGAGGAGGGCAGTCGACTGATTGACATAGCAATTGACTGATCATGTGATCAGTCGACTGGTGCTCGATTTTTCGGGCATATAATGGAGTTTGACTCGACTACTGGGGTTAGCAGTCGAGTGGAGGCTCTATCAGTCGACTGATGGTCATAATTAGTCGACTGATGATGGATCCGTTGGATCTTTCCAGCGTGGATCTAGCCGTTGTCTCACGACAACAGTGGTATCAGTCGACTGATGGTCCTGAGCAGTCGACTGATCGACATTTTTCAGCACAGGTTGAAGCTTTAAATGGAGCTCGTGAAGGAGGAAAAAGCTAGCGATTTCTTGGACGTTTTTAAGGCGATTTGCTACTGCAAATCAGAGTCTTCAACCACGGTTCAAGCGATCAACAAGCAAGCAATCCAAAGACATTTGTAAAGTGTTTTCTTTACGTGTATTGCATTGTATTTCATATTATTTGCTTTTTGTATTTAATTTATTGTTGTAAACTATTGTAAGGGATTTCTCCGCCTCTGACTTGTGTCGAGGAGTTATTTATGATTAGTGAGTGCGCATGCATCACTAGAGCTCTTTAGAGCTCGATCCATAGAGTAGGAATCGTTCGGTTCCGAACCACGTTAAATACTTGTGTGTTTGCGTGTTTATATTCGTTATTACTTTATTATCATTATTCTGCTGCGCGCTAACGAAAATTATAGACGAACATGCGAACGTATTCCATCGTATGAGCACGAAGCTATTCACCCCCCTCTAGCTTCCAACGATCCCCTACACAGAGGACACGACCTTACCATCTCTCTTCACCCTCGTGCTTACCTCTGATCCTTTATGACTTGTTGCTTTGCTTCCGGTCTTCCACCTGGGTTCTTCGACTCCCACGAAGTTCCTCCAGTGTCGCCCGACCACCACGATTTCCTGACTCGGGATTCTTCGGGTGTCGCTGACCTTCAGCTTAGCTTAACCATCTCCTGCACATTTAATTCAGCTCATGAGATAATAATATGACCTTAACTTTTGATCTTTGTCATAATCAAAATTTATGTTCAATTATCTAGTGCCCCTACACCAACAACCGATACACAGAGGGGCATTTTTCAAACCTAATGAACTTAGATTAGATCGAAGAAGAGGTGAATATGACCATCAATGAGTTTTGACCGAAACCCATTGATGGATTTAGAGGAGTCCAAATTCTGAAATCTTGATATAGACTGAAAGATCTTACAACATGAATTATTGATTTATCGAGAAAACTTGGTTCTGATCCTTTTACCTCCCAATTTTAGCCACGTGCCACGTATAAATTTAAGCTGGGCGAGAAAAAAGATGGTGTTGGGAATTATATTCCCAGAAACACAGTGGTTAGGGGGTTTAAATCCTAGGAACACAGTGATCATGAGATTTAAATTTCCAACAATATGTCTAATTTCAAACTAGCTGAGAAAAAAGGTGGTGTTGGAAATTATATTCCCAGGAACATAGTGGTCCTGAGATTTAAAATCCTAGCATCATATAATATCAAGTTAGTTGAGAAAAAAAGTGGTGGTGGGAATTATATTCTCAGGAATACAGTAGTCCTGAGATTTAAATTTACAGCACCACGTACAATATCAATCTGATCGAGAAAAAGATAGTATTGGGAATTATATTACCAGGAACATAGTGGCGATGAGATTTAAATTTCCAACATCACGTATAATATCAAGTGATGTTTGGATGATTCAGAATTTCCGATTATAACTCAAATGCATATAAAATTTCAATATTAATTATATATTTATTTGACGGAAGAGGTTGCACGCACTTCTCATGCACTATCGCCCTCATCGTTCCTCTCACTCTCTCCTCTCCAAAAAATAGTAACATATATATACTTTACCTTGGATTGGGTTGGGGGATGAGATAAAAAGGGAGTGAGAAAAAAAAAGAAAGGCAAAAGAAAAACATAAAATATGAAAGAAGTGAAGAAAAAAAAAAGAAAGAGTGTGGAAAAATATAGCAAAGGGGAAAAGGAAAAATATTGACGGAAAAAATATTATTTATAATATTTATCATTTTTAATTTTTAGATAGTCCAATAATTCAGATTTGATACTGTAATATATTATTTATATATATATATATATATATATATATATATATATATATATATATATATATATATATATATATATATATATATAATAAAATAATAATATAATTCAAAATGAAATAAATTTATTTATTTAATTTTATTAAAATGAAATTTAGTTATTAAATATTTATTAGAAATTTTGGGATAAAATTTTATTAGGTTTGGTTAAATCTAATTATTTTATCCAGGATATTGATTAAGTCATATAACCTAGGGTTATATAAATTAAAGTCTAAGTTAGGGTTTTAATGGGATAAAATCTAGGTTAAAGGGGAAATTAGGGATTTAATCCCTTTGTTTTTCCCTACTCCCGTAGCGTCTCCCACCTGCGACGCCATTTCTCTTCTCCTGATTCGCCGCTTTTGCCTTCCCGTGCCTTGCCTTGCGACACCGGATGCTTTCTTCTCGCGCATGCGGCCTCCTCCTCCCATACGCTTTCGCCGCGCCTAACTCAGAGCTACCTCGTCCTTCTGGTGGCACCACGGTCACCCCACACACAACGTCGACCAGCCACCGCGTCGCCCTCTGTTTCCCCAATCCCGCGAGCACCACCTCCTTGCCAGTGACCAGTGCCGTAGCTCAAGCCGACTCACCATGCCGTCTTCGCTGCTCATGCATTGCACGTGCGCCGCTGCCGTTGCCAGAAGGGATCCCCTCGTATCGGTTCGTTCCCTCGCCTCATCCAAACGCTCTTTGGCACCATCGCCCATTGCTTCCCCCACTGAGCAGATCGGAGACAGAGTCGACGACTGTTCCTTTTGGGTCAAAGTGTTGCTGTTACTCCGTTGGTGAGCATTTCTCGATGTGGACCTCTACCATTCCTTGATCTCGACGGTCATGGAACTTCGCCATCGTTGCAGTCTCTGATGTCCCAATGCAAGCAGCAGATGATCGATTGCTACGTTCAAACCTAGCCAAGGTCCCCGACAGATTTGAGATCAAGAAGCTCGATTTGGTAAGCTTCAACTTGGATATGTGTTAGCTATGCAGTAGGTTGTTGCAACAAGGTTATTTATGAATTATATAGTAGATCGAATCTGATTAATCATGTGAAATTGATCAGTAATTAATGAATAGGGTTAGATGGTTCGGTTAGGAGATTCAAGATTGGATTTAAGTTCGATTTATTACCCTCGTTGGACTTATCATAGAACTTGGTAATAATTATATTTTACCTGTAGGCCTTTGATGGAGGTAGATTCTCTGATGCAAAGACAATCGACATTCTACAGATCAGACGGGTACTTTAACTTATCTTTTAGATATTGTCATGTTGATATGCATAGTTGGCTATAGTTCGCAGTAATTTTTATACCTTATCTGCCTTTGTGTGTCACTGTGCCATACCTGATGCATGCATTTCTATCTTAGTCGATATTATCTTGATACCTGCCATGTGTACTTATTTTGGGAGTTGTGACATGCACTTGATTAGCTATTAGATATATTTTCCCTGTATACCTAGGTCATTGATATGTACTCACTTTTTGTGCATGTTATTTGGAGACGTATTTTGGTTGGTGTTATATGCTTTAGTGTCATGCACCATCTTGCATGATTGCATGTTGGCTGGTCGGGGTTCCTTTGTAGTTGAGCCCACAGCCAGTTACATGATCTGCACACACTGTCACTCATGGGTTAGTGGTACATCAAGAGGGTGTGTGCAGTAGCTCTGTCAGGCTCCGCTGGTCTGCTTATGGGTAGCGGTGAGGTAGCGTGGTAGTGGGCAGGGATCCCTCCTCTGGTCTACGACACCGGGAGATGAGAGCTTTGCTCCCCCACTCTGTTTGGGGTAGGAGGATAGGTGTACTCCGATAGCATCCTGTCCACTCGGTCATTCAAGAGCAGTGATGACAAAGTGCATAATTATCATAGCCCTACCCGCTCGGCTTCACCATCGCGTGTGAGGCGGCTGACTGGCGTCAGGGGTGACCATGTCATTTGCATCGCATGCATATTGCATGGATGACATTTGTTTGTATTTGCTACATTTTGGTTGCTTCCTTGGTTGTTGCATATGATTGACATGCATACAGGATACATTATGTATTTGGTCTGACGACCTTATTTCTGCTAGTATGGCTCATACTCCTATGCCAGGATAGGAGATTCATGTATGTACAGTCTTTCCGCATCTCTTCCTTGCATTTTTCTATTATTGATCAGGAGACTGTACTGACATAATTATTATTGTTAGATATATCTTACTATGCATGTCAACTTGATACCCGCTGAGTTCGTTGAACTTACCCCGTTGCTTTACATCTATTTCAGATTGACACTGTCAGGAGAGTCCAACTGCCAATCCCCCTCATCGTAATGGTTTTGTTATTGGATTTATGATTTTGGTTTATTGACTAAAAGACATGTGTAGGACTTGTGTTTTGGGTTATGTACTCGTGGATGCTTTGGTCATATTTGATATGTCCTTATGGACTTTTATTCGATTCATTTTGGTGGTGTATTCCTGCTCAGATGGTAGAAGAGGTAAGTCTAGATATTGTAGTCTTTTTATTTACTTTGGTTGTTGGCCTGAGGCCTATATATGATATGTATGTGTGGTTTTTGTTCTGGTCGTGTTGATCGATGTATAGTGGGTCGTGTGTGCCTTGTATACAAGATTCGTATTGTCACCCGTACAAGGGAGATGCTGCCGAATTTTCGTCTGACGGGGACTCCCTCGGGGCGTGACAGATACAGTATCAATTAGTATCAAAGTTGAAGTTCAATAATTCAATTTTAATATTAATTATTCTTTCATTTTTTATTATCCCCAAGTTCAATAGTATTCTCATTCAGGTTCTCACAAAGATAACGTGGTGACTAAAATACGATGATGCTTATAGAAATGATGGATCGATTTCGGAGGAGATTTAATTTTTTTTTTATTCAAATGACTCTCACATGTCTTGACCATCACGTCAAAGTGAAGGTAGGAAACTTCACTTCCCACTTCAACTCGGTCGCTTGTTCATGGCGATCCCTTCTACGTCTCCGAATAAAAAAAATTTATCCTTGACAAGAGGGATTACCCAAGCTACCGTTTCATCGTCGTGCTATTCGATTAGAGTGGTCACTTGAACAAACTTGTTGTTCAAGCCACCAACCTCTATTTTACGAATAGCCGCGGAATAGACGATGTACGGATCGTCGATTTTTGTGTTTATATTCGGGGTCCAAGTTAATTTAGCCATGAAACAAAACATACAACATGCATATAATTGAAAAATAATTATAGACATAATACAAAAGAATATAAACAAGCGTTATACCTCTCGATCTTCTATTGTATATCCTTCCTCCTTTTGGACGTCGTGTGGGCGACGATCTTCCAAAAGTCGAAGCCTTCTAGATCACCAATCTTCCTTTCTTTGCTCGCTCTGAACAAAAGGAAGAATATGAAACAAAACTCTCCTCAATCTAGGACCAACCAACAAGCTCCCAACTTGAAGCTTGTCGCCGGCCCAAAGAGAAGGGAAGGTGGGCGCCGGCCAAGAGCTCCAAGGAATCACCATAACCCTTGTTTCCACCGGCCAAGGAGAAGAGAAAGAAGAGCTTTGGACACCGGCAAAGGAGAGAAGAGGAGAAGATGGGCGCCAGCCACCTAAGGAAGAAGAAGGAAAAAATTTCCTAATTTGTGGCCGCCCAACCTCCAAGCCCCTTGCCGCCTAAACCCTAATTCCTCCTTGCCTCTAGTTCTCCTTGTCGCCCACCCTAATCCCTCCTTTTATAGAGTTAGGCTTAAGCCTTGTTTTAATCTCCACCGTCGGTTCTAGGGATTTAATCTCAACCGTCGGATCTAGAGATTTAATCTCAACCGTCGGATCTAGAGATTTAATCTCCACCGTCGGATCTAGAGTTTTGTTTTCCATCATTGGATCTAGGCTCCATGAGGTTTTAATAGGCTACAATAGGGACCATGAGGAGGAGTTGGATCTTGGCCACCCAATGGATCAAGCCCACATAAAGTCCGATCCATTAATGATAATCCATTCCACTAGAGGATTATCATTGATCTACCTCACCAACCCCCATAAGTTAATATGAGCTCTGTATATTATTTGTACATTTATCTCCCCGTATTTAAGATCTCGAATGTCCATCGATTAATTAATTTACTGACAATTAATTAATCAACATCTAACTCCATGAGTAGTACCACTCAACCTTATCATCATGTCGGATCAAGTCCACCTGCAGAGTTTACATGATGAACCTTATGAGCTCCTCAAGGGGACATTATCATCCTAATATATAGGACACGATTTCCTCATATAATCAACGGCACACCATATAAATAATATCATTTCCCAACTTACCGAGCCTATCGATTTACTCTATAAATCTCGCCCATTGGTAAATCAAAGAAATGAATACTAAGTATATGTGTCCGTTATTATATCGGGATTAAGAGCATGTACAATATAATATCTGAGGTCCGATTCGATTATGTAGTCAGCAATGAATCAAATCACCTCTAAGTCGGTCCTGCTCAATACACACAAAGTGTGATTCTATGGTCAAGATAAACCAATACCAAATCACACTACAACCATACCAATGGTTTGTCCAAAGCCATCTCGGTTGTGAGCCTTTACTTATACTCTACAAGGAGCTGATAACATGATCTACCGTGTGACACTACACACCATGTTATCTACAATGTAATGTATGAGACTATATGCATAACCATAAATATGCAAACAATGATCATGTGATTCTTATTTCAAAATAAAGATGTTCATACAAAAGATAGACTTTTCAGTATACATCCCAACAATCTCCTACTTATACTAAAAGACTATGCTGTCCTCAAACTGTCATATATCTGATTCTCATTCCCTCCACATGCCTATCAAAAGCTCTCGCTGGAAGGGTCTTAGTGAAAGGATCTGTCAGGTTATCCTTTGATGCAATCTTGGCCACAACAACTTCTCCTCTTTTTACGATTTCTCGTATCAGGTGGTACTTACGCTCTATGTGTTTACTTGCCTTATGGGCTCGTGGTTCCTTCGAGTTTGCAACTGCACCACTATTATCACAATAAATTGTGATAGTTCTGGGCAAACCAGGAATCACATCCAATTCCATCAAGAAGTTCCTGAGCCACACAACTTCTTTGGCCACCTCAGAGGTTGCCACATACTCAGCTTCCATGGTAGAGTCTGCCATGCATTTTTGCTTGACACTCCTCCATACAATGGCTCCACCTCCCAAAGTAAACACAAAACCTGAGGTAGACTTACTGTTATCCCTGTCTGATTGGAAGTCAGAATCTATCTAACCCACAGAGAGTAATTGGTCTGTCTGGTAAACTAGCATATAATCCCTAGTCCTTCTCAGGTACTTCAATATATGCTTTACCGCAGTCCAATGTCCCTGTCCTGGATTACTCTGATATCTGCTGACTATGCCCACGGCAAAGTAGATATCTGGTCTCGTACATAGCATTGCATACATGAGGCTTCCTACTACCGAAGCATAAGGAACCACCTTCATCTCATCTATCTCCTCAGATGTTCTAGGACATATCTCCTTAGATAAAGGAACTCCATGCTTGAAAGGTAGAAAACCCTTCTTGGAGTTTTGCTTGCTAAAACTATCCATAATGGTGTCTATGTATGAAGCTTGAGATAAGCACAACATCCTTTTCCTGCGATCCCTTATAACCTTGATCCCAATGATGTGTCCCACTTCTCCCAAGTCCTTCATATCAAACTGTTTGGACAACCATACCCTTACGTCCGATAACACCTTGACATTGTTGCCAATTAATAAAATGTCATCTACGTATAGTATAAGAAATACCACTACGTTTCCGTCACATCTCTTGTATACACAAGACTCATCCGGACTTTGAATAAATCCATAAGACTGGATCACCTCATCAAAGCGGATGTTCCAAGACCTCGAAGCTTGCTTCAATCCATAAATGGACCGATTAAGCTTGCACACAAGATGTTCTTTGCCCTTTGCAATGAATCCCTTTGGTTGCTTCATATAGATGTTTTCCTCAAGACTTCCATTAAGAAAAGCTGCCTTGACATCCATCTGTCATACCTCATAATCCATATGAGTAGCAATGCATAAGAGAATCTGGATAGACTTAAGCATGGCTACCGACAAAAAGGTCTCCTCATAATCGATACCCTCTTTCTGAGTATACCCCTTCGCAACAAGCCTTGCTTTGAAGGCCTTAACCTTCCCGTTTATTCTTCTCTTTCTTTTGTAGATCTACTTGCATCCAATGGTTTTTACACCATTGGGTGGTTCTACTAGCTCCCAGACCTGATTTGAATCCATAGATTCAATCTCAACATTCATCGTAATTTGCCAAGATACTGCATCTTTATCTTGGATCGCCTCGTCATATGTCCAGGGATCAGGTTCATGTTCGCCAGGGACCAAATCAGAAGATTCTTTCAAGAACATGAATCTATCAGGCTGTCTAACAACCCTTCCACTACGACGAGGTATCACTTGTGTATCCTCTGTGACACGCGGTGTAGTGACTTATGGTATATCCTCTTGTACCGATGGTACTGAAGTAGTAACTTCCCCTTTCAATTCCTCTAGAACAATCTTACTCATGGGCTTATGGTTCATCACATAGTCTTCATCCAGAAATCTGGCGTTCGTGCTAACGATCACCCTCTGATCTCTAGGACTATAAAACAAACCACCTTTCGTTCCTCTAGGATAGCCAACGAACATGGTCACTTCTATATGAGATTTCAACTTACCAACATCTGCCTTCAGCACATGTGCTGGACTCCCCCAAATCCGAATATGTCTTAGACTAGGCTTTCGCCCAATCCACAATTCTGTGGGAGTAGAAGGCATTGATTTAGATGGTACCAAGTTCAGAATATACACTTTCGTATCTAGAGCATATTCCTAGAACGAATCTGGCAACTCAGAATAACTCATCATCGATCTAACCATCTCTATAAGAGTCCTATTCCTTCACTCTGTTACACCATTCTGCTGGGGTGTGCCAGGTGCAGACAATTGAAATTGAATCCCAGCCTCCGATAAGTAATTCCTAAACTCTCCCAAGAGGTACTCACCACCACAATCAGATCGTAGTGTCTCGATACTTTTACCTTGACGTTTCTCCACATCAGTCTTGAATTCTTTGAACTTGTCAAAGCATTCAGACTTGCGGTGCATCAAGTAAATGTATCCATATCTTGAATAATCGTCTATGAAAGAGACGAAATACTCAAAACCACCTCTAGCCTGGATAGACATAGGACCACACAAATCAGAATGAACCAATTCCAACACATCTTTGGATCTATACCCCTTGGCCTTAAAAGGCCTCTTGGTCATTTTACCCTCCAAGCAAGGTTCGCAGGTTGGGAAATCTTCCACCACTAATGAACCCAGAGGTCCATCAGCTATCAACCTTTTAATTCTGCTTAGGTTAATATGACCAAGCCTTAGATGCCAAAGATATGTTTGGTTCATCTTCGAAGATTCTTTTCTCTTATTGGAATTAGAAGATGAGTTATTAACTTCTATTTGCATCGTAGGAGCTTTTGGTTCAAGTGTATATAAAATTTCTATCAATGCACCAGAATAGATAATCTTCCTATTCCTTTTTATAACAACTCTGTCATTAAAAGAAATAGAATATCCATCCATAAACAATTTAGAAACCGAAATCAAATTCTTTCTAAATAAAGGTACATAAAGGCAATTTTTAAGAACCAGAACTTTATTTTTCTCAAAAGACAAATAAACATCTCCCACTGCAACAGCCGCCACCTTCGTGGCATCGCCCAAGTATACGGTAATCTCTCCCTCAGCCAGTCGTTTGGTTTCCTGGAACCCCTGCAAAGTATTGCAGACATGATCAGTGGCTCCTGTATCTACACACCAGGTGCCGATAGATAACACCGCTAAATATGTTTCAACGACTAGACCAAAAGATATACCTTTGTTCTGCTTTCGGTTGGGGCAGTCCTTCTTCCAGTGTCCAGTCTGCTTACAAGTGAAGCACTTGCCTTTCGGCTTCTTCACTCCTCCCTGAGTTCCTCCCACTGCCTTTGCCCCAGCTTGTTTCTTCTTCTTCTTCTTGCCTTTCGGCTTAGAAGTAGAAACCTTTTGGGCAACCATGGCTTGTGCCTAGCACTCTGACAAAAAAGCCCCTCTGTCGTCTGGAGTTCTGTCAGAAGCTTCGCTAACGAATACAACCTCTTGTTCATGTTGTAGTTCAGGCGAAACTGCTCAAAACTCCTAGGTAGAGACTGGAGAATGATATCGACCTGGGTTTCCCCATCGATCTCAACTCCGATGACTTCTAGCTCATTCAAATGAGTCATCATCTTGATAACATGATCCCTCACGGGTGTACCCTCGATCATGGTGGTCGTCATCAAGTTCCTCATGGCTTCCTGCCTTGCAACCCGATTCTGGTGTCCGAAAAGCTCTTTGAGATTGAGCATCATGTCATAAGCAGTGGATATGGCTTGATGTTGATGTTGCAGTACATTTGACATAGATGCCAAAATATAACACCGTGCCATCTCATCGGCCTTAATCCACTTCTTATAACTCTCCTTCTCCTTTTCTCCAGAATCATCCGCAGGCTTAGGAGGACACTCTTCGAGAAGTACATATTTGTATTCCTCAGCAGTCAAGACAATGTCAAGATTCCTCTTCCAATCAACATAATTAGGTCTAGTAAGTTTATTTTCTTTCAGTATCACAGCAAGTGGGTTGAAAGTTATTTTGAAAAAACCTAAGAATCACATAGATCAAAACATTAGATTTCAAAAATTTATTGATTCCTCAAACAATAAAATTTTAAAATCAACCAATACCTCAAAACACCGAGAATATCGTATGCCACGATAGTGTGGACGTATACGAATTCTACATTTGTAAGAGGAGGTTTTACCCATTAATTTTACTATCTTGTCAACCTAATTTTTTGACAAATAAAATTAATAGTTGGTTCCTCTTCGGCCCTACAAATAAAAACAGTGACTCCGATGGGGAGGATACTTATATTTATATCTAAGTGTTCGCCATTACTCGGTACTAAGGTAATTATCTCAGGTTATGTGTCTTCCGATGGGGAAGTACACACGCTCCTTAATAATTTTCTATAACCATATTCGACCTTGTAATCCGCAAACAAACTCATCCGATGTGGAGGAAGGCACTCAGAGCCGACGCGCAAGTTTGTTTGCATCACATGTCAAATCGTAATGGAGGCCGTGAGAATTTATAAAAATATCCCTCTCCCACTTAGTAATTTAAAATTGAGGAATTTTTTAGCCTATGACATGTAGGGAATTCTTTATGCCAAATAGCATATGCGCAACGGAAAAATTAGGATCCCTTCCTAGTGATCCTTGCGAAAGAAAACCTCGTACAAAATAAATTTCTCTAAAACCAAACCTATCTTATAGGAGAGGATTACCTTTGTTGCGTGCCCTTGTTAATCCCGCTTTTCCTTTTGGTTTGTTGGATCTTTAGCACGTTCAAATGTCCGTGCCTCTATATGTATCCACACGAGCAAGCTCTTGTCTCACAAAAGAAACTAGAAGAGCTCTCCTTTCCTTCTTGCTAGAGAAGTCCCTAAAGGAGAGGAAGCTAGGGAAAAATAGAAAGGAAGAAGAAGACTATTCTTCTCGCTAGCCTACACTCACAAAACCACACAACAAAGCTTCCACCAAGCTCTCAAGCTTCACACAACAACCAAAAATCTTCCTTTGGCCGACCACTCCATGGAGTCTTTTATAGGGTTGGAAAAACCCTTTCACCTCCTAACATTCAATGCAATCCATTGCATTGAGACACAATCAAACAAGGAGTTGGCTTCCTTGTTTGGTCGGCCACTTAAGGAGACAAAAACCACTTTGTCTCCTTCCACCTCATCTAGCTTAGGTGGCATGCTTATGTGGCATGCTTGTGTGACATTCATGCATGTTGAATTAATCTTATTAATTCAATAAGCTTATGTTATCATATTGAATTAATCTCATTAAATCAATAAGGTAACATATTGAATTAATCTCATTAAATCAATAAGCTAAAATTCTCATTAAGCTTAAAGTCTAAAAACCATTTTGTACTTAAGCTTATTCCCAAATTATTCTAGTCAAACTAGAATGCACTAATTCTTCTAATCATCATGCTCTTTGTGTGTGACCCTATAGGCTCTCATAACGTTGGCAGTGGATCTAAACTCTTTTAGATACACAAGCAATGAGCTGCATCTAGCAATACATCATTGCTACCCAAGTTACGAAATAAGTCAAGATCCGACTAACCTTTCCGTGACTACTATAATGTATGACCATGTCCTTCTATCCTTGATATCAGATTGACCAATGAGGCATAGACCGTGTCATCCTCGATCAATCTATGTGTTTCTTGATCCCTGAGTAAACTAACTCAAACAAATGAGCTCAATATCTCATATTGACTCATTTGAGCATGGCCATGCGTTTTAGTAGTTCTACTCAATCAAGGGGCCCACCGATATCACTCTCGTCATATGAGAGGGATAGATCCCATCTACATCACTCACATCCCTCCGCATAATTTGTTATATACCCAGTAATCGCTTTTATGGTCCACGCATGTGACGCTTGACGATACCAAAGTACATAATTCCTATGTAGGGAACCGTAGTGACTTGTTCGAGGACTATTCATACTAATAGTCACATGAGAAAGTTTATGACACTCATATAACGATCCATGAAACTTTCTCATGGCGGGTCAGTTCAGTATATATTCTCTAATATATACCCATGTGTCAACTTGATATCATATATCCATGACTTGTGAGATCAAGTCATTAATCGACCTACATGCTAGTCTTTATGTATTAATATTGCCCTTGCATATTAATACTTGACTAGGAACATTTAGGAAAGTATTCTCTATACTCCTCTCATAATCAATTCGCCAATCGATGTCAGAGATAAGAACCTACTTTTCTAGGATATTATTATATTTAATTTAATGGGCACAAGCAAGATGTAAATATAATAACCAATCCTTTGCCTTTATAGAATATGATACAAAATGTTCCCTATTCAACCATCACATGATTGGCTCTAGGGCTATAACTAACAATCTCCCACTAGCACTAGTACCAATCACTATGATATCTAATACCTAGTGACCTAGTGTGACCATCATGCTTCCTCCTCGTACAAAGCCTCGTCAATGGATCCGCGATGTTAGCTTCGCTTGACTCAGATATCCTCACATCTCCTCTATCGATGATCTCTCGAATGAGATGGAAGCGCCGCAGATGTGTTTGGTCCGCCGATGTGATCGAGGTTCCTTAGCTCGCAATAGCCCCATTGTTGTCACAATAGAGGTCTATTGGATCCGAATGCTAGGAACTACCCCAAGTTCATGAACTCATGAGCCAAACAACCTCCTTTCACGTGATCGACGCAGCAATATACTCGGCTTCGTAGAATCAAGAATCGTGGTCCTCGCTTTGAACTCTTCCACCACAGCCCACCATTCGTGCAAAACATGTACCTGATTGATCTATAGTCATCCTTGTCTGCTTGGAAGCTTGCATCACCGTAACCCTTTACGCCTAGCTCCTCATTGCCTCCAAATATCGTGGAAATATTCTTCGCTCTTCGTAAGTATTTAAGAATATTTTGATCGCTATCCAAAGCTGACTTTCACCGATCCGATCGGTATCTACTCGTCATGCTCAAAGCATACGAGACGCCGTGACGAGTACAAAGCATACGACATGATAGACCCTATAGATGCATAAGGGATCTTATCCATGCGATCTCTCTCCTCCTTAGAAGAGGGACATTGAGTCTTCGAAAGACTCACACCATGTGATAAAGGCGAAATCCTTTCTTGGAAATTTTGCATAGCAAAGCGATCTAGCACTTTATCGATGTATGTACTCGACTTAGGCCAAGTAATCTTTTAGATCTATCTCTATAGATCTTGATGCCTAGAATATAGGCGACTTCACCTAAGTCTTTCATCGAGAAACAATTCCTAACCACATCTTCACAATTTGGGTGAGGAATATCATTTCGATGAGAAGTATGTCATCTACATACAAGATAAGAAATACAAGCTGCTCCCACTATTTCTCTTGTAGACACAAGGTTCATCTTCATTCTTGATGAAACCAAACTCCTTTGATTGCATCATCGAATCGAAGATTTCCGGCGAAGGCTTGCTTTAGTCCATAAATGGACCTTTGCGGTTTGCATACCTTTCGAGGATGCTTTGGATCTTCAACCCTCGGTGTGTCATGTACACATCCTCGAGTAGCTTTCCATTGAGCGGTTTTGACATCCATCTGCCGGATCTCATGTCGTGGTAGAATTTGCAATAGCAAGTATGATCCGAATGGATTTAAGCATCATGGCCCAGGTGAAAAGGTTTCATCATAGTCAATACCATGAATTTGTTTGAATCCTTTGCCACAATCTACCTTTATAGGTATGCTTATTACCATCCATATGGAGTCTTTACTTTAAAGACCCACTTACACCCAATGGGTTTTACCCCTTGGTGGATCGACCAAGTCCATACTTGGTTAGTGTACATGGATTCATTTGGATCTCATGGCCTCTAGCCATTTCTCAGAATCTGGGCTCATCATAGCTTCTTGATAGGATGTAGGCTCGTCAAGATCGACAAGCAATACCTCACCATTGTCAGTCAAGAGAAAAGAATATCTCTCGGGTTGACGAGGGATCCTATCGGATCTCACTGAAGAGGTTGGTCTACTTGAGCAGTGTTTGCTCCACAACTCTTTGGGCAACAATTTCCTCATCCACAACACTTTGTGGTTCTGTTCATTTTCCATCGAAGCCTTAGTGTTATCGTCATCTTGAACTTCTTCAAGATGAATTTTACTCCCACTAGTTTTCTAGAAATAAATTCTCTTTCTAGAAGAGCGGCATTTACAGCAACAAACACCTTGCCAAGTGTGGGATTGTAAAAGTAATATCCCTTAGTTTCCTTGGGATATCCTACAAAATAACACTTATCTGATTTGGTTCCTAGTTTATCTGAGACTTGATGTCTAACATAAGCTTCACAACCCCAAATCTTTATAAAAGACATTTTGGGACTCTTCCGATCCATATCGTATATGGTGTCTTTTCTACTGACTTTTGATGGGACGCGATTAAGTGTGGCGGTGTCTCTAGAGCTAAACCCCAAAAGGAAGTAGGTAGATCGATCGGCTCATCATTGATCGTACCATATCTAATAGAGTACGATTTCTCCTCTCGGATACACCATTCCATTGTGGTGTTCGGTGGAGTGAGTTGGGATATTATCCCACACTCGGCCAGTGATCAAACTCGTGACTAAGGTATTCACCACCTCGATCTGATCGAAGTAGCTTAATACGCTTACCAAGTTGGTTTTGTACTTCATTCTTGAATTCTTTGAACTTTTCAAAGGATTCTGACTTATGTCTCATCAAATATAAGTAGCTAAATCTACTCATATCATCGGTAAAGTAATAAAGTACTTATAGCCTCCTCGACATTGAAAGGGCCACATACATCGTATGTATGAGTCCTAACAAGTCCGTCGCTCTCTCGCCATGTCCACTAAATGGAGTTTTAGTCATCTTTCCTAAAAGACAAGATTCGCATACCTCATATGATTCAAAATCAAATGAGTCCAATAATCCATCTTTATGGAGTTGGGATATGCGTTTTTCATTTATGTGACCTAGGCGACAGTGCCAGAGATATGTTTGGTTCAAATCATTCGATTTGAACCGTTTAGTATTTACGTTATAAATTGGGTTTTCTAGATCTAGAACATAGAGACCATTCATAAGTGGTGCATTACAATAGAACATTTCATTCAAATAAATGGAACAACATTTGTCCTTTATTATAAAAGAGAAGTTTTTCTTGTCTAAACAAGATCTGAAATTATGTTCTTTGTCAATGCAGTACATATAAGCACTCCTCTAGTTCTAAGATAAGCCCAGTGGGCAAAGACAAAGAATATGTTCCTACAGCTACAGCAGCAACTTTTGCGCCATTGCCTACTCGTAGGTCCACTTCGCCTTTTGCCATTAGTCTACTATTTCTCAGTCCCTGCACATTAGTACAAATGTGAGATGCACATCCGGTATCTAATACCCATGTAGAAGAAATAGATAGATTAACTTCTATAACGTGTATACCTGAGGCAGAAGTCCCACTTCTTTTCTTTACTTCCTCAAGGTAGACTTTGCGGTTCCGCCTATGTCGATCTCCGCGATGGAAACAGTCCCCTTCCTTAGGTACTTTACCTTTACCCTTTGAAGTGGATGAATTGGCCTTGCCTTTGGCTTGGGTCTTACCCTTGCCTTTGTGCTTACCTTTGTCCTTTTTGACCATTAGTACGTTACTAACTTTCTTCTTGAGATTCGGTTCAGCAGTTCTTAACATGCTGAGAATCTCAGGCAAAGGCTTATCAATTTCATTCATGTTATAATTCATGACGAATTGATTATATGTTTCTGGCAACGATTGCAGGATAACATCGGTTGCCAATTCTTGGCTCAGTGGAAAACCTAGTCTTTCAAGGTTCTCAACGTACCCAATCATTTTAAGTACGTGAGTTCCTACAGGTGTTCCTTCTTGCATCTTGCATGCAAAAGAGCCTTAGACACTTCAAAACGCTCGTGCCTAGCTTGTCCTTGATATAGTTGTTTCAAATGCTCAACCATATCATAGGCATCCATGTTCTCATGTTGCTTCTGAAGCTCAGAGTTCATGGTTGCAAGCATAAGGCATGACACATCTAATGCGTCGTCTTGATGCTTCTTATAAGCATCTTTTTCAAAGCGAGTGGTAGTAGTGGGGTATTTGAGGGTAGATCGCTCTAGGACATATAGTTTGCGTTCTTGCTTGAGGATAATCCTCAAGTTCCTATACCGATCAAGAAAGTTCGCTCCATTGAGCTTGTCCTTCTCAAGGGCAGATCGCAAGTTGAGGGGTGTGTCGTGTTAGATGACATGGTGATCTACAATAAAATGCAAAATTAAGTATCATACCTAAGTCATTTAATTAGGCCTTTAATTAAATGAGGCTCCCACTAAATTCTCATAGCTTTGATATGAGCTAATCATTGATGTAGACAAACACTTTTGCTTACATCATTAGCTACTGCTATAAATTTATATGGGATAAAGATCCACATCATAATTCGTCTTGAGTTAGCTTTGGCTAATCGCCCAAGACGTAGTATGATTAGGTAGGCAATCTTTTGCCAATTACATCTGATGTAACTCTTTAATAGCTTTGGTTAAGTTTAGATTAGTTTAGTGCTTATTCCTAAACCAGCTTCCAGGCTGTGGCGAGGCACAGAGGCCTTCTTGGATATCGGAGCAACGACCACTTCTAAGACAAAGTTGATGTTCGGAAATCACACAAAACTAATTTTAAAACTTATGTTCAAAGCTAATATATGCCTCTACTTTCTTAACTAATTAAGAAAAACTTAATTAAGTCTTAACCAAGTTTGATAGCGGGACATCACGATTGTCCACTCGCACTCTTCCAAGATAAAATGCATTGCTTTGCTTTGGCAAACCCAATAACAAATGATCGAGGAAGTAGTGAGTACCAAACTTTGGTAGGCATATCGATTTGACTTATTAAGATATAAAAATATGCATCATATACATATTAGCATACATCACATATAAGCTAAACTAACATGCATCACATACATATTAAACTAAGCGTGTCATGGTTATGGCCCTTATTCTACAATCTTCTCAAGCCAATGAAAAGATTGATTGGTCAACCTAGGGATAGTATCTTCTCCCAAGTGCTTCCTTTTGGTTGTCTTGTGTTGACTTCCTCCTTGTAACCTCATCATCCAATGGACCCTCCATCTTTGTTTTGTATATTACAAAAGGAGAAATACTCGAGTTACATTCGAGTCTAAAACTAATTTTTACAACAAGAATTTTAGGAGAAAGGCACGACACGCAGGCTGTATTAAGAATTACAACACACAATCACAAACTTTTGGGACTAGGCCATAACCATGCACCATGTCAATTTTAACTTTTAAAAGACATCGGATATTTTTTATTATGTTTGAAAAATTGCTAATGCAATTATCAACTCATAATAAAATTTATCCTACTTCTATATCATATATAAAATAGAGAAAAACTATTTTTATACGATCTTTCGCAAGTGGCTCTGATACCACTGTAGGGAATTCTTTATGCCAAATAGCATATGCGCAACGGAAAAATTAGGATCCCTTCCTAGTGATCCTTGCGAAAGAAAACCTCGTACAAAATAAATTTCTCTAAAACCAAACCTATCTTATAGGAGAGGATTACCTTTGTTGCGTGCCCTTGTTAATCCCGGTTTTCCTTTTGGTTTGTTGGATCTTTAGCACGTTCAAATGTCCGTGCCTCTATATGTATCCACACGAGCAAGCTCTTGTCTCACAAAAGAAACTAGAAGAGCTCTCCTTTCCTTCTTGCTAGAGAAGTCCCTAAAGGAGAGGAAGTTAGGGAAAAAGAGAAAGGAAGAAGAAGACTATTCTTCTTGCTAGCCTACACTCACAAAACCACACAACAAAGCTTCCACCAAGCTCTCAAGCTTCACACAACAACCAAAAATCTTCCTTTGGCCGGCCACTCCATGGAGTCTTTTATAGGGTTGGAAAAACCCTTTCACCTCCTAACATTCAATGCAATCCATTGCATTGAGACACAATCAAACAAGGAGTTGGCTTCCTTGTTTGGCCGGCCACTTAAGGAGACAAAAACCACTTTGTCTCCTTCCACCTCATCTAGCTTAGGTGGCATGCTTATGTGGCATGCTTGTGTGACATTCATGCATGTTGAATTAATCTTATTAATTCAATAAGCTTATGTTATCATATTGAATTAATCTCATTAAATCAATAAGGTAACATATTGAATTAATCTCATTAAATCAATAAGCTAAAATTCTCATTAAAGTCCAAAACCATTTTGTACTTAAGCTTATTCCCAAATTATTCTAGTCAAACTAGAATGCACTAATTCTTCTAATCATCATGCTCTTTGTGTGTGACCCTATAGGCTCTCATAACGTTGGCAGTGGATCTAAACTCTTTTAGATACACAAGCAATGAGCGGCATCTAGCAATACATCATTGCTACCCAAGTTACGAAATAAGTCAAGATCCGACTAACCTTTCCGTGACTACTATAATGTATGACCATGTCCTTCTATCCTTGATATCAGATTGACCAATGAGGCATAGACCGTGTCATCCTCGATCAATCTATGTGTTTCTTGATCCCTGAGTAAACTAACTCAAACAAATGAGCTCAATATCTCATATTGACTCATTTGAGCATGACCATGCGTTTTAGTAGTTCTACTCAATCAAGGGGCCCACCGATATCACTCTCGTCATATGAGAGGGATAGATCCCATCTACATCACTCACATCCCTCCGCATAATTTGTTATATACCCAGTAATCGCCTTTATGGTCCACCTTGTTACGGGTGACGTTTGACGATACCAAAGTACATAATTCCTTATGTAGGGAACCATAGTGACTTCAGGTTCGAGGACTATTCATACCAATAGTCACATGAGAAAGTTTATGACACTCATATAACGATCCATGAAACTTTCTCATGGTGGGTCAGTTCAGTATATATTCTCTAATATATACCCATGTGTCAACTTGATATCATATATCCATGACTTGTGAGATCAAGTCATCAATCGACCTACATGCTAGTCTTTATGTATTAATATTGCCCTTGCATATTAATACTTGACTAGGAACATTTAGGAAAGTATTCTCTACAGCCTCTCATAATCAATTCTGCCAATTGATGTGCTGTAGATAAGAACCTACTTTTCTATGGCATTATTATATTTAATTTAGCTGGCACAAGCAAGATGTAAATATAATAACCAATCCTTTGCCTTTATTGAATATGATACAAAATGTTCCCTTTTCAACCATCACATGATTGGCTCTAGGGCTATAACTAACACGACATGCATATCAAACAATAACCAATAAATATGAAAAAGAATATTTTCCAACTATTAAGGCTTTTGTCTCCAATATGCCTCTTGTCGTATCGCCGTCTCGTCCGCTCCTCCCTACGCCATGTACAAGCCATCCGGAGATCCGAGCCGAGAAAAAAACTATTTCAATTTACATCCATCGATCCTATACTCCACGAGGGAGTGTACATAAAGTCTAGATCGAAAGTAAACTAAAATAAAAAGAATGGCTAAACAATATCGTATCTAATTATAAAAATTAAATACTAGTCTCGTCAACCCCGAGGATTCAACAAATAAACAATTACACACATTCAATCACATACACACATATGACCATAATAGTTGGATCCTATGCATGCAACCAAAAAGTTAACCTATGCACATCCTACTATTATCTGGCACATATAATATATGAAAAGTGCATAAAAGTAACCGAATCCTAAACACACAAAACCGGAAACCGTGGCTTTGATACCACTTGAAGGTAGGAAACTTCGCTTCTCACTTCAACTCGGTCGCTTATTCATTGCGATCCCTTCTACGTTCCCGGATAAAAAAAATTTATCCTTGACAAGAGGGATTACCCAAGCTACCATTTCATCGTCGTGCTATTCGATTAGAGTGGTCACTTGAATAAACTTGTTGTTTAAGCCACCAACCTCTATTCTACGAATAGCCACGGAATAGACGATGTACGGATCGCCAGTTTTTGTGTTTGTATTTGGGGTCCAAGTTAATTTAGCCATGAAACAAAACATACAACATGCATATAATTGAAAAACAATTATAGACATAATACAAAAGAATATAAACAAGCGTTATATCTCTCGATCTTCTATTGTATATCCTTCCTCCTTTTGGACGTCGTGTGGGCGACGATCTTCCAAAAGTCGAAGTCTCCTAGATCACCAATCTTCCTTTCTTTGCTCGCTCCAAACAAAAGGAAGAATATGAAACAAAACTCTCCTCAATCTAGGACCAACCAACAAGCTCCCAACTTGAAGCTTGCCGCCGACCCAAAGAGAAGGGAAGGTGGGCGCCGGCCAAGAGATCCAAGGAATCACCATCACCCTTATTTCCACCGGCCAAGGAGAAGAGAAATAAGGGCTTTGGACGCCGGCAAAGGAGAGAAGAGGAGAATATGGGCGCCGACCACCTAAGGAAGAAGAAGGAAAAAATTTCCTAATTTGTGGCCGCCCAACCTCCAAGTCCCTTGCCGCCCAAACCCTAATTCCTCCTTGCCTCTAGTTCTCCTTGCTGCCCACCCTAATCCCTCCTTTTATAGAGTTAGGCTTAAGCCTTGTTTTAATCTCCACCGTCAGTTCTAGGGATTTAATCTCAACCGTCGGATCTAGAGATTTAATCTCAACCGTCGGATCTAGAGATTTAATCTCCACCGTCGGATCTAGAGTTTTATTTTCCACCATTGGATCTAGGCTCCATGAGGTTTTAATAGGCTACAATAGGGACCATGAGGAGGAGTTGGATCTTGGCCACCCAATGGATCAAGCCCACATAAAGTCCGATCCATTAATGATAATCCATTTCACTAGAGGATTATCATTGATCTACCTCACCAACCCCCATAAGTTAATATGGGCTCCATATATTATTTGTACATTTATCTCCCCGTGTTTAAGATCTCGAATGTCTGTCGATTAATTAATTTACTGACAATTAATTAATCAACATCTAACTCCATGAGTAGTACCACTCAACCTTATCATCATGCCGGACCAAGTCCACCTACAGAATTTACATGATGAACCTTATGAGCTCCTCAAGGGGATATCATCATCCTAATATATAGGACACGATTTCCTCCTATAATCAACGACACACCATATAAATAATATCATTTCTCAACTTACCGAGCCTATCGATTTACTCTATAAATCTCGCCAATTGGTAAATCAAAGAAATGAATACTAAGTATATGTGTCCGTTATTATATCAGAATTAAGAGCATGTACAATATAATATCTGAGGTCCGATTCGATTATGTAGTCAGCAATGAATCGAATCACCTCTAAGTCGGTCTTGCTCAATACACACAAAGTGTACTAGTGTGATTCTATGGTCAAGATAAACCAATACCAAATCACACTACAACCATACCAATGGTTTGTCCAAAGTCATCTCGATTGTGAGCCTTTACTTATACTCTACAAGGAGCTGATAACATGATCTACCGTGTGACACTACACACTATGTTATCTACAATGTAATGTATGAGACTATATGCATAACCATAAATATGCAAACAATGATCATGTGATTCTTATTTCAAAATAAAGATGTTCATACAAAAGATACACTTTTCAGTATACATCCCAACACAAAGTCCATAGAACCTTTCACGTTTTACCTCTTTTATAATGATCGTAGGATAGATCGATAGAAATTGTTAGGTTGATGATTTCAATCTTTATAGAATAATATTCTCATTCAGTCATCTATGGCTCCTTTTTGATTGTTTTTAATCGAATTTAAGTTGAATTTTTACTCTCTCTTCGTGCATCATAGGCCTCATAGTTCTTCTCTCTCACCCTTAAAAAAAAAAGTTAGTGTATAGTATTAAAAAGAAGGAAAAAAAAAAGAGAAATAAAAGAGAGAGAAAAAAAGATAAAAAAGAGGAAAATTTGAAGGAAAAGAAAGGAGAAAAAAAAGAGAGAAAGAAGTGAGAAAAGGAAAGAGAGAGAGAGAGATAATGGAGAAAAAAATGGAAAAAAATATTACTGAATAAAATAGTATTTATAATCTTTATTATATTATCATATTTTCTTGATTTAGAATACTATTTTTTATTTGTCTTGGAGTATGTCTATAAAAGTAGTAGGGTAGTTTACTAATCTTCAAATTGATCAATTTCTAATTTAGTTTTTATTAGTAAAAGCTTTTCCTCCGTGTGAAGTGAAGTTTTTTTTTTTTTTTAAATTTTCGCCATCAATATTTTTTAGTTACTAGATAGTTGGATAATTCAAATTTGATATTGCATCAATTAGTATCAAAATTCAAAATGGAACTGATGATTTGATTTTGGTACTAAGTAATCTTCCATTTCTCATTATCCATTCTCGATTGTTCCTTAATTTGATTCAAATTAAATTTTTACACTTTTTCCTCGTGGACCATTGGTCTGATCATTCCGTAATTTATCTCCATCTCGTCAGTGTCCTGAGACGAGTGACAGAGGACTGCTAGTTGAATAGATTTTTAATTTTTGTAGATTGATCTGATCATTTCTCTCTCTCTTTCTCTTAAAAAAAAACTATAGAGTTAAAAAAAAGAAAAAAAATGAGGAAAAACGATATCATCCATAATAAGTATTATAAATTGGCTCTCACTTAATTTGACATGTATGTATTAATCAATTGGATTTTTCTTAAAACTAAATAAAGTAACAATTTAATCAAATTTTTTATATTATTGACGGAATATCTACTTTAAGTCGTAAATAGATTTCTTTAACTTGCACACTAGTATTTTGAATCATCAAATTCAAAGTTTTCTGACTATACCATGTATACAATTTTCTCAATGTGTCTATTAAAAAAATAGTTTTTACGTTCATTTGATGTAGCTTCAAATTAAAATGTATTAAAAGTATCACTACAACAAATAGGGACGGCGAAATTTTTTCGTCGCTAAAACCAAAAAATCGCTGCTAAATAATATTATCAACAAATATATTTCGTCGCTAGAATCGTCATAATAAGCTTGTTGCTAAGAGACAATAGCGACGAATTAACACTTCTTCGTCGGAAATAGTAGTGACGAAATAAAAAACGTCGCCAAAAATAATAATTTTGTCATAAAATCTAGAATATCGGAAAGAGAAAAATCACTGATATTGGCGATGAAATATACCACATTCATCGCTAAATATCAATCAAGTGATGCAAGAAATCAGTCGACTGTATATTTTTTGGCTAGCCACAGAATTGGGAGATCCTCGACTGGCAACTCTTTTACGATGAATTTTATAAAATTCATCGCTAATGACCTACAGTAGGTCATCATGTCAACTGGCGACTCGACTGATACGTTCAAAATTTAGCGACGAAATTTGAAATTCATCGCTAAACCTCAAAATCCCAATGTCGTATATCGACGGTAACGATGAAATTAGAAAACTCATTGCTAACCATGAAAATACCCAAAATTTATTTAATTTGTATTCGAAATCCTATAATACATTATCAATCACAAAATTTAACTTAATAACATATAACTCAAATAATTTAACAACAATTATATTTAACAACAACAAACATAACATCCAATTTCACAAATACATCCAATTTAAAGTCCAAAACATCAAATTTCACAAATTCATAGTATCCAAATTTACACACATTCAAGTTCACAATTTCACTGAATCAAAAAAGAAATATTCACAAACTCTAAGAAGAAGGAGGAGGTGAAGCTGAAGATGACTCATGGATAAATGATTGTAAAGCTCCAGGTGCAAGTCAATTCAGAATTGCTTCAAACATATCTTATCTTGATCTCATTGATGTCAACTCATCTTCAGTGCTAGATAATCGAACTTGAGTGTTTGCTAGCTCTTCTTTCGCCCCCTCTAATTGTTGCTGAGTGGACTAAAGTTGTTCATGCAATGCTGCGCTAGTTGTTCTAAAGGAGGAGCTGGCATCCAAAGAAGTAGATCTAACTGGTTTTGACACACTTTCAAGTCCTCTAATATATCCATAACGAACACCGAGGACTTGATCACAAACCTGATTTGCAATCTGAACTGCATCGATGTCATCTCCGATTTCTTATGATTGCATGTATGTGCTCATCTCGCAGTCTCACCATATTATCCTAAGAATAACAAACATATTATTAATATGGTTACAAAGAATTATGCAAATTTAAAAATAACTTTACTAAATTATATCAATTATATCTTACGTATGCAACCTTGACTCTCTCTCCACTCCACCCTTTTGACGAGCTACGGTGGGTTATATTAAAGAAAGTAATTTGATCTTTTCTCTGAGACTGATAAGTTTGAAAAATATTATAATGTGTTAATATTAAAAATACTAAACAATATACTATAACTATAAAGTTTGTACTTACACCATCGTAACTATATTGGATGAATAATTTTGAGCCATCTCGATGGGTAAATGGTAGTTGTGCTCGATCTTAGGCATTTATTGTCGATCGTCTCTACAATATCAAAATTTGTTAAGAGAAAACGTAAATCATGAGTTGTAGAACAAATATTTTAATTTATATATAACTCAGCTAATTGGTATAGATTAGGTTACCTGAAATTTCTTTGAGTCAAACAGATCGCACATATAGTTCTAATTTTCTTGTGTCTCACAAAACTCGATCGGCATATGATGTAAGTGCTCGGTAGGGGGAAGATGCAGTAGACTCTTATAATGAGTGTGCATCTTATTTTGATTGTCTCTGTATCTTGCACTTATTAATCTGTCGGTCTTTTTTCTTACCGACGTTGCCTCCTCGGCAAAACTGATATCGAAAGTAGCTTGAAAAAAATACCAATAGTGAAATTTATTAACGAATGATGGATGATTATATAAATATCAAATTACTCGTACTTACTGATAATCGATCATATATCATCTGTTTATTGTCCGCGGAGATATGCTTCCAGCTCTTAACTTGTAGGGGAGCGAACTTCTTAATTGACAGACCTAACTTTGTCATAAAAATAGCTACATTTGTCCCGATTGGGTGCCCATCGCTCTTACGAAAGGTAATGGATAATCTAACCCGTTTCTCGATTTACCGTCGGAGTCGATCGGAGTGTGTGCCTCGTGTCTCTCTACATGTCAGGTGAACTGTAAATCAAAGAGTGTTAACAATTAACAAGTTAAATAATTATCAAACAAAATAAACATATTTAACACCACATAACTAACCAGTAGAAGCAGGTGCACTGTCATCGTCAGGTATGGACACAATTGGGGGGCACTCAATTCTCTTAGGTGGCATAGCTGTGACATAAGTATTATATACAAATCGACATATAATAAAAGATTATATTAAATACATGAATTATAAATGAAGAACAATATAAATATCATGTAAATACATCTAATCACTATCATCATCTGAAAAGGATAAATAATTATTTGCCTCACGGTCAATTTTACTATTTTCATCCTCATCAATACGATTACTTTGAGCGTCCATATCCATATCCACCTGTGCATTTGCCATATTTATTTGTTGATGCTCAACATCTAATCGACATAGTTGAGTTACCCTTAGAAAGTCTTTCGTTGACACAGATAAAAAAAGTCTCCTTATAATCATTGTTCTTCTTTTGAGTGAATCCCTTAACACTACAAGAAAAATGGGAAATAGCGACGAACTATTTTCATCGCTAATACCAAATATTCGTCATTAAATAATATTAATGACGATATTATTTCGTCACTAGTTTTGTCGTAATAAGCTTGTCGCTAAGGGAAGTTAGCGATGAATTATTAATTTTTCATCGTTAATATTACCGACGAAATAAAAAACATCACAAAAAATAAATATTTCGTCACAAAATCTAGTATATCAGAAAGAGAAAAATCAATGATATTGACGATGAAATATACTAAAGTCGTGGCTATATATTAGTCGATTGTCTATTTTTTTTGGCCAACCACAAAATCCGGAGAGCCTCGACTGGCGACTCGACTAAAGGATTAGCGATGAAATGAATTTGTTTCATCGCTAAATATTAGTCGATTGAAGCAAGAAAGCAGTCGACTGTCTATTTTTTGGCTAGTCACAGAATCGGAAGAACCTCGACTGACGACTCGACTGACATTTCGTTTATAATTAGTTAAATCGTTTGCGACGAATTGTTATAAAATTCATCGCTAACATCCTACAGCAGTCGACTGCGTAATTGGGATAGTCGACTAGTACACAAAACTCTAGCGATGATATTAGAAATTGTGTCGTTGACCCTCAAAATCCTGATGTCGTATATCGATGTTAGCGATGAAATTGGAAAAAAATTGTCACTAACCATGAAAATACAAATTTCTAGAATTCATTTAATTTGTATTCAAAATCCTGTAATACAATATCAACCACACAATTTAACTTAACAACATATAACTCAAACAATAAAACCAACAATTACATTTAACAACAACTAACATAATATCCAATTTCACAAATACATCCAATTTAAAGTCCAAAACATCCAATTTCACAAATTCATAGTATCCAAATTCAAACACATTTAAGTTCACAATTTCACTACGTCAAAATAGAAATGTTCACAAACTCTAAGATGGAGGAGGAGGTGGAGCTGAAGATGACTCATGTATCAATGATTGTAAAGCTCCAGGTGCAAGCTGATTCAGAATTGCTTCAAACATATCTTGTCTTGATCTCATTGATGTCAACTCATCTTGGGTGCTAGTTAATTGAGCTCGAGTGTTTGCTAGCTCTTCTTGCGTCCCTTCTAATCTTTGCTCATTGGATTCAAGTTATTTACACGGTACTACTTTAGTTATGTAGGGATCCCGAGCGATAAACAAAATTCGCAGCGGAAAACTTACGATCCCTCCAGAGATCCAAGCAAAAAAAAACATACTCGTTTCTATTATCAATTCTATCCTATAGGAATCGAGATCACCTTCGAAGTGTGCCCTTTGAATTCCAGTCAACAACACTTGCGGATCTCAGCGTGGTCAGAATGTCCACGCCTCTACGGTGAACACACACACGATCTTGGAGAGAAGAGGTAAACCCTTTCGGTTGTGCTAGCAACCACGCCAAGGTCTCTCTTTTCACTCTATACTTGGCTTTTTGAGAACAAAATAAAATCAGATTCTAAATTGTTTTGCATTCTCACATTGAAGAAGAAGAAAAAACAATAATACACCTTAATGAGACATTAAATGCACTTCCTTATTCTCCATGGTAAAAGAAAGGAAGTCAATTAATGCTCATTAAATGCACATTAATGAGCTTTTAAATCCCATTTAAAACCCCATTTATTAATTCGTGTATTACATTATTAATTCGTGCATTACATGATTAATTCGTGTATTACATGATTAATTATGATTAATCATTTTAGCCTTCTTCTCTTGGTTTGACTTGAGTCTAACTCAACATAAACCAATTTGAGTCCAACTCAAATTTAGCCAAGTAATGAGTCTTACTCATTCTAGTTAATCCAATTAACTAATAATTCATTTTAGTCAAACCAAAATGATTTCCTCTCCAAAATAATATGTTCTTTGTGTATGATCCTATAGGCTCTCATAACGTTGGCAATGTATCCAAAACCATTTTAGATACATAAGCAATGAGCGACATCTAGCAATACATCATTGCTACCCAAGTGATGAGAATGTCGAGATCCAACAACCTCTTCCGTGACTATTATAATATGACAGTGTCCTTCTATCCTTGATATCTCAGATCGATCAATGAGGCATAGACCATTTCACCCTCTTATCAATCTTTATTTTTCTTGATCCCCAAGTAGACTCACTCAAACAAATGAGCTCAATATCTCATATTGACTCATTTGAGCATGGTCATGCATTTCGTGATCCTACTCTATCAAGAGGCCAAAGATATCACTCCCGTCATATGGGAGGGATAGATCTCATCTACATCACTCACATCCCTCCGCATAATTCGTTACATACTCAGTGATCGCCGTTATAGTCACCCAATTACGGTGTGACGTTAGACGATACCAAAGTACATAACTCCTTATGTAGGGAACCGTAGTGACTTCAGGTCTAAGGACTATTCACACCAATAGTCACATGAGAAAGTATATGACACTCATATAATGATCCATGATACTTTCTCATGGTGAGTCAATTCAGTATATATAGTCTCCTATATATATATCCATGTATCAATGTGATATCACATATCCATGACTTGTGAGATCAAGTCATCCATTGACCTACATGCTAGTCTCAATGTATCAATATAGCCCTTGTCTATTAATACAATACTTGACTAGGAATATTTAAGAATAGTATTCTCTACAGCTTCTCATAATCAATTCTATCAATTGATATACTGTAGATAATAACCTACTATTCATGGGCATTATTATATTTATTTAGCTGGCACACGCATAAAGAAATATAATAATCAATCTTTGCCTTTATTAATGCAAGAATATAATACAAAAGTCTCCCTCACCAATCATCTCATAATTGACACTAAGGGCTCATACTAACAAGTTAATCATGAGGAGGAGTTGACATCCGAAGAAGTGGATCTAACTAGTTTTGACCCACTTCCAAGTCCTCTAATATATCTAGAACGAACACCGAAGACTTGATCACAAACTTGATTTGCAATCTGAACTGCATCGTTGCCATCTTTGATTTCTTGTGATTGAATGTGCTCATCTTGCAGTCTCACCATATCACCCTAAGAATAATAAACTTATTATTAATATGTTTACAAAGAATTATGCAAATTTAAAAATAACTTTACTAAATTATATCGATTATATCTTACGTATGCAGCCTCGGCTCTCTCCCCACTCCACCCTTTCGATGAGCTACAATAGGTGGTATTAAAAATAGTAATCCGATCTTTTCACTGTGACTGATTGGTCTGAAAAATATTATAATGTGTTAATATTAAAAATAACAAACAATATACTGTAACTATAAAGTTTGTACTTATACCATCGTAACTGTATTGAATGAATGATTTTGAGCCACCTCGATGGGTATATGGTAGGTGCGATTGGTTTTGGGCATTTATTGTTGATCGCGTCTATAATATAAAAATTTATTAAGATAAAATGTAAAACATGAGTTGTAGAATAAATATTTTAATTTATATATAACTCAGATAATTGGTATAGATTGAGTTATCTGAAATTTCTTTGATTCAAACAGATCACACATATAGTTCCAATCTTTCTGTGTCTCACAAAACTTGATCGACATATGATGTTGGCACTCAGTAGGAGGAAGATGCAGTAGACTCTTATAATGAGTGTACATCTTATTCCGATTGTCTTT
The DNA here is from genome assembly GCA_025175895.1 of Wurfbainia villosa. Lineage (NCBI taxonomy): Eukaryota > Viridiplantae > Streptophyta > Magnoliopsida > Zingiberales > Zingiberaceae > Wurfbainia > Wurfbainia villosa. Next base: position 86,311,055 of record CM045988.1, read on the forward strand.
GTATCTTGCACTCATTAATCTGTTGGTCTCCTTTCTTACCAATATTGCCTCCTCGACAAAATTGATATCGAAAGCAGCCTGAAAAATACCAATATTGAAATTTATTAACGATTGATGGATGATTATATAATTATAAAATTACTCGTGCTTACTGATAATCGATCATATATCATCTGTTTATTGTCCGCGGAAATATGCTTCCAACTCTTAGCTTGTAGGGGAGCGAACTTCTTAATTGACAGATCTAACTCTGTCATAAAAGTAGTTGCATTTGTCCCGATGGATAACCATCTCTCTTACAAAAGGTAATGGGTAATTTACCCTGTTTCTCGATTTACTGTAGGAGCCGATTGGAGTGTGTGCCTCGTATCTCTCTACGTGTCAGATGAACTATAAATCAAAAAGTGTTAATAATTAACAAGTTAAATAAATAGCAAACAAAATAAACATATTTAAAACTCATTTATCTAACCAGTAGGAGCAGGAGCACTATCATCGTCAAGTGTAGGTACAACTGGGGGGCGCTCAATTCTCTTAGGCGACATAGCTATGACATAAGAATTATATACAGATCGACATATGATGAATGATTATATTAAATACATGAATTATAAATGAAGAACAATATAAATATTATGTAAATACATTTAATCGCTATCATCATCTGAAAAAGATAAATAATCATCCGCCTCACTGTCAATTTCACTATCTTCACCCTCATCAATACAATTACTTTGAGTGTCCATATCCAGATCCACTTGTGCATTTGCTATATTTATTTGTTGATATTCAACATCTAATCGACATAGTTGAGTTATCACTAATCCTTCACCAACTACTAAAGTTGAATCATTGGATGAAATCTCTTGGTTTGACTCTATATTCAAGATATTACCAACCTTAAATCTTCAGATACTTCATCAACTTTAGTTAGTTTGTATATTTCTCAGTGATGAACCCTTTGCACGACCTTCCAATGACCTCCACGTTTGATATCATTCAAATAATACACTTGATTTTCTTGGTTTGCCAAAATGAATGGGTCATCATCGCACCATGTTTTAGAAGTGCCAATACACAAGAGATCATACTCTTCCACCAACGATTTTTTTTTTGGATCACATTGAAACCATTAGTACCAAAATAATATTTTTAGCGCTATAATTTTATCCCTAAATCACAATGAAAAATCTTGCTCGTGATATTGCATAACTTGATTAGCATGAATCTTTTGGGACATAAGTTGCAGATGCTCATTGTATAAAAACTTAATCAATTTAAAATCTGTGAATGTAATAGAATTAAAGTAATAACTTAATGTAAACACTTACTTTCGATATCGATCGACTTCTTTACAATTGTTCGGAATGTACTAATGTGCTTTTGTTAAATAACAACAATGACAATTTCAGACTTTGTTGGTTGCTAAAGACTCTTGTTTTATGTGAGATAACACTTAATTTGCATATTGATGGTTGAAAATCTTTATTCCATTCTGGCCTAGAAAAGCTTGTCTCAATCTGACTCATATATAACGAACTAAAAGTCAAGACCTCATTTACAATATACCCCTCTGTAATAAATCCTTCAGGTCATGCTTTATTACGAACATATTTTTTTAGTCTTCCCAAATATCGCTCAAAGGGATACATCCATCGTGACGAAATTGGCCCAACTAACATGACTTCACGAGGTAAATGAACTGTCAAATGAACCATAATATCAAAAAATACCGGAGGAAATATCCATTCCATCTCACACAATATCAGGACTATTTGCTCCTCCATTATACTTATGTCCACTGTGTGTAAAGATCTTGCAATGATCTTTTTGAAGAAATCACATAACTTAATTAGTGTGCTACATATGTCTTTTGGAAAAAATTTACGTACAACAACTGGAAGTATTCTTTATAATAATACATGACAATAATGTGATTTTAGTCCATATATCTTTCCTTCATTTGCATTCACATGTCTAGATATATTAGCAACATAACCATCTAGAAACTTCACAGATTTTAAAAATTGACAAAATTCACGCCTTTCTTCCGATGTCAACGTGTAACTTGCATACGGTTTCCTGAATTTGTCTCCTACTGGCTGTAAATGCAACTCACTCCTTATCTCCATATCCTGTAAGTCTAATCTTGCTTTGAGAGTGTCCTTTAACTTTTTGTCTGTATTTAATATTGTACCAATTAAAGCATCACAGACATTCTTTTCAATATGCATCACATCTAAATTGTTTCAACTTTAAATCTAACCAACATGGTAACTCAAAAAATATAGACTTGTTTACTCAATTTGTATTATCCAAAGATCGCTGTTGTTTTTTACCGAGTGAAGGATGCTTACTGAATGTCACTTGGGGTAATGCGTCTAACTGCACTAAAATCTTATATCCATTCATTACTTGTGGTGGTCCTTCTTTTTCAACTTTTCCATTAAAATCTTTAATTTCTACGCCATGGGTATTGAACATTCAAGAATCGACGGTGACATGTGTAGCATATTTTATTCCTTAATCCTTGAGATTTGGTTTCATTCAGACATACTGAATATGCCTTATAGCTCTTTGTGCTCCATCCAGAAACTGTTCTATATGCTAGAAAGTCGTGAATGGTCCATATCACAGCAACATATAATTGAATGAAGGGGGAGGGGGGGGGGGGGGTTACATGCATGCATGTAACTCCAAAAGCCAATGGCTCTTGGTCTCCCTTATGAGGTGACACCACATGATAAGTCAATGATGATGTGGAGCATCATCATTGGTCGGCCATGCCAAGTCATCATCATGACATGGTATTTGGTCAAGTCAAACTTGACCTTTCATCTTCCCTCTCAAGTCAAGTCAAACTTGACCTGTTATCTCCCATGGTTGATCAAATCCAACCACTTGATTCAAGTCAATTTGATTTAATGAATCTCTATTCATTAATTTAAATTGACTAAATGAATCAAATCTAAATTAGACTCATTCAACACTTGAATCAACTTGAGTCTAACTCAATTAGTCTAATTTGGATTACTCTTAATCCAATTTGGTTCATCACATGAACCTAATCCTCATGGTTCATCATATGAACCTAATCTCCATCTAATTGCCCTTTGTGTGTGACCCTATAGGTTCTTGTAACGTTGGCAATATCCCTAAACTGATTTAGGAACATAAGCAATGAGCGGTATCTAGCAACACATCATTGCTACCCAAGTTACAAGAATGTTAAGCTCCAACATCACCTTTATGACTACTAATTGTGATTCTCACAATATGTGACAATATCGCTCTATCCATGACATCTAGATTGACCAATTAAGGCATAGACCATGTCATCCTCAGTATAATCTATATCTTGAACTCCAAGTAGACTCACTCTAATCAAATGAGCTCAATATCTCATATTGACTCATTTGGGCATGACCATGCACTTCGTGGTCTCACTCTATCAAGAATATCGATGTCACTCCCGTCATATAGGAGGGATAGATCTCATCTATATCACTCACATCCCTCTGCATAATTTGTTACATACCCAGTAATCACCTTTATAGTCCACCCATTTACGGGTGACGTTTGACGAAGCCAAAGTATGCAACTCCTTATATAGGGAACCATGGTGACTTCAGGTCTAAGGACTAATAGTCATACTAATAGCCATATGAGAAAGTATATGACACTCATATAACGATCCATGATACTTTCTCATGGCGGGTCATTCAGTATACATTCTCCAATGCATATCCATGTGTCAACTTGATATCTCATATCCATGACTTGTGAGATCAAGTCATCGTGTTGACCTACATGCTAGTCTTTACGCATTAACATTGTCCCTGAATGTTAACACTCGACTAGGAATAATTAAGAGTAGTGTTCTCTATATCATCTCATTATCGATTCAACCAATCGATTGATATAGATAAGAACCTACTACTCAAGGACATTATTATATTTAGTTATTTGGCACCAATACAAGTAAATATAATAACCATGCCTTTATAAATAGGAATATGATACAATAAAGTCCATACAACAATCATCACATGATTGACTCTAGGGCTTTCACTAACACATACAAAGTATATTGACTCACAATGTCGCACTCAGAAAGGTAATTAGTAAATTCACCAGATTTTTCATAATGAACATAATATTTATCTCCATAGTCAGATCTAACAATTTAATATTCTTACCTAGTTAATTTTCAACTTCAACTTTAAAGATCTTGAACATATTGAAGGATTTAGACTTCTCATATAAAAGGTACAAGTATATCGTGAATAGTCATCAATGAAACTGATAAAATATGTTTATTCATTCCAAAAAATCTTAGAGAACAATTTATATATATCTATATATATATTAATTTTAAAGCACTACTATACTATTTGTACATTTGTTTCGCTTGTTAGTTATTTTCCTATTAACACACTCTATATAGACATCCAAATATGACATGTTAAGGGAATAAAAAATTCCTTGCGACATTAATCTTTCTATGCATTGTCTGAATATATGCCATACATGTCTATGTCACAACATTAATAAATTCTCATCAGTCGAATTACGCTTTGTACCTATACTATATATTATTTCATTGTTCGTGAGAGCTATAGTGTTTAATCTATATAACTTATCAATTAGGGAACCTATACTAATAAATATCGAATTTAAAAAAATACTGAATATTCTATTTTCAAATGAACAAGAGTATCTTGATTTGTCTAAGTAGGAAATAAAAATTAAGTGTTGCCTAAATGACAAAAACAATATATGTATTCTCCAAATTCAAAAATATATTGATCTCTAGACAAAGTTGAAAAATGCCTATAGTAATCACTTTAGCTTTTTTATCATTACCCATATAGATGTATCTTTTACCATCATTAGACAATCATCTTCTTAAATAATCATGCTTAGTGATACTAATATGAGTGGTGACTCTAGTATCTATCAATCAAGTATCCGTAAGTACAATGACAAAGTTGACTTCTGAACTAACAAAGTTGAGAAGTCAATTACCATCCACAGCAATTTTAGTATCTTACTCAGCCCCCAGGGCAAACCCAGATGGCTAGCGCAGCCGTGTTAAGACTTGAAAGGGCAAGGGGTCGATTCCTGGAGGTGACGACCAGGCTACCGATGACTCTGCATTTCTGCGCTAGCCACCTGAGACTTGATTTACCCCCCTCCACACGTAGGGGCAGCGGTGGGGGGTCGTTAATGTGACGATTCCATATTTTTTTTAGTATCTTACTCATATTAATGGTCTTATTTTTTAGTGTTTCTATAACTAAAGTTGATAGAATATTATGTATATTAGAAAATATCAATTGTGCTATAATAAAAAAGAAAGAACAAAATAAATGTTAATATTAATAATTATAACATGCACACATCTATAAATGTTTTAATAATGATATAAAATAAATACTAAAATATATGCACTTACAATAAATTTTATAAGATATCAAATATAACATTACAATTAATCTTTAAATTAAATTATAACTTGTTAATAGTACTATTTAATCCCAACTCAATAACATTGTAATTTTTTACACAAATGATTTATAACTAAATATTAGTCAGATTTGATTATATCAATTATAAATATAATTCATTATTTCTTAAATTAGCCATATAACATGCTTTCCTTTGAGTTGATATATTACATGCATGATCAACACTAATGTGTTTATAGTTAGCCGCTTTAAACATATATTTGGCCTAAGAATGATTTTCCTTTGGACTAATCATCTTTGCATTGATATACATCTATTTACGCAATGATGCACTAAGTTTACCGAATAGTTCTTACTTTGGCGATAGTATTAGTTTAACTTAATAACACATGTGTTAATGGATACAGTAGAAATCCTATAAAACTTAACTATATTGTTACAGTATAATGATGCAAAAGATAAAAAGTAGCCTTAACAAAGGACTAAACAAGTTCGAAGTCCTTGAAAAAGCTTTAAACAATATTTTTTAGGCCTAAAATTAGGTTGTTACGGGTTACACTCAATAACAAATGTATATCTCTAAACAAGTTTCAATTTGCTCCAAAGAACACTCCAAAATTCATCTTGAATTAAAAGTTATGACATTCAGAAGCTTTCTACATCAATTCTACTCAATTTTATCCATATTAGTCGACTGATCCACAATTAGGGATGGCAATGGGTCGAATTCCATATCCTTCATCCCTATCCCCATTTATCATATCCATCTCCATTCTCATCTCCGGATATTCAATTTTCATCTCTATCTCCATTCCAGTTGGAGGATTGGATATCCATATCATACCCAAATATCTTATTACCACCTACAATTGTATTTTTTTTTTTTCAATTTTGAATTATTTAGATGAAGCTATGAATATTTATTAAATTCTTAAGAGAACAATAAAAAAAGATTAAAGATAAAAATTAGAGAACTAAACATCATAAAAGAAATAATAAAATATTAAATAATTTATCTCAACACCAATAATTTAATCAGGTATTAGGATAGGAGATGAGGAGGATTCTATAAGATATGTCTTCATATTTGAATTCGAAAATTCTCATACTCGATTACCCAATTATTTAATTGGGTTAAAAAAAATCCCTTCATACCCTTCTCCATTCAGGTTGGGTATCGGATCCTCCATCAAATTCAGAGAAAATTACCATCCCTATCCACAATACTAGTTGACTGATTCTAATACTAGTCGATTGATCCTAATGGTCGATTGATGTACATCAATCGTCTGTGGACAACTTTATGAGTACTAGTTGATTGGAATCTGATAGCAGTTGACTGACACAATCAATTGAGTGCTTCAGTCGACTAACAACCCTTCTATGCACAATCTAGATCCATTAGTCGACTAATTCTTGATGGTAGTTGATTGATACCATTAGTAGTATCTTAGTCAACTAAAAATATTATGTGCTCAAGTTTATGCACAATAGTCGACTAACCTCAAATTATACTCGACTTATATGTTTAGTCAAGTTTCGCAATCGAACCATAAATATTTTGTTCACAATTTTATGAACATCAATTGACTAGTCCTTATAACAGTTGACTGATGATAATCAGTTGAGTGCCCCAATCGACTCAAAAATATTCCGTGCATTACTTTTCGACTAGCAGTCGATTGATAGTTCACATCAAGTGATTGATGTTCACACAATTCAATTTTTTACAGATCAAACGCGTGATAGTTTTCTCGAAAAATGACGGTGGTTATCTTTGTTGGTCTTCATGAAAAGTACGAAAACCTCAAATTTGACTCATATCCTAGGATTCCTAATCTCTATATTCAATGAAAACGCATGTTTAAATGCATTAGATCAAAATCTAACACAAATCACATGCATCCGGATCAAATTGTTGAAAAATTCACATCCTAATGTTGTACGATCAATGACACAAAATTGGGCTCTAATACCAATTGATGGATTTTACTTTGTTAATGGATCACACTGCCACATATGCATTCACAAAAAAGTAAACGATCTAACATAGGATTTTGTCAACAAATCTGCAATGAATATACGAAAATCAAACCTACAACGGAAAGAAATAAAACAATAAACAATCACTTGAATCCAGAGACGTTCTTGCCTTCATCATTGCTGAAAGAATCTGAAGATCGAAGATGGAACTGCAAAAAAGGCATGATCTTTCGTAGCTACGAGGGAGACGATTCTGAAGTCTCAGTCCGATAGGGAAAAGGAGACAACTATCTAATCATCTCTCCTACGGGGATCGATATCCGTATATTTAGTGAGCCCAAATCCGTTGACAATCCATTAATGTTAATGGTAATGGACTAAGGAGTTTACATATAAGCTTTACATCCAATAACATAAACACACGATTAAAATCAAATTAGATCACTTTAATATATCTATTCGCAATGACAAAATTTGTGTTAAATAATTAAGCATGTTTATCTATCAAATGGAGATTAAATCTGTTGCATACACGTGATCATCAATCAACAAAAGCGAAGAATGTTGAAGAAAGAAAGAACCAAACGAAAAAGAGAAGAATAGTAGAAATTTTAATGTGATTGGGCAAAGATCACCTACTTCATAAAATGTTTAAGAGAAAACTATGAAAGAACTATAGGTTTAGGGTTACAATTATCCTATATATACATCTCTAGCCAAATATGATATTTTAGATCTAAAATACCATAAATTTCTTAACTTTCCCGAACTCCTTGCCTCCTCTAGGTCGCGACACGACCCGATTATGCCTCCTTGCATAACTGTGTCTTGGTCGTGCATTTCTTCTAGCTCATAGCATGGCCTGACTGTGCCTCTTGATACGGATGTATCTCAGTCGTGCGTTTTCCTCCATCGTATAGCATGACCCAGCCATACTTCCTGGCACGACCATATCTCGGTCGTGCATTTTCCTCTAGCACATAGCATGCCCCGACCCTACTTCCTGGCATGGTCGTGTCTCGGCCATGCATTTTTCTCCAACGCATAGCACGGCTTGGTCGTGTCTCACCTGTGCATTTTCGTCCAACACATAGCATGGCCCGACCTTGCTTCCTGGCATGACCGCGTCTCAACCGTGTGTTGTTTCTATCTCCATATGAGTCATTTTCAACAATCTACACCTTGGCAAATATCCACCCCTTTGGAGAAAATAAGCATATGAAGATAATACCTCCTGGAATAGTTGAGTTCAGACTTCAATCCCTCTTACAATTTGAGAAATTGATCAAGTTTAAGCAATGCTTGAACTTCTCTATGACAACTAACTTTGTCAACATATCTGCAACATTTTTCTTTGTGTGAACCTTTTCAAGTTGAATTTCACTAGAAAAAATCAATTCTCTGATCTTGTTAAACCTCACATCTATGTGCTTGGTTCTTACATGATAAACCTAATTCTTCGCCAAATATATAGCGCTCTGACTGTTACAATTCAATTTTACTCCACCTTGTTTAACATTCTCTGACTAATCTTATAACCCACAATGCTTCCTTTGCTACCTCGATAACCACCATGTATTTCGACTCAGAAGTGGACAATGCAACTGTAGATTGTATCATGAACTTCCAACAAATAGGTCCTCCTGCCACAATAAATACATATCCTATAGTAGACCTCCTGCTATCCAAATCTCTTATATAGTCTGCATCAACATATCCTACAACTGAAGAATCACTCTGTTGTGTGTTGAATATGAGTCATAATGTGCAGTACCTCTCAAGTATCGAAAAATTTTCTTGATTGCATCCCAATGTTGTCTACTTAGATTTGAGAGAAACTTTCTCACTGTACTAACAACATACGCCAATTTCGGTCTTATGCAATAATGCAAACCACGACATACATAAGACAACGACCTATACTGACATATGGAATACTTGACATATTATGAATCTCATCATTAGTCTTTGGGCACTGTGTAATGAATAATTTAAAATATTGTGCCAAAGTGTACTCACAAAGTTCACATTACCCATATTGAATCTGTCCAACACCTTCTCAATGTAACTATGCTGAGACAATCATAATTTCTTAGAGCCTTTGTCTCTATGGATCTTCATCCTAAGAATGTTCTTGGCCCACACCCAAATCTTTCTTGTAAAACTCCTTGCTCAGTAGTTTCTTCAACTTATTGACCTTAGTCACACTTCTCGCAACAATTGTCATATCATCCACATAAAGTAACAAGAAGATAAATGAATCATCATTAAGGCTCTTCACATATATGCAACAATCATACTCACATCTCGTGTACCCGTTCTGAACCATGTATGAAATAAAACACTTGTACCATTATCTTGGAGATTGTTTCAATCCATAAAATGACTTCTTCAATTTACAGACTAAATGCTCCTGTCTGGATTGATTAAAACCTTTTGGTCGTGACATATAAATTTGTTCTTTCAAGTTGCTATGAAGAAACACAACCTTCACATCCAGTTGCTCCAACTTTAGATCATGATGAGCCACCAAAGCTAACACCGCTCTGATAGATGTATGTTTGTCCACTAGAGAAAATATCTCATCATAGTTAATCCCCTTTCTCTGTGAGTAACCCTTTGCTACTAGTCGAGCCTTGAACTTTCTTTCTACATTTTCTGAAATCACTTCTTTCTTCTTGTATACCCATTTGCATCCTACAACCTTCCTTCCTTCAGAAGTTTCACCAGGTCCCATGTTTGATTCTTATGTAAAGACTCTATCTCTTCTGCCATGACACCCATCGAATTGTCCTTTTCAAAGCTATGAATTGCCTCTTAAAAAATAGTAGGATCTTCGCTAGTAGTGATAAGTGCATAATAAACCAAATCTTCAAAACCATATCTGACAGGTGGTTTTATGGTGCGACTGGGCCTATCTATGGCTATAATACGATGCTCAATGTGGTCCAAACTATCATCCTAGAGCCCCATGAGTTTCTAGCTCCACTTGCACAACATCTTTGCTTTTGTTACTATTCGATGGTGTTTGTTTCTCATCTCCTTGAGTGCACTGCAACATAGGCTTCTCATCAAACACTACATCCCAATTGATCACCACCTTGTTTGCCTTAGAATCCCAAAGTTTAAAACCTTTCACTTCTTTTTAATATCTCAGAAAAATACATTGAATAAATTTTGCATCAAACTTTGACATGTCTTTGCTAGAAACATATGCATAGGTTGGACATCCAAAAACTCTCAGACTAGAATAATCAACTCTTCTGATACTCTCCCATCTAATGTTGCTCTTGGTGATCAATTTATCAAAAAGCACGCCATGTTTGCTGCCCCGACCCAAAAGTTCTTTATAAGTCCAGCATTCAATCTGAGGCACTGAGTTTTCTCGATTAGAGACCTATTCATCCTTTCCGCCACACCATTTTATTGGGTGTCTTGCGTACTGTGTAATGTCTCTTGATACCATATTACTCACAGAATTCTTGAAATTATGAATATGTGTATTCGGTGTCATTGTTAGATCTAAGACACTTCAATTTTCTCCTGGTTTGATTTTCTACTTCAACTTTTCACAATTTGAACTTCAAGAAAGTTCTGACTTGTGACGCATGAAATACATTCAGGCCTTCTGTGAGTAATCATCGATTAAACTTACAAAATATATATGTCCCCCATGTAGGGACCGTGACTTGCGCTAGAGGAGGAGTGAATAACGATTTTGATTTTGTGCTTTGATCATGTTCGTCTACAATAGTTGTTAGCACAATGAAATATAAATTATGAATAACAACAAACACAAGAGAACACAACACATACAATACACACGATATAATATGGTTCGAAATTCTAGTTCCTACTCTACGGTTGAGCTCTAGTCGAGCTCTAGTGATGCACACCACCACTATGAATTTCTCCTTCTTGGAATAACATTGGAGGTGGAGAAACCTCTTACAATAGAGTTAATACAAGAATAGACAACTAAATACAAAAGCAAATGAAAGAAATGAAATTACAACACTTTACAAGTGAGCTTTTGAATGTTTAATCTTTTGGTTGCTTTGAAATGCTTGGAAGGATCATAACACATTAGCAACTCCCCTTCAAGAACTCCATGAACCAGCTAGAAGAAATCCTCCATGAAGCCTCCTCTTTATAACCTGCTCGAGTTGGATTTTGCTGACATTGTCACCACCGATTGCTTGTCTATCTGTTGTCACAACTGACTAATTCACGTTAATTCTACCAAAAGCCCTCGGTGTTGGTGTCACGCCCATCGCTTGGTCTTGATGTCTTCTTGCCGCTTCACCGCTTGTTGGTGTCGCCATCAATGTAGCTCATTTGCGTCGCTATCGCCGTGTCGGCCATCTATCGTCGTCACCTCGCCGACCGCCACCTTCACGCTCCTCAAATAACAATACTGACAATCATATATAATCTCAACTTATAAATCAAATAATAATATTATAATAACTAAATTCATTCCAAACGCTCAAATAAAGCGTCACCTTCAGCTATTGTTCCGATAGGCGTCCAAAGTAGAGGTGTAATTATGTAATGGACCCCTCTCACTCCTTTAATCTCTCTCGATGTAGACAGGCGAAGATAGATTTCTCCTCCAGTACTTCATTAATGCCCTGAACCCCTCCCACCCTTTTCTCTTCTCTCCACGCCCCTCCATACTCTGCTCTGAACTCTCCTTCTCTCGCAGCTAGTAATGTAAATGCAATCTAACACAAACGCTACGAGGATCACAACTAACGACATCACTAAATTGCACGAGCTTGATACGTCTAATTATTTTAACAGAAATTAAGTCGATGCAAGGAAATGAAAAATATTAGGGACGAGATGTCGAAAAATAACTAAATTTTGTTGTCCTCTGCTTTTGGCGAGCTATTTAAGAGGCTACCCCCAGTCGAGTGATTTTCGGTCCAGATCTAGCTCAGACTCATGTCAGCATCCTGTTGCAGTGTCAGTGTCAATGTCAGTGCCAGTGCCAGTGCCAGTGCCAGTGCCAGTGGGGAAGAGAAAACACGATCAATCGCTATCATCGACCCGTCCCGATCCGGTGCCTACTTGTTCCGCCTCATTTACGCACGCTATGAGATAAAACGACCACCTGTTGTTACCAATTTGGTCCTTCATATTCAAATTAGACCCCTCTTACTTATAACGAACCAAAATATCTTTTCATAATTTTTATTAATTAAACAATCCACTCGTTTGGTGAACACTAAAAATATAATTAGATCCGAAGGCAAGAGAGAAAAAATCTTTGAAGGATCTCGCAGTGCTTGGAAATCTAATTCGATCCACTTTATTCGATTCACTTCGCGAATGATATACCCACCCGCAGACTATTGAATCGGTCCGTGTCGTGGACACAGGCATCATTTTTTTTTTCTCCACCAAGAAATGACATTCTATTCCCATTGTTTGACAAAATATTAAAATTATCAATTTAATAATTTTTATCAATCTGTCTCATAATTATTACGAGAAAGATAAATTATAAAATCGAAGACTTTTAATCTTGACATGATTAATTAGGACAAAAGGAGATCATCTAATACTAAAAAGAAATTTTAAATTTTTTAAAATTAATTCATACTCATTTTATAAATATTATTCTATTCCAATTAACACACGGAGAGCATCCATTCCTATGGCAGTCAGGCATCCATTCCTGTGCGGATTCTTTACATGCGTGGCGCAAAAGTGTCCCTGTAATTTTGGCGCACAAAATTAAAATTAAATTGCTATTTTTGTCATAACTTTCTGTCAGCGTCGCCGCTAGTTTTTTCATTGCTATTTGAAAGAGAACTTGAGGGAGTTTCGCAAAGGCGTTCAATCATAAATATAAAATTTAAAAATAAAAATTGAGTGTAGTCGAAGATATATATACACTCAATATTCATATCTTCAATTTTATTAATATTAGGAAGGGTCGATTTAATTCTACTAATCTCCGATGGAATAATAAATAATTTTTAGATGAGATATATTTTATCGATCATCAAAATAAATTTAAAAAATATTTATAATTTAACAGCTAAATTCGATAATATAGTCGCACTATCCGAGTAAGATAGGTTCGATATCGAAAATATATTCTGTCCACAAGGGCGGAGCCATATATGCTTTTACCTAGAGCCGTTAAGTTGAGTTGGACCCATTGGATTGTCTCTCGTTAAATAATTAAAATGGATTTGGTTGAAATTTTACAACTCGTCATTTTGGCAAATCTAAACGGATCAATCCACACAGATTGCGAATCTAGATGGGTTGACTCGTGCTAGACTTCGATTGACTCATGGGTTAAAAAATATTAAAAGAAAATAGAATTTGTGAAAATAAAATTGTATAAATTTTTTATCAATATTTTAATACTAACAAAGTAAGTTATTCATAATCATAATTTTCTTCTATCATACATACACCTCGATAAAATATAGTAAGATATTAAAAGAAAGAACAAAAGAATCTTTGGTTTATGTATTCTAATATTTTTTTTCCTGTATACTCTAATTGATATATATTATCTTATCACTACTATTCTAATTAAAATAGGAAACGATGACATATCAAAGTGGAATATTTACAAGTGCGAGAAAATTTCAATCAATCTCTATTCGAGGAGAGAAAAATGTGAATTTACATATTATCAAAATTTAGATATTTTAGAATATCAAGAATCAAAAGCACCAAGATCCAACTTTATCGTCAATAATCGATCTCAATTATAAGATTTTAATTACTTTAAATATTTGCTTATCATGGTACTCCATCGCCTCAGTAGTCGCCGCCAATCCTCAACGACTCATTAATTTTAAGATCTCTTTAAAATTTTTGCTGATCGACTGCGCTAATCCGCAACCTATTTTAGATTGGATTGGATTGAGATTTTTCAATCCGTCAAAAATGATAGGCCTGGTCTGCTCTCCCTATTAAATGTTGAGTTTACTTATTTAATCGATTTAGTCGCCATGAGTTGACTCATTTGACAATCCTTCTTTTATCATCGAGGCTTTAGCTCAAAGCAATTTTTTTTTATATTATTTAACCAGGTTAAAAATTTTAACTCTTAGTCCGGAGTCATTTTGACATTCATTAGTCCAACAATATTACTTTTTCTAAATATTAATCCGAGTAGATTGAAATTATTGACTGAAAAAATAAATTTTCGATAGTAAGATAGGGTGTTACTTGTAGAATGGGCAAGGATCGATTCCGGATGAGGAGTCTAAAATCCCCCCTGATTTCAGATGACCCTCCCTCTGCCTTGTCACCGTGTCAAGGGACCTCGTCCCCCGCGATTTACCTCCCTCTCGCAGGGGGCTGCTAGTTAGGCAGATTCCCAACTTTGCAGAAAAAATAAATTTTTGATAGATAAATTTTTTTAGTGCCCACGGAGATGACGCGATGGTAAGACAAAGTGTTGCTTGTAGAATGGACATGATTCGATTCCGAATGAGGGGTCTAAAATTCCTCCGACTTCGGATTTAACCTCTCCCTTGTCACATCGTATCAAATGACTTTGTTTCTGCGATTTACTCTTCCTTTACTACCATTTAATAAAGCGATAATAATAATGAATTGGACTTATTCTTAATTTTATAGAAAAAATAAATTTTCAATCCGTATTCAATAACAGTACATAGGACCATCTTTTCAAAAATTTTAAAGTTCAAAGTCGTAACCAAAATTCTAAATTACTGATTCAAAAGTTAAATCGATGGATGTTGAAAGATCTGATGACGTGGGGGCTACTATCTGACTTGCAAGTATGGTCTCACCTGTGCGTTCCATAACCAACGTCAGAGACACGGTAATAGTAAAGCAAGAGATACATCCCTAAAATGAAGTGCGTACTTGGTTATTAATCGGCGGAGAGTTCGAGGGATACCAATGGAGATTGTGTTCGTAATATCGGAGAAATTCGGAATTACTGAGTCATTCCCACGGTTGATTCCGATTTGATTGTCATTTTACTATGACAATTTCAACAGTTCGACTATTGTTGATCAGAGTTGACATTCATGAAGGAATGGTTGATGGGACCACTGTACGTTTACACATAGATGCAAGATAAAATCGTATGATAATTTATGAATAAAATAAAATTTGAATTTTAAAGTAAAATTTAAAATTTTCTCTCGAATTTATAACGATTTTTCACAAACTTATCCATCGTATTAAGATCTAAAAGACTCTTAGTAATTTATCTCCTTTATAATGATTCTGAGACAAATTGATAAGAATTATTAGATTAACAATTTTAATCTTTTATGGATAGAATAATTACTGAACTATATATTTAAATAATAAAATTATTAGAAATTATAGCGCTCATTTATGTATTAATAAAAGACAATTAAAAGGGGCTATGAATAATCAAACATAAAAAAAAATTTACTAGTGTATATCAAATAATTATTAATTAAAAATAAAATAAAATAATCAATGTGTTTTATTTGAATTGAAAATTGTTAAATTTTATTGGTGCATTATTATCGGTGTCAGTTAAAATAAAGAAACGAATTATTTTTTATTCTAAATTCAATTATTTAAAATTAAAAAGATATATAAAATTTGTTTTTTTTTAAAAAACCTGTCTAATCAGTCAGTTTTGTATAAATAGACTGGTCAGACAGATTTTTGATTTGTTTTAGACGATCCATGAACTAATCCGACCTAGAAAAATCCAACTCGGGTTCCGGTCTGATTTTAACAACTACCAGTCATCAGTGTAATGGTTTCGAACAGATTTAGTTCCCAATGTTCATATATTATTTCTGAATTAGAATTCCTTGAAGCTCAGGTTGAAATTCATCAATTTAGTAGTCCTACCAATTCATCTCCGGACCATCATAAAAACAAATAATTACGAAAAACTTTTAACCCAAAATCTGTTGATAAATTACATAGAGAACCAATACTCTACAGAAGCGAAGAATTGATCCTTGTATGTATCTACCATCCCAATTACTCTGTGGGAGCAACTAAAATAGAAAATAAGCAGAAGTAGAGAGAAATCAAACAGAATTCCTGAACGTAGATAAACAGAAGTAGATAGAAATCAAACAACATATTTACAATGTTTCTGCACAGGGAACTAAAATATTTAGCTAAGTTTAGAGTTAAACAGTAAAACTAAACGAGACTGGTGCATTCTGCTGCATAGACCATACAAATGCCGGTGTATTTTTCTTTCTTTACGGACACAGGTGGATCGGCAAGAGCACCTTCAAGTAGCAATGTTTTGGCTCATTTAAATCCATGGTAAAAAAAAACGATTATGTTTGTTTATGACAATGCTGCTGACCTGTAAAATGGCCAAACCAATCAATCTTCAATAAGGTATCTGTTTCGCCGAGCACCGAAAGCAAGTCTCTGGGTATCAGAAGCAAGAAGGGGAGAGTAATCAGTGAGCTTAGTGTTTTCTCTTTGCGAATCAAAAGGAGAAACATATATGAAATATTTGAAATGGAATGGAAGAAGTAGCATCAAACAAACTGGATAACACTCTTCTTAACTGAAAAAATCTGGGAGTAAGCTTTGAAGCCTGTGAGGAATCGAATGTATGTGGGCTTCATGGATTGACTGCTAGGGATAGATCTGATGGATGAAACAAGGTATTCAGCAACCTAGAATGAATAATTTTAGCTGTGAGCAAAAAATTAGAAGCCACAACTACTACAAAAAAATGTGATAAAACAGGAAGCCAAAAACCCAGGCTCTCACTAGGATTTTTCTTTTCAGTGCTGTGTCACTCAATAACTAGTGACAGAATGCCATCAGCAGTGTTGTATAACTAGATAGCTAAATAAAACAGAGAATAGGTATGTGATCATATATTGACGCCAAAGGAAGCCACGGACTGAACTTTTACCTAACTAAAGCATGCTCGTTATAGAATCATTGAATTTTCCATGTCCACTTGTAATCTTTGGTTGTTTAATTTGTGCAGAGAAAGAAGGCACTTCTCATCTTTGCTGTCAGGTTTTAGTTTCTAGGAAGTAAGACCTATTTTCTCAGATTCAATGCTAATAATCAATGGAAGGATCTAACATTTTAATCTTATAGGAAGTACAATTGGACCATAAACAATTAGATTCTAAACCACTAGGCGTGTTAAAAATCTAAGAGTTTGCACTATAGTAGAAGGTCGAGGAAACAAAAAAGGATTTCTCAATGCATTTAGTTGATAAACGAATATCATATTTATAAACTAATATATAACCCACAAACTCCTTAATTATATAGCCCACTAACTCCTCATCCACTAATCACTAACTCCACAGTACAAATTTTATCCCATTATCTTCTTATCCACTAACCATAACTCTGTAATACACCCATTAATCCACTAGTTCCAAAACATAAATATTAACTATTAACTCCAAACATTATCCCAGTAACTCCCTAAGTCAACACTAATATTTAAATTAAATTTTATTGACAATCCCTCAAACTAATGTTAACAATCAGTTTAATAAGAGTTGAAACTTCAAAATTCCATGTAGAACCACCAACTAGTTTTCTGAGCTTCTGAAATGCAAGAAGTTCGAGAGGCTTAGCTAGTATATTAGCAATGTGATCATCGCTTCTACAGTAAACAATATTAATGACTCCACTTGTAAGATTCCTCAAGAAATGATACTTCACATCTCTGTGTTTATTGATTTTTGGAAAGTTTAATTGTCAAACTGTTGTCACAACAGATCTGAGCAGGTCTGGCATCTTTAAAATGTAGTTCTTTTAAGATTTTCTTTAGACAAATAGCTCAACAGACACAAAATGTTGCAACAACAAACTTAGCTTCAGTGGAGGATAATGCAACAATAACTAGCTTCTTTGATGACCATGAATCAACTCCTGTCCTCAACATGAAAATATACCCAAATGTACTTTTTCAATCATTTAGATCTTCAGCATAACACTATCTATAAAGCCAAAAAGATTTGACTTTTCTCCCTTTTTGTAGAACAACCCAAGCTCTTTGCTACCTTGCAAATACCGAAAAATTCTCTTTGCAGCCAAAAGATGCATTTCTATAGCACAATCAATATGCCTGCTAATTATACTCACAGTATGCATTATATTAGGTTTTGTTGTTGTCAAGTATATTAAACTGCCCACTATCTATTTGTAAAGAGTGGCATCAACCTTCTTTTCTCCAATATTTTTGTGCAGCTTCACTCCAAACTCAGACGGAAGGTTTACAAGATTACAATCTTTCATCTAAAACCTGTCCAGGATGTCTTGAATGTACCTTTTTTGAGAAATAAACATTCCAGCAGAAGCTTGCACCATTTCAATGCCAAGAAAATAATGAATCATATCAAGATTAGACATTTTAAATTTAGTCATCATGAATTTTTTAAAGTTTCCAAACATAGATGTACTATTTCTAAAGTAGATCAAGTCATCTACGTATAAACAAACTATCAATATTTTTTCTTTATCTTTAATCTTAGTGACAAGGATATATTCATAAGGGCATTTTTGAAATCCTACTTTCAAAAAATAAGTTTCTATATGATTATACTAAGTCTGTGGGGCTTGTTTTAATTTATAGAGAGCTTTTTTTAATCTATAAACTTTATGCTCATTGCTAAATTTCACATAACCATAACCAGGAGGTTGATCGATAAATACCTCTTCTTTCAAATCTCCATAGAAGAATGCTGATTTTATACCCAACTGAAAAATAAATATGTCATTGCTATCGTCAATTTGATCGTATCATGCCTTGTGATTGGTGCAAACACTTCTTTATAATCAAAACCAAACTCCTGCTTATATATAGCACTTTGCTACCAAAATGTACTTTATACGGATTAACCTCACCATTTTCCTTTAGCTTTGTTTTATAAATGCATTTTATACCAATTGTCTTTTGTCCTTTAGGAAGATCACATAGCTCCCATTTATTATTTTTTCAATTGTTGTAATTTCTTCATCCATAGCTTTTCTCCATTTTGATTTTTTGACAGCCACTTCAAAAATAGTAGGGTAACAATATGAAAACAAAGTAAAATGTTTAAGTGGATTATATCACCTTGGTCAATTCCAATCACCTTATAATTACACAACCATGTTGGTTTTCTTCAAATAGGTTGTGGCCTTTATGATTCAGTTTCAAGTGAACTTTGATCAGCTATAGAAACATTTTGAGTTATATTTTCCACTATGATCTTTGCACAAAACCTTAATTAAACTATCAATTTCTTTCTCAACAAATATTGTATAACTTTTAAAAGAGGTAAAGGCTTCAGTTTTTTTTTTTTTGCAAAATATAAACCCATATTTTGTGACTAAAATCATCAATGAAGATAATTATATATCTTTTTACCTCCGTTAGAATGTAGTGTCATTGGCCTGCAAATATCTGAATGGACAAGCTCCAGTACCACCTTTGCTCTCCAAGATTTTTAATATGGAAATTAATTACGATGTTATTTGATAACAACACATTCTTCACAAACTTGAGATGTAATTTGAGGAAGATCAGTTACCATATTCTTCTGTTATAGTATCTTCAATCAACTAAAATTTAGATACCCATAACGAAAATGCTACAGTTATGTCTCATCGTCTAATTTTGCTAAAAAACATGAACGAAATGTAGTGTGAGGGATAAGGTGAAAACATACGATTTGCTATCTTATTAACTTGAGCAATTAAACCCAATTTTATATCTTGAATCCGGCAAACCACATCTTTGATAGAAATCTTGTATTCTTTTTCTTGTAATTGACCCACACTAAGCAAATTGATTTTTAAATCTGGCGCAAAAAGAATATTAGAAATAATATAAGTTGAATTCTCACTTGGATTGTTACTTTTCCTTTTCCCATAACAGAAATTGTAGAGTTGTCATCAAATTTAATAGAACTACAAAGGATTCATCCAAGTCAGAAAATACCTTCTCTCCACACGTGATGGTTGCAACCTATATCTAAATACCACATTTTTGTTGAGTTTTCTCTTTCTCATGACGTACCATCAAAAGATACAACTCTTCTTTTGTTTTCTACAAAGTTAGTATGAAGTCCACTTTGTTTCATCAAATTAATATAACATTTTGATCTATAATGGGCATACCTATGACATCTGTAACATTTAACATTGGACTTGTCTTCTGACTTTATTCTATTAATTGTTGAATGATGACCTCTACGTCCTCCATCTTTTCTTTGAAAATAACTTTCTTGATGTTAATTTTGTTATTGGTTCCCACGATCATTGTTGTTTCTACCTTCTCTGCCTTGACCTCTACCTCTTGCTCATCCTCTATCATCTTTAATATTTGTAGAGTGATTTTTTGATAAAGCCTTCAACGTTTGCTCCTCTTTTTCATGTTGATTAATTTTCTGCTCATGAATCAACAATAAACTTTCTGATTCATCAATTGAAAGTAGACTTACATCATTCATTTCTTCGATAGAGTAGACAACAAAATTAAATTTTGGTGTTAAAGATCAAAGAATTTTCTTGACAACAAGAACATCCTTTGGCTTATCGGCAAGGATCCACATTTTATTGACAATTGTCATCATTTTGAAAAATGATCAATAATTGATTCACCTGATTTCATTCGAAGCATTTCGAACTTTGAATGAAGTGCTTAAAGTTGTTGCCTCTTAGCCCTTATTGTACTTTAGTACTTCATGGATTCCTAGATGTCTTTGGTGGTATCCTTGCAAAGAATGGTTTCCAAGATCGAGCGATCAATAGCTTGGAAGAGATAATTCTTTGCTTTAAGATCCTTCAATGTCAATTACTCATGCTTCATCTTTTGTGCATTTGTAAACATAACGCCTTTTGTTGGTTGTACTACAAAAACCACAATCGACAACCGTCTAATATTCTTTGGACCTTAAGAAATTTTCCATAAAAATGGTCCAATGATCATAGTGATCATCGAATTGAGGAATCACTGGATGCACAAAACGCGTTCAGAAGTCATGATTCTCCTCATAACTTGGCTCGATACCACTATTAAAAATCAAAGAGTTTTGCACAATACTAGAAGGTCGAGTATAGGTAAGGAGGATTTAAAAAAATTCTCAATGCATCTCGTTGATAACTCCAAAATTATAACCCACTACCTCCTCAACATTAACCAATAACTCATCATCCACTAACCACTAACTCCACAATACAAATATTATCCCATTACCTTCTTATCCACTAACCACTAACTTCATAATACAACCATTAATCCACTAACTCCAAAATAAATATTAACTATTAACTCCAAACATTATCCCACACTCCCTAAGTCAACATTAATATTTACATTAAATTTTATCAATAAGGTGATGCATGGTTTTACAGTTCTTGAATATTAGATAGTGAAAAAGAGAAACTAAAGACCTATGGTACATGATATAAAAACAACCCACATAGCTGATATTTGAAAGTCATTAGCAAACACAATTGCCTATTGATCATCACTAATTACAACGGAGAAGGGAATCTAATTCCACATAAAGGAAGGGGAATGTATGCTCCCTTACGTCAATTATTCCAATAAATTGTGGGCGGAAGTGAGTTATAGATGATTTCACTGAAAGGATTTCGGTCATTTTTGCTTCTGCCCAATCATGGGCGAAAGCAAAGGATAGGGGCTGAAAAAAAACAAAAAAGATGCTAATTCCTGCCTGATTGTCAACCTCATTAGACTCACTAGATTCATGGTTCTTAATAAGCTTTCTAGCCACACATGTTCTGCCAAAGGAGGTACCCCACGAGCTACTCTGACCTCCTTTACTTGCCTAGTTTGTGAGCAAGAATCCTCCATGGCAGGGCTAGGGAACATCTCTTCTAAGACTTCACAAGTGTTGATGCCCAAGATGAGCTTGTACTAGAGCTTTTAAGTGTTAGGGGTGTTGTTAGTGGCAGGGTTTGAGAGCTTGGTTTTATCCCAAGGTGAGGCACCGTGACAAAGCTCAATTGCCTTGTGATGGACCATGCCTTGTGGTCGACTGCAGTTGCCTCAATAGATCATGTTGGTGTCTGCCTCATGACTGAAGACCGAATGGATGAAAGGGAGTGACTGAATAGTTCATAGTGGAGAGCAAAAAGAAAACATTGATAATTTGGTCCTTTCTCTTGTGTTGGCCTTGTGATTGATGGTGGTGGAGAGGAAAGGGAGGCAACCGGCCAGTTCACAGTGGAGAGCAGAAAGAAGACCTCCATAATTTGGTCGTTTCTCCTCTTTCGAACTCCTTGCGCTGTTTTTTCTTCCATGTAATCAGTCTTGTGTCTTCCTCTTCTCTTTCCTTCTTTCCTTTCTGTTCCTTCCTCCCCCTTCCCCTTCTCACAGTAATCACAACCTTAAGAAGATGAACAATTGACACACTAAACTAATACTTCTTTTGTCATTCAACCTTAGCTGTGGCCAACAGCATCTATTCGTATGACACCAATTTGTTTGACTAGACTTCCATAATGGAGAAAAATCTTTGACTCATGCACTATCTACAGATTAAGATGATCAAACAATACAAGTTTAAATCCAGATATGTACCCTAAGCAACAAACTATCAACAGATTAGTAATTACCACTTCAGGAGGCTCAGCTAGTATATTGATAAAAAATTTGGCCTGCAATTTGTGTCTCTGTTAGATGAGAACGAACAGCTGGATGTCATGGAAAATCAAATTGCAAATTGGTGCAGTACTTGTTTAGTAGTGGCTCCTGACATAAGAAGATCCGTAGTGACCATACCAGGCTGCAAAATAGGCTCCATATCAAAACAAATGAAGAATACTTATATCAACCATTTCTGAAACAACCATTCAAATTAAATCTTCAAAGAACAATAGAAAAGAGTAACTAACATAATATAGTTTTAATTTACATAATGGAGAAATTTAGATGAGTTAACAGTAGAATTGATAGCAAATGGTGGTTCATTACCGATAGGTTGTGCACCACAACATTTTTCACTTCATGCATCTGCAACTCTGCCTGATACAAACAGAATTAACTGCTTATTTCAGGGATGAAGATACTGGGAATGACAGAACAGAATTAACTGCTTATTTCAGGGATGAAATACAGGGAACAATGGACAAAATGACTTTGGATTAAATATAATGTCGTTTACAGGCCTTACAATGAGTCATGGATGCGTATACAAGGATGTAGATACTGTACTAACCAGCATTTACAATTAAAGAAAAAGTGACCCATGGTAGAAATGGTTCATGATGATGTCAGTTACAATATACAGATAGTTCTTGCATTGTATTATTACTTGATTGCTGCACAGTAGCCTAATGTATTATACTAATACGTAGGGCTAAGGATGATTACAGGGATCCTCTCCCAAATTCTAAATTGGGAGGAGCTTTGTGTGATGGAACCGATTTTTTTACTGATGTCAACCTGCCTACTATCTCAAAAATGGTCCAATACCGCCCTCAGGAGCTGCTAAGAGTGATACAAACTAGATACAAAAATCATGGATATTGTCATTTTTTAAATCCACCGTGTACTAGTAAGATCAATCATCATGAGTTGTGGGAGGTAAATGGTATCAGTGCTGTATAAAAAACATCAATCATGATTAGAACTGATGTTTTTTTTTTCATATTTTCAACACCTAACACATAGCAGCTTTATTCCCCAGCATCCTAAACTATGTCAATTGCATTCTTAATTGAGAAGCCAATATTACATGATCCTTGAACACAGCAAAATTGAGAACAGTTAGGGCTTAACCATATCAAAAAGTCAACAAATTATGACTTCAAACAATGTTTTCATATAAAGGGACTTAATGAAAACCTTTTTTTATTAGCAAAATTATCCAAATGAGTAATTTATATCAATAACAGTTACCTGCAAGGACTTGGTGAGATGCACAACACTGCGCTTGGTTGCCCCATAGGCAGCAAATCTGACAAGCAGACAAAAGAAATTCCAAATAACATATAAGATGAATGTCAAAGGTGGCCAAATATGTGTCATTCGATAACATAGGATGACTAAGGAGAAGAAAGAGAGTTGCATTAGCATATGACTTATTCTAGAAGGGGTAGAGTTCAAATTGATACA
This sequence comes from Wurfbainia villosa, assembly GCA_025175895.1. Taxonomy (NCBI): domain Eukaryota; kingdom Viridiplantae; phylum Streptophyta; class Magnoliopsida; order Zingiberales; family Zingiberaceae; genus Wurfbainia; species Wurfbainia villosa. Next base: position 86,335,586 of record CM045988.1, read on the forward strand.
TTCATCAAGGAGGAAAAAGATAAATACATTACACTTCGCAAATGAAACATCTTTGTGGCATATTTGCAATGTGTTTGAAACTGGAAAACATGCTCCATAGAATACACCAAAAATAAGGTAAATCAATAATTGTCCCCACGACTAATAGTAGGAAACTTAAGAAAAGTTAACCTTGGTGTTGGTCTTCCATCTGAACCCGCTCCATCAATGTTAAATATATGACCACCTCGAGGCTGGTCAAACATCATATTTATTGCCTATAATATACACAAAGGCATAAATGCTACAGAGGAACCATAATAAGATTGTGGGAAACAAACAATTACAGTACCTCACGACAACAAATCATCAAACCCAGTGTATTTGTGGTTACAACTTCCCTTAACATAAATTAAACAATTAGAATTATGTGTCTGAAAGAGATTGTATCCAACAGAAAGGCATCAAAGGAGTTTTATTATTAAGAAAACACTTACATAAGATCCTCATCAGATGTTTCAGCCAATGGTTTGTAACTGTATGCATTTGATCCAGCATTGTTAATCTGTAGTTTTTCCCAGTTTTAGAAGTACATTTGGAACAATTAAGAATCAATAATAAGCACAAAAATAGAAACCTTTTCAGTCTCAATGAATCTCAACACAGCTTATAAAAGTCCAAGATAATGCATAAAAGTACATTACCAGTTGTATACTTCCACATATGTTTTAGTATTTATCTTCTGTTGACAGCAAAACATACTGAAAGTGGTCTATCCTATATTAGTCTGCATGCTCACCTGAATACACTACTAGCAGGCATCCACTCCAGTGGAATAGTTAAATGAGCTACACTAATAAGTTAGATAATTAATGGCCAATATTATGTGGAAATTTCAACTATATGTGCATTGAACTATTACCTTGATGATCAATATTAAAAAAAAAAAGGAGTCTGTACATGAAGCTCTGGCCACACGGGTCCCGAGAAAAGGTCTATTATACACAACCTTATTTTGTTTTGCAAGAGGTTGTTTTTAGTATTCATACCGTGACCTCTAGATCACAAGACAATAATTTTACCGCTTAAGGCTCCCCTTCACCTTGATGATCAATATCGCGATGTGTTTTTGCATGTCAAATTGGCATATCTCACTGTTATAAAAGATGATATCCACTATCTAAGTCTTTCGAGAGGAGACCTCTATGAAAGGCAAAAGCTCCATGTAAACATAAGATCCAGGGTTATACTGAAGAACCATATCAGGAACTTCTGTAGCAAAAGAAAATCATTGATAAGGTGGCACATTACTGTTTGAACATGGTTTCGACAATAATCTGATTCTTTTTTTATATTAACTTGTCCTTTCAAGAGAAGATATTTTCAGCATAATCTTTCATCCTCACATACTTCAGAATCCTATAATATCTTTAATCTAGGGTGAATTAAGAAAATATTTAGTATATCTAGTCTTCTTTTGAAGATCAGAAAAAGTCAATCAAAGTCTTAGTTAACAAATAAGATTGTATTGTGTCCTTTTGAAGATCATCACTGTTGCCGCAGAAAAGTTAGCAGCTCCAAAGAAAAGAGAACAAGGAATTGAAAAGAAACTCCTGATCGAGACTTTGGGAAAAGGAAAATTCAAAATGGCCTTCTTCCCCTTTCGCCTTGTTTTTAAAGACGATTCTTGCAGAGGGAGACCCGATCTTTTTGTCATCCCTACCAAGTCTTTGATGTGATTCGATTAGAATCATATCTTCAATCCCGCCCCCTTAGGCATCAAAGGTGAAAGAGTGGAAATCATATCTCTTTCCCCTTGAGCTAGATCCAAAGGCCTTATGAATCAGGCTTCTCTTGCCGGGCCTATTGGTGTTGAAGCTTGCCTTTATCAGATTCATGGGCTCTGTTGGGTTGAAGCCCTTAATGCCTTTCATGGCAGGACGAGCCAAGTCCCCGCTAGTCGAGACCTCCTAAGCCAAGTTCTTGCTCGGCCAAGACCTCTTGAATTGAGTCCCTTCAGCCGAGACCTTCTAAGCTAAATTCCTACTCGGTTGAGACATCTTGAACTGAATCTTGTTCGGCCTAGTTCTTCTAAGCTAAGTTCTTGCTTGGCAAAGACCACTACTTGGCTGAGACTTCTTAAGCCCAGTCCCGTTAGGCTAAGACCCCAAGACCATAGAAGGGTGGTAACCTAAGATCTCTGTAGTTGGGGTTGAAACCTCCCAAGCAAGATCAAACATACACATGGCCTAATCCTCTCGACTCTTATTTATATATATTTTCCTCAACATCACTAGACCTTCCCTCCTAGTCGAGTCGACGATTGTAAACCGAGTGAGACTCGAGTTAAACCTAAGGTCTACAACACTCACAGTGTATGTTTTTGGGATTATAGTCTTATTTAATTCTGATCATGCCATGATCTTCCTTGATTCACTACAAAAGTGCGCTTGTGTATCCCCTTGCTCAATTATTGCGCTTTGCGATCCACACCCATTGGACGATTCCATAGAGTCCCTTAGGATTTGCTGATGCGCACCCCCTCATTACTTCACAGCCATCACTCAACCTCAGATTACCAACAAATTTGTCGCTATTTACCAAGGCTTTATATATCTCCTCCACTCTCTTCACCGATTAATCTACATTCTCTTTTGAGTGTTCAAGGCCGAGGCTTTACAACATTACTTCATCCTCCTTCGTCAGTGACAATTCGTTGTTGTTTTCAGTAAGTTTTCTCGGCCTTCTACACTTTCCCATTCATAATGCATTCTAATAGAGGTCTTCGCATAAGCTCTAATCCCTTCGGCGAAGGACCTAGTGAACCTTCTTCTTCCCTTCGGCGAAGGACCTAGTGAACCTTCTTCTTCCCTACCTTGGTTCAAAACCACTCCTACCAAATATACTGAAATTGAAACTTCTACTCTCCATTCCGATTATGAATGCCCCAGTGGTTTTCAAGTAATCACCCCGACCAATTGACAGACCTCACCGACCCCCTTTATTGTGTTACTTTCCGAAGGTCTTCGTTTTCCCATTCCTGAGTTTTTCCAAGAGGTAGTTGCTTACTTTTGTATTCCCTTAAGTAAGTTAACCCCCAACTCCCTTCGGCTACTATATGGGGTAACCATTGTATTTTGTTACCTTCGCCTGCCTTTGACCCCTCCTATTGTTCATTACTTTTTTCGTCCAAACAAAGGCAAAATAGGCATTTTCTATTTCGCCACTTGTCCTAGTGCACAATTGCTAGGACGATACCCAACCTCTCATAAACACTAGAAGGAGTTCTACTTCTACATTTGCCCTTCAGTCCCCTTCAAAATTTCCTATTTCTCGGCAGCAAGACTCTCCATCTCTTCCCTATCTCAGTCACTTTCAAGATAGTCCCATCTTTGACCAAGTGAACCGAATCTTATTGACCCATAGTTACAATGCGATGCCGGCGAGTTAGTGGAATGGGTGAGATCTTTCCACGCGCTCTGTTAGAAGAGAGAGGAGCAGAGAGAATCGAAGGAGGAAATTCATAAACAAAGAGGATCCGCCTTTAGGTTTAGACGAAAAGAAATAACTTTATTAATCTAAAATATGAATGCTTACAAGAGCCTTAGCCCATGTTTAAATAGATTAGGAATTGAGAAAACTTTGTAGCAAATAGAAAAATTCAAAACAAATAAAAATAAAAAACTTCAAACAAAAAAAAACAATAAAATTTTTTAAAACTAAGCAGAAAATTTCAAAACTAAAATTTTTTAAAACTAAATACAAAATTCAAAAATAATAATAATAATAATAAAATCCTAATTAGCAGCGACAGCGGTGGCGCACCACAACTTGGTTGTGGTGGAGACCACAACCGTGGTGGGGATCACAGGCAGGTCGTGATCCCTACTAGATGCCCCTTTCAAGTTGCAGAATAGTTTATGCCCATGGAGGTGGCTACAGGTAGGCTGTGGTAGCTTCTGAGATCTCCAAGTTGCCTCGTTCTGATCCAGAATGAAATATATTTGTGTTAGGAGGTCATGGAGGTGTTAAAATTCTTATTTGAGACCTTAATTGCTCTTCGACATAGCTCAAAAGAAGACAGGATTGTGTCATAAGAAAAGAGTCGATCAAGCTGCGGATGCACCTCACAATGTTAACCTGTTGATCCAGTAAGACTTGTCGTTCTACTTCAGGTTGAGTCTGATAGAGAATAACTGACTGCTACCTTTAGGTATCTGTCTCAACCTCCCGCATCTTTTTATCTTCAGTTCTTTTATAGCCCGTTCATTTCTCCTTCCCAATTGACCCCTTCTTATAATATTACCAAAGATTTTTTATTCATTTTTGACTTATTCTTACTTCTGGCAGCTAAAAGGATCTTGCAGGCATATATAACTAAGCACATGAAGTGGCCAACTCCACCATCTAACTTGACTTGAGACCACTCTATCTCGACAAGCTCAACTCCTTCGGAGGCAACCCCTACTCCTGTAATCCTTCAGGATAACTCCCCTTCAAAGCTTGAAGACGAGGTTCCTTTGCGCCTACGATGAAAATGCTCTCGCATCACTTGGCCACCTAGCCCCCTGGGTCCCCTTCACCTTCTAACATACTAACAGAACTTCCACCGTGTCAACCTTCTCTCATTCCTCAATTTGCTGAGAACCTAACTCCTCCTCTTGCTGATACCCTTAAGGGTCATCTTGCCTCTTTGTCCAATCCTCGCTTGGCTGTGGAAGAGAGAGATTTGGTCCATCAACTCTCTCCTAAAGTTGGTGGAAGATACTTCAACTAAGCTAGTTCAAGTATACCTTGGTTACTCTAATATCTCTTTACGCCTTAGTTTTCTAACCCATTTCTTAGGTATGGGTGTGCCATAAAGAGCTAGCTATCTGAATGCCTTGTTTGATAGACGCACATTGGGTGAGCATGGCCCGAGGCATAGAGTCCCACATCCAGGTGAAGTGACTGGAGGTCAAGGTGCAGGCGGGCACATCTGAAGTGGAGCACTTGTCTAAGGAGCTTGCTAACATAAAGTTGGGCTTGGAGTCCTCGAAAGCTATCCACTAAGTCACAGAGCCATCAACCATGGATGAGCAAGTCCGCCTTACTAGGGAGGTCGACTATCTTCGCATCGAGCTAACCACTTACCGAGAGGGAAAGTAGACTAGGTGGGAAATTTGCAAGGTTGAAGTTTAACGATTTGCTAAGCTCTCGGGTGGCCCTATTCTTTGAACAGGGCTTTGTAAGTGTTATGGAGCAATTTTGGACCAAGGGCTACCCAACTACCGATCTAGTCCAAGGTGAGCATAGGCTGAATTGATCCCTTATAAGGTAGAGGATAACGTCAATCCAAGACCTAGCTTAGGTCAAGGAGAGCATAGGTCAAGTCGATCCTTTACCTGTAAGGGAGAGCGAAACATCGATCTGAGACCTGACTTAGATTAAGGAGAGCATAGGCCGAGTCGATCGCTTATCTATAAGGGAGAGCATAACGTCAATTCAAGACCTAGCCTAGCTTAAAGAGAGCATGGGTCGAGTCAATCCTTTACCTATAAGGGCGAGCGTAACATCAATCTGCGATCTGACCTAGGTCAAGGAGAGAAAGGGTCGAATCAATCCCTTACTTGGATGAAAGAGCGTAACATCGATCCAAGACCTATCCTAGGTTAAAGAAAGCATGGGATGGACTGAGCCGATCATTTACCTATAAGGAAGAACATAACATTGATTTGAGACCTTGTCTAGGTCAAGGAGAGCAAAGGTTGAGTCGATCCCTTACCTATAAGGGAGAGTGCAATGTCAATCCAAGACCATACCTAGGTCAAGAAGAGCATAGGTTGAGTCGATCTCTTACCTATAAAGGAGAGCGTAACGTCGATTCGAAATCTAGTCTAGGTCAAGGAGAGCATGGATAAATAAATAAATAAATACCCCTTGTGCTTGACGGCTTTATTCATGATTACATCTAAAAGCATTTCACTAAGACCTGCTACACTCTTGACCTTCTACCTGAACTTCCCCTCAAACTATGAAACCTTCCCTAAAACGAAAAACATAGAAAAACTGCATTAGACCCAACTGACTTAAGACTCTTACTAATGACACGATTGTAGATGAGAAGCATTCCATGGCTTCGACAAATCCTTCCCCTGTGCCCCTTATAAATAATAGGTTCCCATGCTAAGTTTACGGTTGACTCGATATAGGCCTTCCCACTTGGGCACTAACTTCCCCTACTAGTTTTGCCTTCTTCCAACCCAATTTCCAACCTAAAAAGATTGGGGTTTTACTCACTTGTTATAAGCCCTACTAATCTGCTTATAAGTTGCCAAGTGGTTGGTTGTTATTTCCCTTCTTTCCTTTATCAGGTTGAGATCTAGAGCCCCCCTTTCAGCATTATCTTCACTTTAAGCTTCTATACACACCGATTAGAGAACTATTTTGACTAGTGTGACCGCCTCTGTCTTATAGACCAAGCTAAAAGGTATTTCCCCAATAATCTCTCAAAGAGTTGTCCTGCAAGACCAAAGCATGCTAGGCACCTCATCCACTCATCTATCTCTTATGTGGTCCTAATTTAGCCGGTAAGCCCTTGACGATGTCTCTATTCATGACCTCTAACAGTCTGTTACTCTAAGGATATGCCACCAAAGTGAACGTCTATTAGATCTTGAGCTCGGGACACCATTTCCTAATTTTCTTTCCCTAGTATTGTCTTCCGTTGTCTAATATCAGCCTTCAGGGTATGTCGAATCAACAAATAATGTTCTTCCAGAGGAATTTCATAATAGCTTCCAAGATACACGCAAGTGGTTCTGCCTTCATCCATTTTGAGAAGTAATCTACCACCACTAGTAGAAACCTTTTTTAAGTTGGCCCCGCTAGGAAAGGTCCTATAATATCCAACCCCTAGTGATCAAAAAGGCATGGAGTTATTATAGAGGTTATCAATTTGAGGGATTGATGCTTCTAGCAACTGATACATGTAGCAACCCATTTGAGGGCATCCTTTTCAGACGTTGGCTAATAATATCCGGCTAACACCACCTTGCCACGGTTCAACCTTTGGCAATGCTTCCACAACATCCCTTATGACCTTTAACGCGTACTTAGCTTCTTCCAACATAAGACATCGTAGTAACGGTCTCCCATAGGCTCGTCGGTATAACTTCCCTTTAATCTGGACGAAACGCACTACCCTTCTTTGTGTCTTCTGAGTCTATATCTTATCTGTTGGTAATTGTCCTTGTTGCAAGAAGAGCATTAGATCATATCTCCAATCACTCGCATCAGACAAAAGTTCCTCTAATCCCAACGACGCCTCTTCTACCTAGGATATGAGATGTATTTGGACCATAAGATCCTCTATTTCCCACTAGTAAGGTTGCTAGCCATCTTTGCTAACTCATCTGCCATGTCGTTCTCTTCCCAGGGTGTTTACTTGAGCAAGACTTCCTAAAACTCATTCTTTAATTTAGCGTAGGCTAGTTACTTCTTTAACGGCTCGCTTTGTACCTCGTAATGTCCATTGCCTTGTTAGGTCACTAATTTTGAATTTGAATATATTTCCACCCAGTTCGCTCCTGCATTCCTAGTGGCATTTAGCCCAACTAGCAGCGTCTCATACTTGGTCTTATCATTGGAAGTCCGTAAACGCAGCTGCATTGCTAACTTGATCCCATCCCCCTTGGCAATATCATGAGAATCTTTATACCCCTACCCTCTATGGTAGATAATCCATCTACATATATGTGTCACCATCCTTCCCCCTTAAGGGAGAAGGTCTCCATTGGGAACTTTGTTAATGCTTGCACCTTTATCGCAGTGCAGGACTGGTATTGAATATTGTACTCGTCGAGTTCTATCATCCATTCAATCAGTCTTCTAGATACCTTAGGGTAGATCAATGCCCGACCAATGATATTGTTCGTCCTGAATATGATAGGATGTGAGAGGAAGTAGGGTCGTAAACGTTGGGCCATGAGGACCAACGCCAATGTAAGCTTCTCCAATTCCGAGTATCGACATTCAACATCCTTGAGAAGGTGACTCACATAGTAAATGGCTACTGTGTAAATCCTTCTTGTCAAACCAATACTAAACTGATTACTCCTGAGGAAGCCACCAAATGACCCACACTCTTTCCCTTAGTTCTAGTTTAGCCAATATTGGTAATGCAACCAAGTACTCTTTCAGCTTGTGGAAGGCTCATTTGCATCAATCATCCCACTGAAACCGAGAAGCTTTTTGGAGGATTTTGAAGAAGGGTAACTCTTGCCGACCGATCTCGAGACGAACTTAGACATGGCGATAATGCCTCCTGTCAATTGCTGCACCTCCCGGAGATTTCTTGACAATTACATTTGCTATATAGCTAAGACCTTCTCAGGATTAGCCTCAATCCCTTGTTCAGTCATCATATATCCCAGGAACTTTTCGCTCCTCGCCCCAAAAATGGACTTAGAGGGGTGGAGCTTTGATCCATATTTTCTTGTTGCAGCAAACGTCTCTTCTAGGTGCCAAATTAGAGAGTTAGCCTTCACTAATTTTACTAAAATATCAATCACATACACTTCTGTGTTGCTGCCAATCTACTAATGGAACACTTTCTCCATAATTCGCTAGTTGGTTATCCTTGTGTTTTTTTAACCCAAACAACATCACTGTACCATGTAATAGAAAGTCCCCTCTATTGTGATAAAGCTCACCTTGTCTTGATCTGCTTGCACCAGTGATAACTTTAGTAGCCATCAAGCATACAGATAGGCTCGTGCATTATGGTGAAATCTACTAATTGGTCTATTCGCGAGAGGGGATAGTAGTCTTTTGAACAAGCTTTATTAAGATTTTGGAAGTCCACGCATATCCTCTATTTCCCTTCGGCTTTAGGGACTAACACCATATTTGAGAGCCATGTAGGGAATTGAACTTCTTGGATGTGACCGACCCACGACAATAAGTCAACTTTGGCCTTAATCACTTTATCTTTCTCAAAGTTGAAATGTTGCCTCTTCTACTTTATCGACTTGATGCTCGGATTTACATAGAGACAATGCTCCATGATCTCTGGTGAAATTCCCATGAGCTCTTCAACCTTCCAAGCAAAGACATCTCGATTCTGGGTTAAACACTTACTAGGCAAGCCTTCAATTCCTCGAGCGATCTATTGCCACATGTGATCCTATCAAGCTACCCTGTAATAAGAGACACTGATCTCCATTCTCCTTCTATCAGGGTGCCTATTTCTGCTTCTTATACCAAGTGCACTTTTGGACTGTGATGCTTCATCGAGCCCCCCTATTCTTTAGGTCGTCTACTCCTCTTGATTCCTATATGGACCATCTTGACATATTATTGTTGAGATGCTACCTGATCCCCCTCACTTCTCCCACCTAACCGCCCACCGGAAATTTCACCTTCTGGTGATACGGGGAGGCCACCGTCTGAAAGGTTGAGAGAGTGGGCCTTCCCAATATGACATTGTATGCGCAAGGTGCTTCCACCACAGTGAAGAGGACAATTTTAGCCTGTTGACACAACTCTTTTGCTAAGGATGTCAAGCTAATCTACCCAATAGGTCTCTTCATGTCCTACGAAACTAAAAAGAGATGTCGCTATAGGTCGAAGCTCATCAAGATTCAACTGCACCCAATCAAAGGTTTCCCAGGAGAGGACATTAACGAAGCTACCTCGTTCACAAATATCCATGCCACTTCATAATTTGCTAGAGTAACTCGCACCACCAATGCACCGTTATCGGGTATCGAGACGCCTTCCATATCTTGTGGTCACTGGTCACCCTAGCACAGGGGTTTCTGGTAGTTTGTCCCCTATGTTGATTTCCATGTTCTCTACACATTGACTATGTGCTCATCATGCTCTATTTGAATTTCCATCAATTGGTCTACCATAGATAATGTTTATGACCCCTCAACTAGGAGGATTTTCCTAAGGTTGTGGTTTCTCCTGACCATCAACCGCAAGCCGATTCCGATCGCCACGACTCTAGTCACTCTCACATGGAACAGTCCGACCTTCTCACTTGGGTAAGTCAGTGTCGTGCCATACATTCCCTCGCTGAGTAACTAGAGGTTGGATGTTCGGGTGATGCCTATTGTTGAGCTTGATTTCCTCACTCAGACAGTAACACGCCTGAGCAGAATGGTCATACTCTTAGTGATAGGAGCAAAACAAGCATGATGCAGCTTGCCAATCCCTTGTGTCCTTGCACTTGCTAGCTAGTCTCCGTAGGATGTGACAACCTTCCAAGATCTGCATGGCCCTCTCTTTAAGGACGCGCAAGGTGGCACAATGATTAGCTACTCAATGTTGATCGGACCTTGGTGGTAGCAGTGGAGCCACCCTACGCTCGGCGAGCTTTGCCCTACCCATCCTCGGGCTCTGTTCTACCCACTTAGCTTTTTGGACTACCTCCCTATTAACAAATTTCTTTGTTCACCCCAGGCGATCATCATAGTCTATGGAGGGCTTCTTAATTAAGGATATAAAGAAGTCTCCCTTTAACAACTCCTGTGGAAAGGCGCTAACAAGGACCTTGGCAATAGCTATCAGGACCTCCAAGGCAGTCTGCATAAAACTCTAAATATACTCCCTTAACGTCACTTATCCCCCTTGTTTTAACCTGAACAGGCTAATGGGAGTTCTCTAATATCTTTTGCTGCTAGTAAAGTGTTGTCGAAAAATTATCTGAAAGTCATCAAAAGGGCCAATGCCCCCGACTTCAAGTGACTGAACAATCTTTGTGCAAGTTCCGATAAGATGGTCAGAAAGACACAACACTTAACTCCATCGGTGTATTATAGAGCAAGGTTGCGTTCTCGAATCGACCCAAGTGACCTTCAAAGTGTGGATTCATCGTACTCCCCTATTTGCAACTATTGGAAGATTGGTGGTAATCCATCGTTCAATACTTTCAAAGAGGTGGTGTATTTTTGTATGCTTCACTTATCCCTTTAGTGGCGATTCCAAATAAAAAAATTTCCTCCAAATGCTACCTTCTCCTGCACCCTTTGGCAAATTAAACTAGCACTCGCAGGAAGGAAGCTCAGGCTTAGAAGGCAACACCCTTGTAGGTTATCTCCTTAAAGCTTCCTCTACCGCCATGGCCACTATACAACAAATATACCCTGCCATCTTTGACAATTCTAGCTCCCTTTTTGCCACCGAAGAATGTTGTTGGTTAGTGGAAACCTCTGGGTCTTTGTAATTGGCTCCTCCTGAGTTCTCCATCTCAACTCAAATTTCCCACAAAGGCATCAATTGTTGTCGTGGAAAAGTTAGCGGCTCTAAAAAGGTAGGGAACAAGGAATTGAAAAGAAACTCCTGATCGGGAGTTCGGAAAAAGGAAAATTCATAATGACCTTCTTCCCCTTCTGCTTTGGTTTTTAAAGATGATTCTTGTGAAGGGAGACCCGATCTTCTTGCCATCCCTGCCAAGTCTTTGATGTAATTCGATTAGAATCATATCTTCAATCCTTCCCCCTTAGGCATCGAAAGCGAAAGGCCGGAAATAATATCTCTTTTCCCTTGAGCCAGATCCAAAGGCCTCATGAACTAAGCTTCTCTTGTCGAGCCTATTAGTGTTGAAGTCTACCTTTATAGGATTCATGGGTTCTGCTAGGTTGAAGCCCTTAATGCCTTTCATGGTAGGATGAGTCAAGTCCCCTCTAGTCGAGAACTCCCAAGTCGAGTTCTTGCTTGATTGAAACCTCTTGAACCGAGTCTCATTCGATCCAAACCTTCTAAGTTGAATTCTTGCTTGGTCGAGGCCTCTTGAATTGAGTCATGTTCAACTAAGATCTTCTAAGTTGAGTCCCTGCTTGGTCGAGACCTCTACTTGGTTGAGACTTCTTGAGTTGAGTCCCGTTTGGCCAAGACCTCAAGACCCTAGTAGGACGATAACCCAGATCTCTATAGTTAGGGTTGAGACCTCCAGAGTGAGATCAGATGTACATGTGGCCTAATCCCCTCGGCTCTTGCCTATATATATTTTCCCCGAGATCAATCACCAAGTTCTTTTTAAGGTATTTCACTTGAAGATTGTTATCAACTTTAGTCATGCAATGAACTATTTTAAAAATTGTGTTGTCAAACTTCAAACATTGCCTCCAATATGATCTTGGTTGAGTATCTTTTCATTTTTTATTGTTTTATTATGGAACTTTTCCAAATTTATGCAACAAGCTGGATACAAATGACATCACATCTATGCTCCACTGTAAGGAGGACTTTTAGAAACAAATGTTTTTGAATATTTAGTTAGGCATAGAAATCTGACATACACGGATTATAATCTCCTCCAGTGTTATTTAAATAATTTAATTGTTTTCCTCTCAACTAAGATTAAATGCCAAACTTTTTTTTTCATCCTATAAAGTTGCAAGGGCACGATAAAATTTCAATAAACAAGTAAATTAGAATGACCTTTTAAGCCAGATTGTATACCCATATATCAATATATCCTAGAGTTTCATGTGCAAAAGAAACCAGCGCTTTGACAGCCTTTCCATCTCTAACATCACATACAGTTCCCTGGAATGACATATAACACTCTAATTAGCAAGAAAAAAGTTTCAACATTTAATTAAAGGTGATGCATTACCCACACTCGCTCTCCAAATTCCTTTCTCAAGTCCTGGAGCACTGATTCCACACGTCCAGCTGCAGAGGACCAGCATATCAGCAGCATAACAACTTCAATATCATTACTTAGGTCCAAAAGGACATACAAGATACAAGACATGTAGAATGACTAAAATAAGCATATGTAGGAAATTGACTTAATCAGTTACAAATTAACCATAAAAGAAACCCTAATTAAGGTTAAAGGACTGCAATGCTATACCTGATCTTGAGCATATTAAAACATTATCACCTGCCTTTAAAAATTCCCTCGCGAGTGCATATCCAATTCCTAGCAAAATAGAGAACAATGTCACTTAAGAGTGACAACAACCTGAATAGCCCACTTAGAAAAGAATTTCCAATTCCTACAAAAGTATAATCAAGTAGAAGCAAGCATGCATATTGAATTTGGATACTTGTCAGTAATCTCTATGTATCTCACACATTAAGTCGTAAATCTCAATTTAATCACATTGATGAGTATAATCGTTCATTTGATTAATTAAGTTATATATAGAAGGGTGTGTGTTTGGTTTCAGATGCATAATAGCCTAAGAAGACAAAACAACTTAATGCACCACCCATCCAAATATGTAAATTTACAGTAGTGATCAATTGCAGTATCCTGCGGTTATTCTTTTCGAGGCTTGACAGTAAAACCGAGAAACAACACCCAAAAGTAACACAAGCTAAAAACATAATTCTTACAGAGGTAAAGAGATTGATGGGACAACATATAGTAGAAAAAATGCAAGCAAATAACTGTGCCTATTTGCAGGAAAGGGAAGCAGTTCTTCTCTGAAATAAATTAGGCCTGCATTTTTCCAAAATTTTCAGCATAAAATATAGAAAAAACGATTAGAAAAAAGAACGTCACAAAAATGACAAACACTGAAACCCCAAAACGCTAGCTATTAATAACTCTTGCATTTTCTGCATAAAACACTCTCCCACAAAGATGCATAAAGCTAAAAGGAAAGACCTTTAGTGGAACCGGTGATGAGCACATTATAAGGGGGCAACATTGGCTCTCGTTCCCTCTTCTTGAGATCAGGGGATTCCGCCCGGAATGCGATGAGCTTCCTGGCACTGCAGCGGCGAGGAAGGGAGCGCCGGACGAGGCTTCTTCCACCCACCGGTCCTGAGGTCGAACTGAACCTACCTCCGACGAGGATGCGAGGGTCTGCTCCGTAGCCGGAGATGGCAGGTAAAGCGACGGAAGCCATCGAAGAAGAAGAGGTTTGTGGATTAGAGCAAGCTGCCTCTCAATATGGTTAGGCAAATTTGCACGGTAGACCTTTCAAAATAAAGTTTGTCATATCTATCCTCGCAGAAAGAAAAAATTTGCAATTGGATCCTGAGCCTAAATTTCCGAAGCGGAGTTACGTTATGGCAGGACTCTGATATCTTCTTAATGGATATTACTCCACAAGAGAGGTTAGAATAGGTCAATCTAATAATTTTTATTAATTTATCATTAAATTATCATAAGGAAAATAAATCACGATAAATTTTTAATCTTTAAGATGAATAATTAATATCTAGAAGAATAACACTCTCGTGTTTATGAAGATTGATCTATTATTTTATAATATAATATTTATATACGCTAAGTCCTTTTTGCTTCCAGATGTTACCTCAACCACGAAGACAGAGATGATCAATAAGCAATTTTATGTTAAATATGAGACACTATCAGATTGATTTGCGGATAGTTCAAACCCTTTTTTTTTTTTTTAACTCATCAGTTACTAAAAGTTACGTTACTATATGTGCATCCGCTCAGAGCCTGTTTTTATCGATTGCAGACATAAAATATATCATTTGTTTAAATTATTATTTTTTGGTTGAGAAGACAAAGGAATCTGCTAAACTGGTGAATGATTTCCTAAATTTCTTTGTTGTAAATCCGTGGAAAAGTTCTAGCTGATCTAGCAAAAAATGATTACGTTCATTTTCCAATATCTTTGACGGTCGATTCCTCGAATGAAAGGGGATAAATTATGGACATAATATTCCTTGACCTATTGATAAAAAACAATATAGATCTCATGCCGATTTTAACCGCATGCCTAAGGGGACTAAGAAAGTTCCAGCTGTGACTGGACGGTGTAAGGTTCATTCTCGGGCAAAGCAAACGTTTATGTGAAAGGTTTTGATTATTCACAGGCTTCGAGTCGACGCTAGATACCTTGTTAGTCTGCTACGGTAAGGGTTTTGATGTTTCACGTCAGATACCCGCTAATATGACACTGTAAATTAAGTGGCAAAAACTGGAAACTGCTCAGGGAATTAAAGTCAAAATGGATCGCCAAAATGTTGACCAACAAGAACTATCCCAAGTATAATTCTGCATATCAAAAGTAGATATTCAGCGCCATTGCTGCAAGGAGGAAAACACACAAGCAGTGGCAACTTGATTGCTTGCCAACCTCAATGGATATAGTGAAGGAAGAAGAGACATAGATTCCCATCATTCTTGACAACACAACCGAAGAAAAAGCCAGAGCCACGAAGACAGCATACAGGAGCTGCACTTAAAACCGACATGGACGAATAGCAGAGGCATTGGGAGCTAGTGCGCTACCACAGAGCATTGATACACTTCCAACAGCAATTGGTGGCACGAAAGGCGAAACAAACCCAACCAGACGGTTGCAACACTGATTTAATAGAGCGGTAAGTGGTAGGGGACAAGCACAACCTGTAACAGAATAGAACTCATCAAAACAGCTGAAACATAATGAATGATTAAGAGAAATTATAGCAGCTGTACCTGAACAGTTAGCAGCCATTCCAATTGGATAGGCGACAACTGACGACCGGTCAAGTCCTTAAATTCAGAAATTAGATAAAAATTATAAGAGAAGAGATGTAACTAAACATGATTTTAATGAGGATGTGAAGGATATGTATTCATTGCTATCTTAATGAGAATGTGAAGGATTTATATTCATTGTTATTTTAATGAGAATGCGAAGGGTTGATATTTATTGTCTTAATGAGAATGCGAAGGGTTAATATTTATTACCATCTTAATGAGAATGTGAAGAGTTGATTTTCATCCCAATAAATATCCATAAACCTAAGAGAAAAGAGGGGGGAGACACGTAGGATCACTTTTGGGGTTAGAAAGGAGAAGGATATTTCAAGAATTTCACCTCTTCTATCGCTTGGAGAATCTCTAGGGATTACGATAAGTGAGTTTATTTTTAGTAAAGAAAAGTTATAGTTTTATATCCTGAAAACTAGTTTCTTTCCAAATTATTTCTATTTTTTTATTATTGATTATTGTTTATTACTGATTACTGTTATTACTGAATCTTGGGGCACTGAAATGATTATGAACTACATAGTAAGGACTAGGGACACGTGTCCTGAACACTAATGATTACTGAACTATCACTGATTACCGATCTCTCCTCTAGGAGGGATAATTTTAGAGGGTTGATATCAATTTAATCCTTGAGGAACATGATTATATCTCAGTGCCTGTCTGCATTAATTTATGCTTTACGATAACCATTATTTCACTACTGAAAAACTATTGTGTTTTAACTGTATCTGTGATTTTACCCCCATTTGTTGGATGATTTTCCAATCACTCACCCTTCACCCATCTCAATTACAGATAAAACGGAAACCGGAAATGAAGTCGAGGATAGAGAGCAAGTCGAGTTCTGGGGATGGTGAACTCACTTCAACTACTGACAAAAAGGACTAGGTTTCTGCTACAATAATGAATTACTAGATTTAAGTGAATGTTAATTAGTCTCGAGTGGTGTAAACAACTTATTGGTTACTTTGGAGTGAAAAGACTCGTTTTTATGAAATTTCTATACTATTGAGGCTGGTTGTTTTCAAGTTGGAGATTGAAAGCAACACCGATGTTTATCGCCGAACTCGGGGCGTGACATTTAATGTAGGGGAACGATCGACCGGCTAGAGGGGGGTGAATAGCCCTTTGTCGTTGGATGGTGGAATTTGCTCGTCTACACAATTATTAGCGCAAGCAGAATACTAATAAAGACAAGCAAATAAACAAAGAAGAAACAAACAATGCTAACACCGAAATATAACGTGGTTCACGGCTACGCCGCTAATCCACGGTCTCCGATTCGTCCTCGGTGAATCACTCCGCAACCAAATCACTATCGGTCTCTCCTTTGCACTAAGCTAGGTGGAGGTAACCCTTACAACTCAAGAACACTCATTCTTTTACAATAGATGTGAAAGAGAACTAGAAGAAGGAGTTTATCACTTGTGGAGCACTTGGATGATGGTTTGGAATATAAGCATTAGCCATCCAAAAGCCCATACCCTCTCTTTTTATAGAGAGGGTTGATTTCTTCCCGTTGGCCACCACCCGGTCATTTGTTGTCCTTAGCGTCATTGCCGCCTCAGCGGCCTCGGACACGTTAGATCCCGATTGTAGTCAAGGAACGGAACACTTAGCGGTCAGTGATGGATCTCATCGATCATCGCGCCTCCGTAATCGGCCGCTCTTCACGAGTGGTTTTGTGGCGAAACCCTCTTAATCGATCGATTGCGCCTTTAGCGATCGGTGATGAGTCGCATCGGCGCCACATATGACGATCGACTATTGGCCCCAAAACAACTCAGCCGGATACTAGTCGAACCTATTCGGACTTAGACGATCATTATTTCATGACGTGATCGGTGATGTCGAGAAAACTCATCCGACACTTAGCCATTCAGCCAAGTTCACCTAATGAGCTACTTACAATTCACTCATTCTCTCATCTCACTCGAAGTCCCTCGCCGAAGCTCTCTTCGTTCGTGGCCACGTCCCTCGACAGCATCAGGCGCACGACTCTGCAATGCTCCTTCGCGTCTCTTGCCTCCGAAGTCTGCTTCCTTGGCTTCGCTTCAAGTCATCTCGTCCGGCGGTCCCTCGACAACATCAAACGCACGGCTCTGCAATGCTCCTTCTCCGACTCAAGCACGAGGTTCTGAGTGGTGAATCCGCCAAGGCTCCATGTGCGAATTACTAAGTCCTGCAAGACTCCAACGCACATATCAAATCATAACAACAACCTAACTTAAACCCTTTGCCACACACATCAAAACCATATCACGACAAGAGATTGCCCTAACAATCTCCTCCTTTTTGATGTGTGACAATCCGTTTAAGTTAGGTAAAACATTTGATAAAATATTAAGGAAAGGAAAGCATGTGAATAAACATGATTAGCAACTCTCCCCCTTAATACATGAAACTCCCCCTACATATATTCCCCCTTACTTAAACATATACATTTCTCCCCCTTTGACACCATCGAAAAATAATTAACAATGTTTATACAAGCATGACATCAAGTCTAGAGGTAAACAAAAGCCAAAACATGTCTTAAAATCGGATACAAAAGGTTATTGGGCATATTATCAGGCTAGCAGTCGACTGCTATCAGTATGGCAGTCGACTGGCACAATAAATTCTGATTTTCTAGACGAATTTCAGAAACACACTATACATTCCAGAAAATTCTAAAAATAGTGAAATTTGGGGAACACATTTCTTGTAAGTATATCTATCAATGAAAAATAGTTTTTCATGAAAAATCATTGTATTCTCACGTATTTGCCAAAAATCCAAAAGCTTTAAAAACCACTAGGTTTTTGATCATGTTAGTATCCATTTTAACACCTAGTCTTGCTTTGAATTGTTTCAAAATATGAATACACAGATTTTAAAGTAAGAAACCATGATCTTTGGGCAATATGTCTATGAATTAAACATAAACCTTCCCCATGATTGGTCTATTATTGCTATTTTGATACCTTAAATGACCATCTAAATGTCATAGACATTAGTGGACATTTGTATCATCCTAACATCTCACTCATGCTAAGTTTTCAATCAAAGTAGCCTATAGTGAGTGTGAGATGCATCCTAAAGGTATTTGTATATACTTAACCATTATTCTCATGCAATTCTATCAAGGTTAAGTATCATCCTCTCATTCCACATGATCATAAAGATGTATATGAATTAATTTCACATTATGATCATGAAAAAAATGTATTCATCAAATTGTGATCATGCATTAGGTATTATATCATGATAATAAAGCAAATATCACCTAAAACATGATTTATCTAATTATAGGTGCATTATCATCACCTAACACTATTTCAAAAATGTTGTCCCGCCATCCTAAATCAACCAAAAATATGATATAGGTAAAGTCCATATGGTTGACTATCCTAGGGTTTTTCTAACCCTTAAGGATGGATTTTGGAACCCAAAATAAGTTCTTTCCTATGGGGTTCACTAAAAACTCCTTAGGGATCTATTTCCTAGCAATTATTTTCTTTTTATCTTGACCCCTAGCTATTAAACATTTATAGACCTTTTCATTTTTCTTTTCTTTATAACCTAGGCCTTTCTTGTTGAAACTTGCCCTTTGGCTCCCAATTATCATGTTCAAGGTGTTGGAGCCTATAGTAAACTTTTCTAGGGCTTTGGTCAAATAATCTACCTTTTCCCTTAAAGCCCTATTTTCTTCCATACATGCATCACTAACATCCAAAAGCATATAGTTATCATGTGAGCATGCATCATTATCATTATCATTTAAGCATGCTTTTTCTAGCTTATTTTCTAAATCCTTAATTTGCTCAAGCATGCATTTATTTTTCTTCTTTGCTCTAAATAAATCCTTAGTAAGACTAGAAATCATAGAAACTATTTTACTAGGTGAAAGGTTAGTTACCATAGTTTCCATGTCCTCTTCTTCGGATGAGGAGGATGATGAAGCTCCCCCTTCACTAGAACTTTCCTCACTTGAGCTTACTTCTTCATTTTCGGAGGAGGAGCAATCTAAGTCGTCAAAGGCCATCAATGCTAAGTTGGTGACAAAGGCATTCTCCTCTTCCGATGATGATGAAGATGAGGAGGAGGGGTCATCCCATGTCCTTGCTTTTAGTGCCTTGGCCTTCCCTTTTTCTTTTGCCTTCTTTTCTTCTTCCTTTTTCTTCTTGCTCCCCTTCTTCTTCTTTTCTTCCTTCTTTCTCTTCTCCTCCTTGCTTTTGTTCAAGAGGGGACAATTGTCCCTTATATGTCCCTCTCCTTGGCAATTATAGCAAATCATCTTCCCCCTTGGTCTTCTCCTCCTATAATTAGATTTATTAAATTGAAAACCTTTTAAAGCACGCCTTACCCTCCTTACCATATAGGCTTCTTCCATGCTATCCATGGAGGAAGAGGAGGATGCTTCACCGGAGGAGGAGGGGATCTCTATCTTCTTCTTCCCCTTGTGTGCCATCAAGGTTACTCCTCTTGAAGGTTGAAACTTTGGCTCTTCTTGTATTCCTTCAAGCCTCGTTTCATGGAACTCCATTGTTGAGAAGAACTCCTCCAAGGTGCTCACTTCTAAGTTCTTGGACATGTAGAAGGAGTCCACCATTGAGCTCCATGTTGATGACCGGGGAAAAGCATCAATTGCTTTCATGAGCATGTCCCGGTTTGAGAGCCTTTCTCCTACACTTGTTAGTCCAATCAAAATTTCCTTAAACCTATAATGCAATGATGTTACCTTTTCTCCCTTTTCTAATTTGATGTTTGATAGTTGGGAGCGGAGGAGGTCTCTTCTTGCAAGTTTGGCCTCCGAAGTGCCTTCATGAAGCTCTACTAGCTTCTCCCACATCTCCTTGGCACTAGAGCATTCCCCAATCCGATTAACTTCTTGTTGGGGGAGTACATTGTAGAGGTGGTGCTTGGCTTTTGAATTCGCCAAATATTCTTATCTTTGCCTCTTGCTCCACCTTCCTTTCTCCAATGGCTCCCCATCTTCATTCCTAGGTAATTCGAAACTGTTTTCCATAATTAAGAGAATTTCAAAATCGGTCTCGAAAAATACCTCCATTCTCTTTTTCCACCAAGAGAATTCCCCCTCGAACTTCAACGGATGAATATTAGAGCCGACCATTCTTGAATGTGCTTGTTGTGGCGGTTAGTCCTTGACAAGCTTTCCTTGGCTCTGATACCACTTGTAGGGAATTGATCGGGCGGCTAGAGGGGGGTGAATAGCCCTTTGTTGTTGGATGGTGGAATTTGCTCGTCTACACAATTGTTAGTGCAAGCGGAATACTAATAAAGACAAGCAAATAAACAAAGAAGAAACAAACAATGCTAACACCGAAATATAACGTGGTTCATGGCTACGCCGCTAATCCACGGTCTCCGATTCGTCCTCGATGAATCACTCCGCAACCAAATCACTATCGGTCTCTCCTTTGCACTAAGCTAGGTGGAGGTAACCCTTACAACTCAAGAACACTCCTTCTTTTACAATAGATGTGAAAGAGAACTAGAAGAAGGAGTTTATCACTTGTGGAGCACTTAGATGATGGTTTGGAATATAAGCATTAGCCATCCAAAAGCCCATACCCTCTCTTTTTATAGAGGGTTCGTTGTCCTTGGTATTTCAACGGCCTCCGAACACGTCGGATCCCATTGTAGTCCAACGGAACACTGTGATGGATCCCATCGATCGCCGCCTCCGTAGTCGATCGCTTCAGCGGCCTCGACTACGAGTGGTTATGGCAAACCCTCTTAATCGATCGGCTGCTTCGCCGCGATCGATCGTGATGTCTTGGCGTGATCGCCACATATTGACATTGTTGGTCCCAAAACAACTCAGTCGGATACCAGTCGAACTCATTCGACTCAGAGCAGTCGACTACCATTTCATGGCAGTCGACTGATGTCGGGAAAACTCATCCGACACTTAGCCATTCGGCCAAGTTCACCTAATGAGCTACTTACAATTCACTCATTCTCTCATCTCACTCGAAGTCCCTTGCTGAAGCTCTCTTCGTTCGCGGCCACGTCCCTCGGCAGCATCAGGCGCACGACTCTGCAATGCTCCTTCGCGTCTCTTGCCTCCGAAGTCTGCTTCCTTGGCTTCGCTTCAAGTCATCTCATCCGGCGGTCCCTCGGCAGCATCAAGCGCACGACTCTGCAATGCTCCTTCTCCGACTCAAGCACGAGGTTCTGAGTGGTGAATCCGCCAAGGCTCCATGTGCGAATTACTAAGTCCTGTAAGACTTCAACACACATATCAAATCATAACAACTTAACTTAAATCCTTTGCCACACACATCAAAACCATATCACGACAAGAGATTGCCCTAACATTTAAGTGATATCAGAGCCAGGTTATTACATTTGATGTTTTGGGTGTAGGAAAATGTCTAGTACCGTTGATGTGATTAGGCAATTAGAGAGGAAGGTCGAGGAACTTAAAAATGCCTTGGAATATGAATGACGGGAGAATGTCGGACTACTAGAATTAAGAGACCACATTCGAGCTGATGTAACAAGATTTGCCTTTTACCACAATGCTGCCAAAAAGCAACTCAAAGATGCATACGAGGAGTTGCAAGAGGCACAAGGAATAATTGGAGGACTTACTGCTCTCAAAAACTCACTATTAGAGCAAAAACGAAATCTACAACTGTCATGCCCCGAGGGAGTCCCCGCCAGACGAAAATCCGACAGCATCTCCCTTGTACGGGTGACAATACCAATCTTGCGTACAAGGCCTACACGACCACTATACATCGGTCAACACGACTAGAACCAAACTACACACGCAGGTCATAAATAGGCCTCAAGCCAACAATTAAAGGAAGTAACAAAAGTCTATCACATCTAGACTTACCCCTTCTGTCATCTGGGCAGGAATACACAATCAAATCCAATTGAATAAAGGTCCATAAGGACATAGCAAATATCACCAAAAACATCCACGAGTACATAAATCAAACACCAGTCCTAAATATATCTTCTAGTCAATACCAAAACCATGAATCTAATAACAAAAAAACTATCACGACGAGGGGGGCTTGGCAGCTGGACTCTCCTGACAGTTTCATTTTGAAATAGATATAAAACAACGGGGTAAGTTCAATGAACTCAGCGGATAATAGTCGATATGCATAGTAAGATATAACTAACAATAATAATCATGCCAGTACAGTCTCATATATAGGATATGCAAGAAAGAAATACGAAAAGACTGTACTTACCTGAATCTCCTATCCTGATATAGGAGCATGTGCCATACCAGCAGAAATAAAGTCGTCAGACCAAATACAAAAAATGTATCCTGTATGCATATCAATAATATGCAACATCCAAGGCAGCATTCAAAATGCAGCAAACACAATACAAATGCAATCCATGCAATATGCATGCGATGCAAATGACATGGTCACCCCTGACACCAGTCAGCCGCCTCACACGCGATGGTGAAGCCGAATGGGTAGGGCAATGACAACTGTGCACTCTGCCATCACTGCTCCTGAGTGACTGCGTGAACAGGATGCTGTCAGAGTACACCTATCCTCCTGCCCCAAACAGAGTGGGGGAGCAATGCTCTTATCTCCCGGTGTCGTAGACCAGAGGAGGGATCCTTGCCCGCTACCACGCCTCATCGGCCGCCACGAGCGGACCGGAGAACTGTGCGAACTCTGCGCACACCCTCCTGATGTACCACTAATCCATGAGTGGCTGCGTGTGCAGATCATGTAACTGGCTGCGGGCTCAACTACAAAGGAATCTTGTCCAGCCAGCATGCAATCATGCAGGATGGTGCATGACACTAAAACATGTAACACCAACCAAAATATGTATCCCGAATAATATGCACAAACAAATGAGTACATATCAATGACCTAAGTAAAACAGGGAAGATATAACTACAAGCTGATCAAATGCATAAATCAAGTAGGCACAATAACATACAAGACAGTTAAACATAAAAATTATTGCAAGCTATAACTAACTAGCATATCAACATGACTATATCTAAAAGATAAGTCAAAATACCCGCCTGCTAAAATGCTCAAAATAATAAAATCTTCACGCCCGTGGACCTGTCTCGTGACCGAAACCTGCATATAACATAATTACCATTAAGTCCAAGCACACGACATCGATTAGATAAATTCTACATCGAACCTGTATTCACTTAATCTACCGAATACGAGTACAACACCTCGATACACCCATTTAGGGCTCTAACCAATTATCAAAATCATGCTCTGCTCCAATGCAAGGCAAAACCCGAGCATCTCCTCACCATAACAACTCAACACAACTCTCTAACCTTTTTAAACCACCCTCACAATTCCACCATAACCACAATCATCACAGCTCCTTCGTAGCTTACCTGGCCACCCATCAGTCTATAATAGTTTTCTCTGTTCACCGGAACAACCCACAACACCTCACACAATGCACTCACAACCTCTTCATGGTCAAGAGCTGCCATATTCAAAGCCAAATCACAGCCTAGACCCGAACTACTCTTCACGCCCATTTACAACCCAATTCACAACGACCATAACCAAAATCAAACACAACAATTGAAGTAAATAAACAACTGAGATATACCTGCCTTAGAAACTCCACTGGCAGCCTCCTTCCCAATTCTCCAATCTGTCAGAAAAACGCCACATCCCAATCCATAAAGGGATCTCAACAAAGAACAACCACCACAACACCTGCACTTAGGGTCCACCGTCGATCTTCCTTCCCTAATCCTCCCTATTCCTCTTTCTCAAGCAGAAAATCACAACCTCCGACTAGGACACAGTGCCGACAACGCTGACCCAACCTTCCAGCCGCGCCTACCCTCCCAGTTCTAGCCCATCCTCGAAGGTTATCGAGGACGTCGACCATCGCTTGCAAAGGAGAGGTCGAGAGAGACGAGAACAGTGAGGTCGCTTGGTGAGGAGGGGAAAAGGTCCGGCGACACTTGGTGTAGAAATGGGGAGGCGGATCGGCGGCAACTTGCGAGAGGAGGAGAAAAGGGTAGAAACGAGGGGGTGTGCGAGGAAGAAAATCGCGAGAGATTATCGGACTGCATCTCAGTATGGAATTTGCGGATAAGCGGCTTTGTTGCCGCCATCGTCAATCTTGGGGAGGAGAAGGATGAGAGCGATGGCACAGCTGGTGCATCTGGCTCGGCGAAGCAGCGAAGAGGAGGAGCCGCGGAGAAAAGCGGCGCGGCAGTGGGGAAAAATTGAGATGAGGAGTTTTGGGGGAGAAAACCTAGATTTATATCTTAGGTTAATTAAACCTATTAAATTATCTAAACAGACCCTTTTAAAGCCTGTTTTTCTTATCCCCACAAATACCTCGTACAAGCCCCGTTTAATTCCAAAAAAATTCTGAAAAATTTCTAAAATTCTCCAAAATTTCCGAAAATAATTCTTAGCATTATTTTCCTAAATTTGGCCATTTAAATTTAGTATTTTGAGTTTCCATATTTAACATTCTCCCCCACTAATAAAAATTTGGTCCCCAAATTTCCTACTCAAATGTATAATGAGTAAGAGATAACACACTCAAATACCACAAGTACTGAAAGTATATTTCACGTACCTTAAGTAAACTGATGGGGATATTGAGCTCTGATCTTTTCCTTAAGCTCCCAAGTAGTCCTCTCATCGGTGTGGTGACTCCACCCGATTTTAACAAGTCGCACAATCTTGTTTCGCAATTGTCGTTCTTTGTGATCCAGAATCCGTATCGGAACCTCTTCGTAAGTAGCATCAGGTTGCATGGAACCTGACACATCTGACAGAATATGTGTAGAGTCTAGCACTTACTTCCTCAGCATGGACACATGAAACACCTCATGGATACTCGCCAAAAACGGTGGTAGCGCTAGACGGTAAGTGACTGCTCCGATCCTCTCCAAAATCTCGAAAGGACCAATGTACCTTGGAGCTAGCTTACCACGGAGGCCAAATCTCTTCACCCCTTTCGTGGGCGAGACCCGCAAGAATACACATGGTCACCAATAGAGAACTCCAGAGGTCTCCATCTCTGATCGACATAACTCTTCTGACGATTATGCGCCTCTGCCATCCTTCGTCTGATAGTACGGACCAACTCTGCCTCATGCTGAGCTCTCTGGGGTCCTAGCAACTGGGCCTCCCCAACCTCCTCCCAGAGGGTGGGTGTATGCCACTATCTATCATACAATGCTTCAAACGGGGCCATTTGGATAGTCGAATGATAGCTGTTGCTGTAGGTGAATTTCCACTAATAGCAAGTGGTCCTCCCAGTTGCCCCCAAAATCCATAGCACATGACCTCAGCAAATCCTCTAGTGTCTGAATGGTCCGCTCAGACTGTCCATCTGTCTGCGGATGGAATGCAGTACTAAAACGAAGTTGTATGCCTAAGACCTGCTGCAGACTCTGTTAGAATCGCGACGTGAATGGGGATCTCTATCTGACATAATGCTCAAAGGAACACCATGCAATCTAATGATATCCCGACAATATAACTCTACCAAACGATCCAAAGAGTTGGTCTTCCGAATCGCTAAGAACTGCGCGGATTTGGTTAGTCGTCAACGACTACCCAAATCGCGTCATGGCCTTGACGTGTCCTAGGCAAACCCTCCACAAAGTTTATAGTAATGTGATCCCACTTCCACTCGAGAATAGGAATCTTCTGAAGTAGTCCGACTGGTCTCTAGTGCTCAACCTTTACCTGTTGACAAACTAGACATCTAGCAACAAAATCTGCGATGTCTTACTTCATGCCGTTCCACCAATACAAACGCCTTTAATCTCGATACATGCGGGTTCCGCCTGGGTGGATCGCAAATCAAGAGCGATGAGCCTCCTGAAGTAACTCCTCCATGACCGGGTGAGACTGAGTACGCATAACCTGCCCCAGAAATAAATTATACCTTCGTCATCTCGGGTGAACTCAGTCTGCTGTTCAGAGGTTATCTGACTGCTAATGAACTGTAAGTACTGATCACCGACCTGAGCCTCTCGGACTCTCGTCTTGATAGATGACTGAGCAACCATGGTAACAAGAATGCCCTGCTCTGTCGGTCCCTGCTCCTCAAGGCCCAACTCGGAAAAACTCTGAATCAAATCCGTGACTAAAACTCGGTAGCAAGCTAAAGTCCCTCGGGACTTCCGGCTAAGTGCATCAGCAACCACATTGGCTTTCCCTGGGTGGTAGCTAATGGTACAGTCATAATCCTTCCGGAACTCCATCAATTCACGGTTCATCAAATCCATGAATACTGCTGGAGCATTGGTAATAATCAAATCAATACTAGGAAACCACCATCAACAGTGGCCAAGTTACGCAACTCCAACAACCACATCTGATCCAATCGTGTCTAGAATACATGACTTCCTAAATCCCTGGACGACTAAGTCGTCAATAAGTCTAATAAGATAATCAAAAGTTCATATAATTCATACCAAGTATGAAATTATCATCGCTACACACCTGCATTCTCTTTACTCTAGGCTGATGATATAACAATCATCACAATGATAATTGTATGACACCATGTCACTACAATATCAACACACCAGTCATAAATCAATCCTAGAGTATACACAGGTGTCCTATAGCTGATCTAAATAGATCCTCTATCCAAAATGAAGGATATTCATTTCCTTCCACAACTACCGCATTCTATCATCGATAATCGATGCATAATCTCAAAGGTACATCTCTCTTTTAACAAAGAGTTCCGGATCTTCTCTAGAAAAATACTGGGACAGATAAATATCCCATCCAACACCTCCTATAATAAGGTAAAATGATCTTTCATCGTCTTGACCAGTGTAGGTATACACGCCTTATCCATAACCAAATCACTAATAGTAGGGGCTGATATTCTCTGAGGGTTTACTCCTTGTCCTTCAAATCGGTGGCTAGCAGCCAAATCCCTAGCTTCCTAATTCGACATCAGTCGGAACCTCTAAAGAGTCCATACTTCTGAAATCATCATTAGATTCCTCAAGGTCAATACGTCGTCGAACTCGTCCACGACCATGAGTAGGGGCAATTTCACTAAGTCAATACTTTTCCTAACCACTAAAGTACAGTAACCACTAAAGACAATACTTTTCCTATAGCTCAGAGATATCCTTCAGCTTGCCTGGTCCCAAAACACGAGAACTCCCAAAAATCCAAGGAAAAGAAAATCCTCGAAACACAAAACCCACAAACCAAAATCGCAAACCAATAAAATTGTCATGTCCCGGGGGCATATCCATCATCCAAATGATGGAGGAGCCCCTTAGTGACAATATTCCGAAATACATGGACCAGATCGGGTAAAAACCTTGAAATATAAATAGAAATATAAATATTTTATTAACTACATGTATGTACAACTAAGCATATATCAATTAAAGTAAAATAGTTTTATTGCCCTAAATCAAATTGCGACAAAATCCAAAGTGCATAAATAAAATGCAATACCGATAAAGTAAATAAAGTGGCATCTCGACGATGCAGTGGGACAAGCACGGCAAGGGACTCTCTGAGCGACACGAAGGTAGGTCACCAGGACACGTCCTCCATCAGTTAACCTAGAGGATAAGTGAGGAGGGGTGAGTACAACCACTCAGTGTATGGATAGATAATAGTGCATATCATAATGCACATAATGGAAGTCAAAGGAAACAAACTAGAGTAACCCAACCCTCAGAGTACCAATATTAGTCTGCAACTAACCTGGTCAGTAGTATAACAAATATACCTGCAGCATACACAACCACTGCAATCTATAAGCAATGCACATCCAGATATCATGACAAAGCCTCGTGGCTTTCGAGGTAATACAAAGGGAACTATCTATGAGCTACCTTGAACGGAACTCGTGGGTCGACAATCAATATACTAAGCACTGTCTACGCGCCATTATATGCTACCACGAATGGGACTCGTGGGTAGACAGGCAGTAGAAAAACGCAATGTCTACGGGCAACGACATGTTACCACGAATGGGTCTTGTGGGCAGACAGCATATATAGATATCTAGTTATTGACGGCACACAACAACATACTACCACTAATGGATCGCATGGGCAGTCGATTATCCTAGGTTGTTAAGCCTAGGGTTATCCAATACATCTAGCATAGAACGTCTATCAAAGTCGATAAAGATCATCGATCTACAATTAAGCCCATTGAAGCGGTCAAGCGAGGGTTTCAACACCTCTAATACGAAATGTTTACCAAAGTCGATAAAGATTATCGACTTATAAATAAATACGTCGAGATGGTTAAGTCTAGGGTTCCAACCCTTCTAACATGAATGGTTATCCAGGTCGATAAAAATCATAAGTCCACTAATAATCATGTCGAGACGATTAATCATAGGATTTCGTCCCAGCTAACAGGAAACACCTATCAAAGCCAATAAGGGCAACCCCTCTACTAACAAGCACGACAAGAGGGTTAAGCTTAATTTAAATCATTTCTACCAGTTTAATCATGCATGCTACAACATGCTACCACGAACAAATCTCGTGGGTACTTAAGATGTAAAGTAGCTATCTAGCTACAGACATCATACGAATATCATTAACTCTGAACGAATAACACAAAAGTATAACTTTACGGTAGGTTATCTCAACCATGATTGGGAGGCATGATTGACCACAAATATACAAAGCACCTATAGGGAAACACTACTGTAACCTTTTCTCAACCACGAATGGGTGATAAGTTGGCAGTCTATAGATATGCACATCGTTATATACCCTTTAATGATTAATCGCCTCCTAATCATACGACCTCTACTAGTTCGATCACTATATCAACTGAAATAGTAAATGGATAATCATATATCAATAAGCACATCCGGGTTATTACGCCTAGGATTCCAACACCTAGGGTTTTACTAATGTTTCATTCCTGAGATCCGCTCCTACGGAATAACCTCATCTAAGTTATTCTATTTCTACTAGTCTTAATCATGGTATCCACCGCAATAACACCTAACCAAATATACACATACAACGATATCTAATAAACGACAGCATAGTCATACTAATGGCAATCCATGGCTGAAATTTTATTTAGGGTATATCTAAAGGGGTCATGCTAGTACAAAGTCAAAGCAATATGCTATAGAGCATCAAGTGCAAATATACCCTAAACCACGTAAGCAATGTAATCATATCATCATGCACTAAATCTAGAAAATTTATCTCTAGAATTTATTCACCTGTTAGTCATCTGGAGATGTCCTATCGCCACCAAATTCTCAAATTGACCTCGTCAATAATATCTCGAATTTCTGAAACATAAAAATCGTCGAAAATCTGTACAAATCCGAAAATACTCAAGTTAACCTGCCAAACGTGGCGAACTCCGAAAACCCAAAGACCCTAAGGAACTCGGAAACCTATGCTCCGATACCAAATAAATTGTCACTCCTTGAGGGAGTCTCCGCCAGACGAAAATCCGGCAGCATCTCCCCTGTACGGGTGACAATACCAATCTTGCATACAAGGCCTACACGTCCACTATACATCGGTCAACACGACCGGAACCAAACTACACATGCAGGTCATAAATAGGCCTCAGGCCAATAATCAAAGGAAGTAACAAAAGTCTATCACATCTAGACTTACCCCTTCTGCCATCTGGGCAGGAATACACAACCAAATCCAATCGAATAAAAATCCGAATAAAGGTCCATAAGGACATACCAAATATCACAAAAAACATCCACGAGTACATAAATCAAACATCAGTCCTAAACATATCTTCTAGTCAATACTAAAACCATAAATCTAATAACAAGAAAACTATCACGACGAGGGGGGTTTGACAGCTGGACTCTCTTGATAGCTTCATCCTAAAATAGATATAAAACAACGGGGTAAGTTCAATGAACTCAGCGGATAATAGTCGATATGCATAGTAAGATATAACTAACAATAATAATCATGCCAGTACAGTCTCATATATAGGATATGCAAGAAAGAAATACGAAAAGACTGTACTTACCTGAATCTCCTATCTTGATATAGGAGCATGTGCCATACCAGCAGAAACAAAGTCGTCAGACCAAATACAAAAAATGTATCCTGTATGCATGTCAATCATATGCAACATTGAAGGCAGCAATCAAAATGTATCAAACACAATACAAATGCAATCCATGCAATATGCATGCGATGCAAATGACATGGTCACCCCTGACGCTAGTCAGCCGCCACACATGCGATGGTGAAGTCGAGTGGGTAGGGCTATGACAACTGTGCACTCTGCCATCACTGCTCCTGACTGACCGATTGGACATGATGCTGTCGGAGCACACCTATCCTCCTGCCCCAAACAGAGTGGGGGAGCAATGCTCTCATCTCCCAGTGTCGTAGACCAGAGGAGGGATCTTTGCCCACTACCACGCTGCCTCATCGCTAACCATGAGCGGACCAGCGGAGCTGACAGAGCTACTGCACACACCCTTCTAATGTACCACTAATCCATGAGTGGCAGCGTGTGCAGACCATGTAACTGGTTGCGGGCTCAACTACAAAGGAACCCCGTCCAGCCAACATGCAATCATGCAAGATGATGCATGACACTAAAGCATGTAACACCAACCAAAATACGTATCCCAAATAATATGCACAAACAAATGGGTACATATCAATGACCTAAGTAAAACAGGGAAGATATAACTACAAGCTGATCAAATGCATAAATCAAGTAGGCACAATAACATACAAGGCAGTTAAACATAAAAATTATTGCAAGCTATAACTAACTAGCATATCAACATGACTATATCTAAAAGATAAGTTAAAATACCCGCCTGCTAAAATGCTCGAAATAATAAAATCTTCACGCCCGTGGACCTGTCTCGTGACCGAAATCTGCATATAACATAATTACCATTAAGTCCAAGCACACGACATCGATTAGATAAATTTTACATCGAACCTGTATTCACTTAATCTACCGAATACGAGTACAACACCTCGATACACCCATTTAGTGCTCTAACCAATTATCAAAATCACCCTCTGCTCCAATGCAAGGCAAAACCCGAGCATCTCCTCACCATAACAACTCAACACAACTCTCTAACCTTTTTAAACCACCCTCACAATTCCACCACAACCACAATCATCACAGCTCCTTCCTAGCTTACCCGACCACCCATCAGTCTATAATAGTTTTCTTTGTTCACCGGAACAACCCACAACACCTCACACAATTCACTCACAACCTCTTCATGGTCAAGAGCCACCATATTCACAGCCAAATCACAGCCTAGACCCGAACTGCTCTTCACGCCCATTTACAACCCAATTCACAGCGACCATAACCAAAATCAAACACAACAATTGAAGTAAATAAACAACTGAGATATATCTGCCTTAGAAACTCCACCGATAACCTCCTTCCCAATTCTCCAATTTGTCAGAAAAATGCCACTGCCCAATCCATAAAGGGATCTCAGCAAAGAACAACCACCACAACACCTGCACTTAGGGTCCACCGTCGATCTTCCTTCCCTAATCCACCCTATTCCTCTTGCTCCAGCAGAAAATCACGGCCTCCGACCAAAACACAGTGCCAACAACGCCGACCCAACCTTCCAGTCGCGCCTACCCTCCCAGTTCCAGCCCGTCCTCGAAGGCTATCGAGGACGTCGACCATCACTTGCAAAGGAGAGGGCGAGAGAGACGAGAACAGTGAGGTCACTCGGTGAGGAGGGGAAAAGGTCCAGCGACACTTGGTGCAGAAACAGGGAGGTGGATTGGCCGACGCTTGCAGAGGATGAGAAAGGTTGGACGAGGAACAGGGACGTGATGCGGGGAAGAAAGTCACGAGGAGATTGTCGGGCCTGCATCTCCGGCGTTGGAATTGTAGATAGCGCCGGCCTGGCTAGCACCGCCGCCGTCAATGCCGGAGGAGAAGGATGAGAATGTTGGTGCAACAATGCCCCAAGCATTTATATGTTTTGATGTTTGAATAATCATTTAAGTTAGGCAATAATTTGTGATCTAATTGTTACAATATTCAAGTGACAGGGAAATCTAAGTATGAAGACTTGGTAAAGGCAAAGTCCAAGTATGATCTTGGCAAGAGAAGTCCAAGGTAAAGGTTTGGCGGCATTAAGTCCAAACGGACCTTAGCAAAGGAAGTCCAAAGGCAAGTCTTGGCAGCATAAGTCCAAGCATGTAGACTTGGCGGCGTAAAGTCCAAGCACGATTTGGCAAAGGAAAACCCAAGACATGACAAAACCAAAGGAAGCTCTTGGAAGCAAAGTGTAAAGGATGAACAAGTCGCGGACTCGGAGGGATCCTGGAGGCGCAAGACTTAATGAAGAGCTAGAAGGTTGAGTCTAGGTCTAGGGGGTGAAATCAAGTATGAATTACTCATACTTGATGAGTATCGATCGGCCCGATCGATGTATCGATCGGCCGTTAAGTGCTCGATCGAGTCGATGAAACCTTGACCATCGATCATTGCTTTGGTCATAGCGATGATCGATGTTGCGATCGATTGATCGCCAGCGGTGGCGATCGATCAAGTTAAATATGGGCACAGAGTGGAGTCACACTCGACTGTCACCTGTGATCACTCGACTGATCACTCCATCAGTCGACTGATGGAGGGATCAGTCGACTGATGAGAATGCCGTTGGAGGAAACGACTCTGAATCCCGCGAATCCGATTATTCAGAAGCCGTTAACTGCGTCGACAGTCGATTGATGCTGTGCATCAGTCGACTGATGGTGCTCCAACGGGAAAATTAACCTTCTCTCTATAAAAAGAGGGCTGGTGGAGGTTTTTGAGATTAATGCTTATTCTCTGATTATTCTCTCAAGCCTCCACGAGTTTTCAAGCTTTCTAGTGATTTTAAATCCCCTCCTCCTCTCTCTAAGCTCAAGTTTCATTCTTTGTAAGAAAAGGAGGATTGTTGTAAAGGAAAGCTTCATAGTGATTTGATTAGGGTTGATCCACCTCAAGGATCACCGTGGAGTAGGAGCGCTATCTCCGAACCACGTAAAAGAATCGTGTTAGCGTGTTTTTCATTTGTGTTATTATTATTTTTGTTGTGCTTCCGCTAATATTTTTGTAGAGATGAAAAACAAGCTATTCACCCCCACTCTAGCTTCAAATCGATCACCAACAGAGAGGCGGTGGCCTGGCCGCCAGCGCATACGGCTCGGCGAGAAGCAACGGAGAGGAGGAGCACGGAGAAGAAAGCGACGGCGACGAATGGGGAAAGAATTCGACCACGATGAGGATTTTTGGAAAAATAGGGATAGAAAACCTAGATTTATATTTTAGGTTAATTAAACCTATTAAATTATCTAAACAGACCCTTTTAAAGTCTGTTTTTCTTATCCCCACAAATACCTCGTACAAGCCCCGTTTAATTCCAGAAAAATTCTGAAAATTTTTTAAAATTCTCCAAAATTTCTGAAAATAATTCTTAGCATTATTTTCCTAAATTTGGCCATTTAAATTTAGTATTTAAGTTTCCGTATTTAACAACAACAACAGATGGATAATATCCAGCAGGAGTTCGATGATTACTACCATTAAATGGAGGACCAAGTACTAGAACTTCAAGGCACTATTGAAGTCTTAGGTGATCAAAATGCGACCTTAATTGAAGTCATTGGGCAACAACAGGGAGGGGGCGATAATGAGGATGAAGGTGAGGAAGAGGAAGCAGATCCCGAAGAGGACCTTATGAAAGAAGAGGATTTAGGAGACGGTGAGATAATAGATTAGGCAAAAGACTAGAGTCTACTTAACTGTATGAATGGTTTGTATGCAATCTATGTACATGTATAAAAAAAATAATATATATATATATATATATATATATATATATATATATATATATATATATATATATATATATATATATATATATATATATATATATATATATATATATATATATATAATAACAATATTTGAATGGCATTTTCTACTCCTTCCTAGCATTACATTATACACCCAATAATTATACTTAAACTATCATGATTTTGTAGGAAATGGCAAGAAGACCACCTCGAGTTAACCGTAACCTAGGCAATGCCTACCCAAGCGAAAACAATAATGAAGCAAGCAGTAGTAGACCACCATCACTAAGAGCACAAGGACTAAGTCGCAAGGACCTAATGACTATAGCCACGATAGTAGCAACCACACTTCAAGGGTTTATAAATCCCGCTACTAATCAACCACCACCTCCAGCCCCTCAACCCAATGGGACTAAACATCATTAAGAGTCTCTTCTAAGGGAAAGAGTGTTGTGCTTCAATGGGAGCTCTGACCCGGACATCGGGCAAAACTGGTTGAAGGAGACAGAGAACCATCTCCGACTACTTGAAGTTCCCCAAGAATTTAAAGTGGAGGTTGTAACCCCATTGCTGGTAGACAAAGCTGCAAAATGGTGGGAGAGCATTGCACCTGCCATGGCTGAAATGGGACCAATCACATGGCAAAGGTTTCGAGAAGCATTTTTGAGGCAATATTTTCCAATGGCCATGCGACTTCAGAAGCTAACTGAATTTGAAAATCTTACTCAAAATCCAAATATGTCAGTAATGGAGTATTCATCCAAGTTCCATGCATTAGGAACATATGCTCCAGCCATCATGGCAGATGAGACATTAAAACTCCATCATTTCAAGAAGGGCCTGAATAGTAGAATCCAATCGACGCTAGCGGTGGTCGAACCAAGGGATTTTGAAGAGTTAATGGGGGTAGCAATTCGAGATGAGACTGATATTAAAAGGCGAGAAGACGAGAATAGATTAAAAACGACCACACACAAGTCAAAGCTCCTCCAGTAATGGACAAAAGTTCAAAAGGCCAGATATTTCAAACCACCACCCCAGTGGACCTACACATCGTCGAATCAACCAGGAGGCTAAGGCATGCCCCACTTGTGGATTTGCACATTCTGGGGAGTGTCACAAGAAGACATGAGCATGCTTTCGATGTGGACAAGTGGGACATCGTATCATTTAGTGTCCCTATCCAGAGCAGAAGGATGGAGGTTCTAGAAATGGTATAGGTACAAAGGTTCAAAGGGATAATAAAGTAACTGTAAATGCCCGTGTATATGCCATAACCCAGGAAGAAGCGGATGCAACCAATGAGGTCGTGACAGGTACCATTCTTATCAACAATCTACCTGCTTATGTATTGTTTGATTGTGGTGCCACACACTCATTTATCGCTAAGAGATTTGCTAGAAAAGTAGGGGCTAAACCAGAAAACCTAGAAGAACCTTATAGAGTAGCAACACCAGCGAATAAAACTTTAAAAACACACACTTTATATACAAATCAAGTATTTAGGGCTGATCTGATTCAACTTAGCATGGTAGAATTTGATGTAATTTTGGAGGTGGATTGGCTAGCTAAATACCATGCATTGGTGGACTACCATTCAAAGGTCGTTTGACCACAAACCCCAAATCATGAGGAGATTATTTTTCATGGTAAAGTTAAGGAGCATAAACCCCTTTTATCCGCTTCTCAAATTTGGAAAGCCATGAAATTTGGGGAGGAAGTATACCTTGCAGTAATAAGCAAAGTCAAAGGAGACTCCGGGCTAAGAATAGAAGATATACCGATAGTAAGGGAGTACCCAGATGTTTTTTCGAATGAACTACTAGGAGCACCTCCTGATCGAGAGATTGTATTTGAAGTCAATTTAATGTCGAATGCCACACCAATTTCAAAGGCTCCATACCAAATGTCTCCGGCTGAGCTCAAGGAACTCATGGAACAACTCCAAGAGATTCTGAATAAGAAGCAAATAAGGCGAAGTGTGTCACCATGGGGAGCCCCAGTGTTATTAGTAAAGAAAAAAAGATGGCAACATGCGGTTGTGTATTGATTATAGGGAATTAAATAAGATCACAATTAAGAACAAATATCCTTTGCCGAGAATTGATGACCTATTCGACCAACTAAAAGGAGCTAAAGTGTATTCAAAGCTCGATCTGAAGTCAAGATACCATCAGTTAAAGATCAAGGGAGAAGATATTCCGAAAATTGCCTTTCGGACGAGATATGGGCATTATGAATTCATGGTAATGCCATTCGGGTTAAAAACGCTCCCACGACATTTATGGACCTTATGAATCATATCTTCAAGTCATTCCCTGATAAGTTTGTGGTAGTATTTATTGACGATATACTCGTCTACTCATCAAGTGAAGAAGACCACGAAAAACACCTCCAGCTCACACTCGGAACTCTTCGTGAGAAATAATTATATGTTGGGAATCAGTACGTCGCTAGAGGGGGGGGGGGGTGAATAGCATGTTCGTTGCTCGATGGAAATCGTTCGTGCTTGATCATCTACAACACTTGTTAGCGCAACGAAATAATAACAATAAAAATGCACAATACAAGCACAACACAATAACATGCCGATATAATGTGGTTCAGAACCTTAGGATTTCTACTCCACAGATTGAGCTCAAATGAGCTCTAGCGATGTCAAACACCACTAATAATCAAATACTCCTTCTCGACAACAAGTCGAAGGCGAAGAAACCTCGTATAAAGGTTCTTACAACAATAAGAAATAAAATACAAGCAAATATAAATGAAATACATAAAATAACATTAAAAAAACTTTACAACTATTGCTTTGGATGCTTGCTTGTTGATTGCTTGAACAGAGTTTGAAGACCCTGATTTGCACCAGCAAATTGCCTCAAAATTGCCTAAGAAATCGCTGCTAAATCCTCCTCCATGAGCTACTTTTTATAACCTGCATTCGGGCTAGATTCGTGTCTGGTAGTTGACTGATCGCGACTATCAGTCGACTGCTCTTGTAGTCGTTGTGAGACAATGACTCGATCCACGTTGGATAAGTTCCAACGGATACACTGGTAGTCGACTACCATAACCCATCGATCATTCGGCGAGGCTTTGTAGTTGGTAGCGGATCGACTATCGAGCATTTTGCTCCGTAATCTCGACCGTGATCGCCATCCATAATGATCGACTACTCGCTCATCGATCAAGCGGCAATGAGCGATCAAGCGCCTATGCCTTTTGGTAGTCAAATCGAGCGACTCACGTGATTGGTGGTCATAATCTTAGTCGACTGCCAAGAGTCAGCTCGATTGCCAAGTGTCAAAACACTTGACCAATAGACTGATCCAAAGCCCCAGTGAACTGATAACCTTAACCATGAGGTTTAACCCCAAGTATGATACCCTCATACTTGCTAGACTGCCCTTAGCCTAGACCTAAGCCTTCTAGCCACCTCCGTCAACCTCATGCCTATCGGATCCCTCCAAGTCATCTATGACTTGTTCATCCATATGCTAGCCTTCAGGTGCTTCCATCGCCTATTGTCATGCTAAGCTAGTCTATACCGCCAAGACACATTGGGCTTACACTGCCAAGACTACCACTTGGAATTTACGCCGCCAACCATTGGACTTATGCTGCCAAGACTCCACCCTTGGACTTTACATCGCCAATATCAACCCTTAGAATTCCCTTGCCAACCCATGTTGGACTTTTCAATTGCCAAGACTCAAGCCTGGACTTTCCCTTGCTAAGACCCATACTTGGACTTTCCATGCCAACCCATGTTGGACTTCCCAATTGCCAAGACTCAAGCTTGGACTTTTCCTTGCCAAGACCCATGTTTGGACTTTCCATGTCAAGTACCCATGACTTGGACTTTCCTATTACCAAGTGTCCCACTTGGACTTTCCATGTCAAGTACCAATGACTTAGACTTTTCCATGACAATCACATTGTCATATATTTTGTCGAACATCAAAATATCGCTCGAGTCAAACTCGAGTCTGGTCAATCGTGACCTGGGCTGATTGCACCAACAATCTTCCCCTTTTTAATGTTTGACAAAAACCACAAACATCTTTGAGTTAGGTCACCTAACTCAAATCTCCTTACTAATTCTCCCAAATTGGTAATCTCAAATTCTCCCATTGATTTTCCAATCAATTCTCCCCCTTTTTGACATACATAAAAAAGGTTCTCACCAAGAGTGTCAATGTCTCATATCCCAATGAGATCTTACAATCTCTCCCTTGGTCCAAAAACATCTAGGATGTCTTCAATCATTCAAATTTTCCCAATTGAGCATCTCACATTCCCATTTCTCCAAAATTCTCCCATTCATAAGGAAGAACACATCCATTATCCTATGATGGATAACCTCCCCCTAAAGGCTTGTTCCCCCTTGACCATTGTACCAACAATGTCCTTGGAGAGTTCCTAAGCTTATAGGAACACTAACCAATCGAAATTAAGGGCAAAGATTCAACATTAAACTTCCACCTCCCTTAAAATTCGATACACACCCAAACAACTCTCCTAATCCATATCTAATGGATTTTCACCCTTTCTAATGCTTTCTAAAGTATATCCTAGGGTTAGGAGCAGTTAGAGTAGCCTAACACAGCTGAAACATGAGCTAAACATCCTTATTTACCCGAAATCAACATTGACAGTCAACTCTTACAGTCACCAGTCAACTGACCTATGCATCAGTCAACTGCCCTCAAGCAGCAGACGACTGATATATGAAAAATGCAGAAATTAGAATTAGAAAATGAATTTACGAAAATCATAAGTAATTATACGTAATTTTAAAAATCTTGAAACTTCATACATATAACAATCAATACGTAAAAGGTTTTTTAAGTAATGTACGTATGAATTTTCAAGATTTTTCAAAATACATATTTTTACTTATAACAAATACAATGGGTGAAAAATATTTAAAAATTAAATTACCCATTAAATAATGAGTTTGATACAAAGTTCAAAACCATTAAAAAGTTCAATGT
The DNA here is from genome assembly GCA_025175895.1 of Wurfbainia villosa. Classification (NCBI taxonomy): domain Eukaryota; kingdom Viridiplantae; phylum Streptophyta; class Magnoliopsida; order Zingiberales; family Zingiberaceae; genus Wurfbainia; species Wurfbainia villosa. The sequence continues at coordinate 86,374,851 of CM045988.1, forward strand.
TTTGGCCCTACTTTGTGCCAATTATATCATTGGTGATTGCTATCAAAAGATAGACTTCACTAAGGTTTTCTAAAATGATTTTAAAATATTTTTGAAAACCTATATTGGATCATGATCAATGAGCTCAATGTACATTACTTGTACATAAGCTTTCCTTATAATCCACCCATGATATAAGATGAATTTGAGTTCATCTAGATGCAAAAACTATGTACATTGAACTTAACTCATTTTCTAGCATCTCACATGTATCTAGGGTGTATCAATATACACACATGTCGATTTGATGTGAGATATGAATTTTGGTTCATCTTAAACTAAGGTCTCATGTATTTTTCTAAGGCAACACTAGATTCCCTTATACATGGGACTTCAAGTCATGCCATAGTCCTTAAATCAATTTTAATTACCTTAAATGCATGAATGATGATTATGACATATAATGATAGCATAAATAAGCATGTGCCAAAATCATGATGTCATGGTATAAAAATGAACCTAATCACTCATGACATAAAAACTTAAACTAAACATGATCATGACATATTATATAATAACAATAAATATGATATCATGACATGACATATAACAAATAAAGCATGACAAATAAAAGGTATAGGTATAACTATACCTAAATTTTAATATTGATTGTCATTTGTTATTATTATGTTCATTTTGCCATATAATCACTTATCCCCCAAGTGTGCCAAAAACCCAAAATGGCACACTATGACTCTAAGACCTAAATTGTGCCAATTTGATCAAATTATCAAACTTCTTAAATGATATTGGCACATCCTAAAATCTTTTAGGATTTAAATTCAAACTTATTTCCAAGTTATCCCAAAACCTTGAAAATGTCCTAAAGTGCCACCTTTACCATGGTTAAGTTAATGACCCATCCATTTAAAGTTGGCACAACCTAACCCATTTAGCGTGAATCGATCACGCTTCTAGGAACTCAATACCTATTTGAGCTCCTTGGGTTTACTAGGTATTCCTTAGGGATAACCTCCCTAGATACCCTCCTAATGACCCTCCTATACTTGGTAGCCTTGGTCATTTGGGTATTTCCTAGGTTAACTCTAGGGGTGACTCCCCTTGTAACCTTCTTAGTAACCTCCCTAGGTTTCTTTGAAACCTTAGCCACTAGGCACATACCATGGTTACCCTTATGGATGACTTCCCTAGTAACCTTGGTTTTCCTAGACCTAGTACTAGTTTCATAATCGAATAGAACATTATGGTAAGTCTCTTTGGGCTTAGGTTTGTGACCCAAATCTTTCTTACCCTTGGATGGTTCTTGTCTCCTAGGCCCTTGACTTTGACTCATAGACCCTAGATTTTGGTAATTTGTCCCTTTAATTTGATTTTGCATCTTTTCAAGGGTCTTCTCCATTTTCTTAAGTTTTGACCTCAAAACTTGATTCTCTAACTCCAATTTTTCTATTTTGGTAGGTCCATTGTTTCTTTAATCATTTTTGCCCTTCCTAGGCATATGTCTAAATTTCTTTTGAGATGGTCTTCTATTTTCCTAATAATTGCATTAGGTAGAATTTTCTAGGGACATTAGTCCCAAATTTCTCCTTAGTTGAAATAGGTCTAGAGTCATTATTTCTAGACTTGTCCTTAGACCTAAAATCAACATATTTAGCCCCTAAACAATAAAGTCTATTTCTAGTATGCTCTTTATGATAAATTGTAAGTGAATTAAAAGCATGATTTTGATTCTTACATAAAGAACGAGCATTATGAAAATATACGTTAGGGTTTGCTTTAGAAGCTCCCCTTACATTTGATGCTTCATCTTGGCCCGTGGTCATCTTCCTCCTAAGGCATTGGCTTATATAATACCCTTTTTGATTGCATTTGAAGCACACCACGTGCTCCTTGCTTTTATGTGTTGGGGCACCGGGTTCCTTGGCCTTTGGCACAACTTGTGCCATTTTCTTGACCTTTTTCAGACATTTGCTCTTATAGTGTCCGGCTTCCTTACACTTAAAGTATATAATATGAATTTTATTTTTAATTGAAATGCTCGAGTTACCTAGAGTGGTGGTGGAATTTTGATCTTGTCCTTGGCTCTCGGAGGTAGAGGCTTCCTCTTACTCTTGCCCTTGCTCCGACGTTCTAATCTCCTCCCCCTCAATCCTAGAGGTGGAGGCTTCCTCTACTTCTTCCCCTACCTTGGATGTTGATGACCTCTCAACCTCCAAATCCTCACTTTCTTGTGAGGAAGATGAACTTGCTTCTTCGGCCTCCTCCTCTTCTTGAGCTGATGAACATTCCTCTTCTTCCTCTTCTTCTTGGACCGGTGATGGATTTTCATGATATTTCATCAACATGCTCCAAAGGTCCTTGGCATCTTTACAATCTCCTATCTTGATCAAAATATCATTAGGAATTACACTAAGTAATATACCCATTATCTTATTGTTTGTATTGAAGTATCAGAGTTGTTCTTGGCTCTAATTCTTCTTCTTGAGTTTTCTTCCTTCTTCGTCCTTTGGAGTGTGAACCCTATTAAAACACTAATCTAATTATCATAATCGCACATTAGAAAATACATCATTCTACCTTTCCAATATGAAAAATCTTTGTGGTCGAAGAAAGGCAGAATGTTGATGTCGTCACCCAATTTCTCTTGAAGATCCATCTTGCCCTCTAGCGCATTTGCTCCTTGGCGGTTAATCTAAATGAAGAGCGGCCTCGCTCTGATACCACTTGTTGGGTATTGGAGCATCTTCTTCTTCTTAGAGCCATCGGGCTCTGATACCACTTATTGGGAATCAGTATGTCACTAGAGGGGGGTGAATAGCGTGTTCGTTGCTCGATGAAAATCGTTCATGCTTGATCATCTACAACACTTGTTAGTGCAGCAGAATAATAACAATTAAAACAAATGCACAATACAAGCACAACACAATAACACACCGATATAACATGGTTCGGAACCTTAGGGTTCCTACTCTACGGATTGAGCTCAAATGAGCTCTAGCGATGTCAAACACCACTAATAATCAAATACTCCTTCTCGACAACAAGTCAGAGGTGGAGAAATCTCGTACAAAGGTTCTTACAATAATAAGAAATAAAATACAAGAAAATATAAATCAAATACACAAAACAACATAAAGAAAATTTTACAACTATTGCTTTGGATGCTTGCTTATTGATTTCCTAAACCGAGCTTGAAGATCCTGATTTGCACCAGCAAATTGCCTCAAAATCGCCCAAGAAATCATTGCCAAATACTCCTCCACGAGATGCTTTTATAACCTGCATTATGGCTGGATTTGTGCCTAGCAGTCGATTGATCGCGACCATTAGTCGACTACTCCTATAGCCATTGTGAGACAACGACTCGATCCACGTTGGATAAGTTCCAACGGATACACTGGCAGTCGACTGTCATAACCCATCAGTCGACTACCGAGGCTACCGAGAATTCTACTCCCGTAACCTCGACCATCAGTCGACTGCCATCCATGGCAGTCGACTGCTCAAGCCATTAGTCGACTGCCCAATGCTGGTAGTCGATTGCCTATACCTTCTACCGCAGTCGAACTCCAGTCGGCTGGTCATAATCTCAGTCGACTGTCAAGAGTTAACTCGGCTGCCAAGTGTCAAAACACTTGATCAATCAACTGATCTAAAGCTTCAGTCAACTGATAACCTCAACCATGAGGTTTAACCCCAAGTATGATTCCCTTATACTTGCTAGACCACCCTTAGCCTAGACCTAAGCCTTCTAGCCACCTCCGTCAGCCTCACGCCTATCGGATCCCTCCAAGTCATCCATGACTTGTTCATCCATACGCTAACCTTCACGTGCTTCCATCGACTATTGTCATGCTAAGCTGATCTATACCACCAAGACACATTGGACTTACGCTGCCAAGACTATCGCTTGGACTTTATGCCGCCAACCATTGGATTTATGCTGCCAAGACTCCACCCTTGGACTTTACGCCGCCAATATCAACCCTTGGACTTCCCTTGCCAACCCATGTTGGACTTTCCAATTGTCAAGACTCAAACTTAGACTTTCTCTTGCCAAGACCCATATTAGACTTTCCATGTCAATCCATGTTGGACTTTCCAATTGCTAAGACTCAAGATTGGACTTTCCCTTGCCAAGACCCATGCTTGGACTTTTCATGCCAAGTACCCATGACTTGGACTTTCCCATTGCCAAGTGTCCCACTTGGACTTTCCATGCCAAGTACCCATGACTTGGACTTTTCCATGACAATCACATTGTCATACATTTTGTCGAACATCAAAATACCGCTCGAGTCAAACTTGAGTCTAATTAATCGTGACCTGGGTCGATTGTGCCAATATTATATGCCAACTTTAATGTTGGTGCAATAATTCCCCAAACATTTATATGTTTTGATATTTGGATAATCATCTAAGTTAGGAAATGTTTTGTGATCTAATTGTGAACATGTTTAAGTGATAGGAAAATCCAAGTATGAAGACTTGGTAAAAGAAAAGTCTAAGTATGATCTTGGCAAGAGAAGTCCAAGGAAAGGTCTTGGTGGCATAAAGTCCAAGCGGACCTTGGAAAAGGAAGTCCAAAGGCAAGTCTTGGCAGCGTAAGTCCAAGCATGTAGTCTTGACGGCGTAAAGTCCAAGCGTACTTTGACAAAGGGAAACTCAAGACATGACAAAACTGAAGGAAGCTCTTGGAAGCAAGCGCAAAGGATGAACAAGTCGCTGACTCGGAGGGATCCTGGAGGCGCAAGGCTAAAGAAAGAGCTAGAAGATTAAGTCTAGGTCTAGGGAGTCAATTCAAATATGAATTACTCATACTTGACGAGTATCAGTCGACTGATACGATGTAGCAATCGACTGATAGGATACTCGGTGATCGATGAAAGCGAGTCATCGATCGATTATCTTAGCGATCGTGAGTTCGTCGATCGATAGTCGTTATCACCGACCGCTAAGACTAGGCAAATGATCGTTGCTGGCATCGGGCACAGAATGGAGTCGCACTCGACTCCTCATGAGGATCACTCGACTGATCGCTTCATCAGTCGACTGATGAAGTGATCAGTTGACTAATCAGCTTGCCGTTGGAAACGACGACTGCGAATCCCCACGAATCTGCCTCGTCAAAAGCCGTTGGCTGTGACGTCAGTCAACTGATGGAGACCATCAGTCGATTGATCGAGGCTCAACGGGAAAAACAACTCTCTCTCTATAAAAAGAGGGCATGGGGTGCTTGAAGAGGCTAGTGCTTATCTTCCAACTTTGCTTTCAAGCTTTCTAAGTGTTTTAAATCCTCCTCTTCTCTAAACTTCATCATCATCAATTATAAGAAGAGGAGAGTGTTTGTAAAGGAAGCTTTCTTAGTGGAGATTCATTGGATTGATCCACCTTAAGCATCGCCGTGGAGTAGGAGCTTAATCTCCGAACCACGTAAAAGCTCTCTGTTAGCGATTGTTTGTTTGTTTCTTAATTTCTATTAGTTTCTTGTTTTGCTTCCGCTAACCTTTCTTGTAGAAATGAAAATAGGCTATTCACCCCCCCCCCCTCTAGCCTTCTAAGGATCCCCAACAAGTGGTATCAGAGCTCGGATTGCGTCGAAAGATCTAACCATCAACCAGAGCATAATGGCGTTCCAAGAAGGGTATAGCACGCCGAGGCCTCCATTCTTCGACGACAACGATTTTGACTATTGGAAAGGTAGGATGGAATACTACCTCATGAACAATATTGATAATTGGTTTAACATTGTAGATGGATTCGAGAAGTCGGTCGACGAATTCAGAGTGTCAATACCGATAAAGGATTGGACAAGAGAGATGGAAAAAAAAGCGCAAGCAAATGCAAAAGCAACGACCACACTCCAATGTGGTCTATCAAAGGAGTAACTATCCAAAGTCAGCCCCTTCAACTCCGCTAAAGAGCTTTGGAAGAAGCTCATCGAATTGAATGAAGGATCAAAGGAGACGAGGAGAGCCAAGAGGGACCTCTTGATAGGCCAACTCCAAAGCTTTGCCATGAAGACCAATGAGACCGTGAGCCAAATGCACGATCGCTTCAAGGAGGTAGTCAACGGACTACATGTGATAGGTGAAAAGGTCGAAAATCGAGACCTTGTTGTTGGTGCAGTAGGCACCTAAGTCGAACCTGAGTTTTGATTATAGCAAATGATACAAAGTTAAGCTCATGTCGTTATCTCACGAGCTGAATCGAGTGTACAGAAAATTGCTATAGCTGGAGTTGAAGGCTAGCGACACCCGGAGGAAGCCGCGGTGGTCGAGCGACACTCGAGTGACTTCGGAGGGCGCCGAAGGAATCAAGTGGAAGGCCGGAAGCAAAAGCGACATAGTAAGTATCGAGGTAAGCTCGAGTGAGTAAAGTGAAGTGAGGTCGTGTCCTTTGTACGGGGACGTCCTTAGGCGACGATCCGACCCAAGACTTCCCATGGAAGGTCTATGTTGAGATCGGACGGCAAGTGGCCATCGAATTCACTTATATTTTGAGCTAACTCTTTATTGTAGTCAAAAATCCTGGCCATCAGTTCAACCAGCCAGTTCAACCGGGCAATTCAACCGATGGTCAAAAATCAGCATTGAGGAGTCAAGCTTTATCACCATTTTTCAAGGAGTTTTGTGCCCAATTCCTATTGGTTGAAGACCCATTCGATGAGGGGCTTAAAGGCTATAAAAGAAGGGATTCTCCTAGGGTTTTTCATCATCTCTAAGTGCTCACAAACCTCCACAACTCTACGATTTTCCGACGACTCTACGACGAAGTACTGTCAACAACCCTAGTTTACTTTCTACTCTTTTAGTTGTTGATATTCTTATTTTGTCGTCTCTTTAAATATTGCAATTCCTTTTATTAATCGAGGTTTTCTATCGTTGCACTTTACATTAATAGAAGATAGGGTTTGTCTCTCTATCTTTTCTTTCGAATTTTTTTGTAATCGTCAAACTCCTACCTCCAACAAGGATGAGTGTTTTTAGTGAATTGCCCTCCGTGCGTGATCAAGGATCACTAGGGTCTTGGAGTAGTAGCCGAAGGCTACGAACCAAGTAAAAAAACATTTGTCTCATTTATTTATAGTTTATCTTTCCGCTACAATTAACTGTCTACTTGAGTTTTAACGAACGAATTAAAAAAAAAGTTTATCGCTATTCACCCCCCCTCTAGCGATTCGCTTCGATCCAACACTTGTGAGGTATATTCTTCAAGATTTCCCTAAAACAACCTTATGAGCATCAATGGTAGATGCTTATAAGGTGTCTAGGGATCTCTCTCTAGTTAAACTAGATGAACTTTTTTGTGAATTTGAGTTGCACGAGCAAGCTAACACTTCGTCCAAGGAGAAAAGTGTAGCTCTTTTTATAGGTAAGAAGGATAAGAAGAAGAAGGAGAAGAAGGAGGTTTCCTCTTCATCTGAGTTGGAGAACGAATCTTCAAGTAGCGATGAGGAGCTATCGGTTAGTGAGGTAGCTCACTATGTAAAGAAATTTAGTGGGAAGTCAAGAAAACTCACCAAGAAGGATGTGAGGAGGATGTTCCAATCCTCCAAAGGTAAAACCTCAACTAGTTCAATTTCTACACCTAATGTAACTTGTTATGGTTGCAACAAGAAAAGACACATCAAGCCAAATTGCTCGGACTTAAAGAAGGAGGAGAAGGAAAAGAAGAAGAAGGAAAAGAAGGAGAAGAAGAAGAAGGAGAAGAAAAAGAAGAAGAAGGAAAAGAAGGAGAAGAAGAAGAAGGAGGCAATGGTGGCACAAACATGGGATACGCAAAACCTAGAAGACTCATCGGATGATGATGAGCTTTGCCACGTCACTCGCAACCTTGCACTCATGGCCATGGAGGATGAAGCCAGAAGCTCAAGTGAAGAGTCATCCTCCTCCTCAAGTGATGAATCGTCCTCTAGTGACGATGAGGTAAAAGACTTCCCTAGGATAGAATTGCTTTATAAAACTATTGCATGTCTTCAAAACGCTTTAAATAGATCAAAATCTAGGATTAAGGACTTAAAAGTAGAAATTAGGAAAATTAGAGATGTAGAACCTTCTTGTGATGATGCATGTTCACTTAGAAATGAAAATGATGAATTAAGAAAAGAAATAGGTGAACTAAGAGCATGCTTAGAAAAATTTACAAATGACTCTAAATACCTAGATATGATAATCAAGGATCAAAGAGCTATTTACAACAAGGCCGGAATAGGATATGGGCCTAAGGAGAAGGAGGTAGCTTTTACATCCATTGTTAGTTGAAAATCAACCATTAGGAGCAAGGTTAGAAAGGCTTGGGTCCCTAAGAAATTTTTAGTTGATGCTACCATACCTAAAATTTGGGTGCCTAAGACTTGTATTTTTCATGTTGTATAGGTAGGAAGACCAAGCTTGTGGATTGTTGATAGTGGTTGCTTAAAACACATGGCCGGTGATGAGAGCAAATTCTCAACAATCAACCACATTAGGAAAGGGAAAGTGTCTTTTGGAAATAGTGGAAAACTTAAGATTCTAGGAAAAGATACAATTGAGGTATCCCCAAATCTTGTCATTCATAAAGTACTATTAGTTAAAAATATGAAGTTTAACTTGCTTAGTGTAAGTCAATTATGTGATGCAAATTTGATGTTCAATTTGATTCTTCTAAATGCCTTATAAGACATAAGAAATTAAATGATTGCATGTTAGTTGGATATAGGAAATCAAATATTTATTATGTTGATTTATCATATGCCACTAACATTTCCCCTAAGTGTCTCATGACAAAAGAAGAAGCGAGTTGGCTATGACATAGGAGATTTGGGCATACCAACATGAAGAACATAGCTAAAGTATCCAAATTGAAGCTAGTGAAGGGATTGTCAAAAATGAAGTGCATGAAGAATAAGATGTGTGATGCATGCCAAGAAGGGAAACAATCAAGGTCATCACACAAGAGTAAAAATTTAATTAGTACTTCATTGCCTTTAGAGCTTATTCATTTAGATTTATTTGATTGTTATAGTACCCTTTTATTAAATAGTAGCAAATATTGCTTAGTTATAGTAGATGACTTTTCTAGATATACTTGGGTATATTTCATGAAACATAAGGACAATACCCTAGAAACAATCATAGGATTTAGCAAAAGAGTAGAGAATGAGAGAAGTCTCAAAATCAACCGGATCCGTAGTGATCACGGTGGAGAATTTGAGAATTCTAACTTCTCCAAATTTTGCTTAGAACAAGGGCATAAGCACGAATTTTCTTGTCCTAAAACACCTCAACAAAATGGGGTAGTAGAACGGAAAAATCATGCCCTACAAGAAGCCGCTAGGACTATGCTTAATGCATACTCTTTACCTAACTACTTGTGGGCGGAAGCGGTTAATACCGCTTGTTATATCCAAAATAGAGTCTAAATCCATAGGTTTTTAGGAAAAACTCCATTTGAGTTATGGAATGGCTCAATTCCAACAATTCACTACTTTAGGATCTTTGGATGTAAAATTTATATCTTAAACAGCAAAGATAATTTGGAGAAATTTGAGTCCAAAGCGGATGAGGGAATCCTAGTTTGATATTCATCCACTAGTAGGGGCTATAGAGTATATAACAAAAGGACTCAAATAGTTGAGGAGTCTTCAAATGTTCAATTTGATGAAACCTCTACTATTTACCCTAGGAAATCCCCCATTAATGATGATATCAATGACAAAAATCAAGAAATTATCCAAAAATTTCAAAATATGTCCTTAAGGGGTAATAATCAAGGGGGAGGATTAGAGAGTAATAATCAAGGGAGAGCAAGAGGAGATTCGGATGATAAAAGGAGGATTGAGGAAAATCATGATCAAAATCAATTTAGTATACCTCCTAGAACAATAAGAGTTCATCAAAATCACCCTCTAGATCAAGTTGTAGGGGAATTATCTCAAGGTGTTAGAACTAGGTCATTCCATAGAGCTTCCTCTAGTCATATATCCCTCATATCCCAAATTGAGCCTAAAATAATCAATGATACATTACTTGATCAGGATTGAATCTTAGCAATGCAAGATGAATTAGCTCAATTTGAAAGGAGTCGAGTATGAGAGTTAATTCCTAGACCTAATGATAGTACCATCATTACTACAAGATGGGTTTTTAGGAACAAACTAGATGATCAAGGCAATATAACTAGGAATAAAGCAAGGTTAGTTGTAAGGGGCTTCTGTTGGGTTTCCGGCACCGCGGCGAGTGTGTGTTCGAATATGTTTCGTAAACATATGCACAGCGGAAGAAATAAATATAATTTATTACAATACACACACCACACACATGCATAGTACAACATGTGTAGACATAACCGTAAATTCAAATTTTGCAATAAAAGGAAATTTATACTATGTATACCTGACGTATCACATGTAGCGAGAAAGACATCAACCGGAGCGATCCTCGCTAGAATCGCCTCTATCCGTATCCACGCCGAGTATCATCGGGATGACTTCACAAAGTCACGAGCCTCGTCTTCGTACGAGTTACTAGCCTCATGTTGAAGACGATGTGATCGAGAGAAGATCACGATCCGAATCAAAATTCGGATCCAAAAATGAGTCCTCAAAAACTCGCTTCTCCGGAGAGGTATTCGTCAACCGTTTGACGAATCCTTTGTCCTCCACCTATGAAGATTACCGGAGATCGAATCCCCGGTAAGGAAGCCACTGTCGGAGCTCCAAATGTCATCCAAACGATGCTCCGACACGAAATAAACAAGCTGTCCAGAAAAATTGGACAGCTTTGGTGGAGGATTAGGGCCGGCCAAATAAGGAAGCTAGATGCTCACCTTGTCGCCGGACCCAAGGAAGATTACCGGAGGGTGGCCGGAGGATCGCCGGCTGAAGCTTGGATGCCGGCAACAAGTTTGGACGGTGGCACAAGGCTGGGCGGCGGCCAGGGTTGGGCGCCGACCACTAGAGGAGAGGAGGGGTGGGCGGCAACTTGTGGATTGCTTGGATTAGGTTTTCACAAAACCCTTAAGCCCTATTTTATAGAGAACAAATTCTCCTAATGGTTATCGGATCATAACCAAAAACCCATTAACCCGCTCCATTAATTTAAGTTAAAATAAACCAAACCGATTTGGTCTATTTTAAGTTAAAACGAACCGAACCAACTTTGGTTCATTCATTTAAAACAAACCAAACCCCTTTGGTTTATTCTCCACCATTGGATTAGAACCAAACCAATTTGGTTCATCCATCATGTCTTCATAAGACACGGCCCATCCACGCTTCCATTGCGACTGAAACGATTTCATGCTCGCTCCTTGTTTGGTCCAACCAAACCTAGTTTCTCTCGGTCTGAGAATCTCATTCTCAAGCTTGTTTTAAATCCTTGGATTACGCCATCGTTGTCGTGTGACCAAATAGGTTCTCGGTTTATGTTGGTCGTCTATAATTAACCATTAATTATAGAGCGATCATGAGTGACACCTAGTAGTACATCATGATCCCCAATTAACCGAAAAGAGATCAGCGGTTGATCCGTAACTATTTCGAAACCCTTCAAAGACAATGAATCGTGCCCCATTCCCTTCACTCATCTTATACCCACTTGGTTCAGGACATGGTCTATAGTGTCAGTCCCCACTAGGTTGACTACGTCACACCTAGCCCAAGTATCATTTCCTCATCCTACGGATTCTAGTTACTGCACATGTATCCAAGAGTACCTTACTCTAAACATGTAATGCTTTGGCCAAAGACTTTAGTAACAATCCGACGAGAGGCCATGGGTATACATCTCCTCACAAGGAGTGGTGAATCCTTTATAGGCTATTCAAACACCTTCGATCACTTCGACTTATACCCAATCATCCCGGGTCCACATCTCCTCAGAGATGCTTGCTTAAGATGTCAAAGCATAAGTCTTTATGATCAAGATGACTTGAATATCGCAAGTCAAAGGAACATCGCACTTAAGCTGCAGTAAGAACTTCATTGACATATTTATATATGCAGAGAACCATATGAAGTCTTACGGCTGGTCACTCCAATGAACTAGTTACCATAACTAGCATCCACGATTAACTCCGGACATCATAATGTCTCCAGCCAGTGAGAATCAGCTGCTTGGATACACCAAGGAGTATACCTCGTGCTAGTCTCGACAGAATCGATGGTGTCCAAATCCATCAATTCATCGACTAGGGATAATTCCGATACATCACACTTACACATGTAGAGATACTCACTAGTTGTGATCCAATCACAAATTCTCTCATGCTGTGAATCGTAGCATGGACATTCAGTAAATGAGTTTAAGATCTAATCAAATACATAAAAATATGTATACTCAAATAGTGAATCTTCATTTATCATATAAATAGTTCAAACATAAGGCTATTGCCTTAGGACATCTCTCATATATTACTAACAGCTTCAATCAAGTTGAATGACTTGATTATGATGAAACATATGCTCTGGTTGCTAGGTTAGAGTCTATTAGAATCCTATTAGGATATGCCTCCTACATGAGTTTTAAACTCCATCAAATGGATGTAAAATCGACATTCCTAAATGGGTTCATTAAGGAAGAGGTATATGTAGAACAACCTCCCGGATTTGAAAATATAGAATACCCTAACCATGTATACAAGCTTAGAAAAGCTTTATGCGGGTTAAAACAAGCTCCCCGGACTTGGTATGAAAGATTGTCATCTTTCTTAGTATCTAAAGGATTTAAAAGGGGTAAAATAGATCCAACTCTCTTTATTAAATCAAAATCAAAGGATATATTTGTATCCCAAGTATATGTAGATGACATAATTTTTAGGTCAACCAATGATGAACTCCTTCAAGATTTTATCAAAAATATGGAAAATGAATTTGAAATGAGTCTAGTTGGAGAATTAAAATTCTTCTTAGGATTACAAGTCAAACAAACAAATGAAGAAAACTATGTATACCAAACCAAATATGCCAAAGAAATGATCAATAAATTTAGTTTAGAAAATGCTAAGGTAGTTTCAACCCCTATGACAACCAATACAAAAATAGATAATGATCATGAAGGAAAATCAATTGACCTTAAGCTCTGTAGGAGCATGATTGGTAGTCTCTTATACTTAACCGCTAGTAGACCCGACCTTTTATTTGCGGTAGGTATGTGTGCAAGATACCAATCTTGTGCCAAAGAGTCCCACTTAGTAGTCGTTAAGAGGATTCTAAGATATATCAAAGGCACACTAAATGTAGGACTTTGGTACCCTAGGACTAAGTCTTTTGATTTGGTTGGGTACATCGACCCCAACTATGCGGGTTGCAAATTGGATCGGAAGAGCACTAGCGATGGATGCCAATTTCTTGGATCCTCCCTAGTGAGTTGGAGTAGTAGAAAGCAACCTTGTATTGCTTTGTCAACCACCGAGGCCGAATATGTGGCTATGGGTGGTTCTGTGATTCAATTACTTTGGATGAGACACACATTAGAGGATTATGAGTTACACTACTCCAATGTAAAAGTTTATTGTGATAATGTGAGTACCATAAATTTGACCAAAAATCTGGTACATCACTCTAGGACCAAGCACATTGAAGTGTAGCATCACTTCATTAGAGATCATGTGGCTAAGGGGGACATTGAACTTAATTACATAGAATCTAAGTCCAACTTAGCCGTCATATTCACCAAGGCTCCCCCGAAGCGGAATTTTGATCACTTAGGAGAGAACTTGGAATGTGCTTAGTAGAATAGAGGTCTAGGTTTGCATGATCCTATAGAAATTCTAGGATTTATACCTCTAAGCATCTCACAAAAGACCTAAGAAATCATAATTTTTGTATTGAGCAACTTAGACAATATGTGAGATGTTAGGAAGATGCATTTGGTTCATCATACTTGTTATGATGCATTACTATGAACCAAAATGTCATCTAGAGACATTAATCTTTCATTGGACCAATCATAGGGAAGGCTTATGTATAATTGATGTGCATATAGATCTAAGAATATGATTGGAAATATCAAACAAAATATATTTTAAACTATATTTATCATACTTTGAAAAATAGTTTTCAATTGCTAAGCAAAAGTGATATAAAGTTTGCAAAATACTTAAAGCTTTTGCTAGTTTTTAAATTTGTATCAATTTCGAAATATGGAAAATATATATTTTTTAAATTATTTTTCCTTGATAGACAATGATTTCAGAAATATGTACACAAAATTTCGTTATTTTTCAATGTCTCTGGAATTTTTAGCGCATTTTCAAAGTTGGGCTGAAAAGGCTGAAATTGCCGTTTCAGGTGTGGCAGTCAACTGACTCAGATACCAGTCGACTGCCACCCTAGTTTTTCTGCGTTTCAGCCTTATTCCTCGGTCCTAAGTGTATTCTTAAGTATCCTAACCCTATGGTATGATAATTCAAGTAATTAAAAGGGTATAGGACTAATTAATGCATTGTTTTAGGGGGGGCAACATAGTAAAATCTTTTCATCCCCTAAATTTATATTGTTGGTGCAAAGTTAGGACATAACTTTATATCCTTTGTTTATGCCTTGCTCCACATATTATTCACACATCATGAACCATGTCTTGGGTTAAGGGGGAACCTCACACCTATCTTATACCTTAGTTTAAGACATAACCAATTTAATTTCTTTCATGAACTTATTATCCTTCTCTTTTTGATGTATGTCAGAGGGGGAGAAAGAAACTTTAAGTTAGAATTTATATTGGAAATATGATGCTTTCATTATGTGCATATGTTAAAGACCTAACTTAAGTGATTGTCAAACATAAAAAAGGGAGAGATTGTTGGTGCAACAATGCCCCAAGCATTTATATATTTTGATGTTTGGATAATCATCTAAGTTAGACAATATTTTGTGATCTAATTGTGAACATATTTAAGTGAGAGGAAAATTCAAGTATGAAGACTTGGTAAAAGAAAAGTCCAAGTATGATCTTGGCAAGAGAAGTCCAAGGAAAGGTCTTGGCGGCGTAAAGTCCAAGTGGACCTTGGCAAAGGAAGTCCAAAGGCAAGTCTTGGTAGCGTAAGTCCAAGCATGTAGTCTTGGCAGTGTAAAGTTCAAGCGTACTTTGGTAAAGTGAAACCCAAGACATGACAAAACCGAAGAAAGCCCTTGGAAGCAAGCGCAAAGGATAAACAAGTCGCGGACTCGGAGGGATCCTGGAGGCGCAAGGCTAAAGGAAGAGCTAGAAGATTAAGTCTAGGTCTAGGGAGTCAATTCAAGTATGAATTACTCATACTTGACGAGTATCAGTCAACTGATATGACGTAGCAGTCCACTGATACGACGTAGCAGTCCACTGATAGGATACTCGATTGATGCAGTTGAGAAAGCAAGTCATTAGTCGACTGATGTCGCCATCAGTCAACTGCCAAGACTAGGTAGTCGACTGATCAAGTTGGCATCAGGCACAAAATGGAGTCGCACTCGACTCCTCGCGAGGATCACTCGACTGATCGCTTCATCAGTCGACTGATGAAGTGATCAATCGACTGATCATCCTGCCGTTGGAAATGATGGCTGCGAATCTCCACGGATCCACCTCGTCAGAAGCCGTTGGCTACGACGTTAGTTGACTGATGGAGACCATCAATCGACTGATCGAGGCTCAACGGGAAAAATAGCCCTCTCTCTATAAAAAGAGGGCATGGGGTGCTTGAAAAGGCTAGTGTTTATCTTCCAACTTTGCTTTCAAGCTCCCCATGATTCTCTAAGCTTTCTAAGTGTTTTAAATCCTCCTCTTCTCTAAACATCATCATTATCAATTGTAAGAAGAGGTGAGCGTTTGTAAAGGAAGCTTTCTTAGTGAAGATTCATTGGATTGATCCACCTTAAGGATCGCCGTGGAGTAGAAACTTAATCTCCGAACCACGTAAAAGCTCTCTATTAGCGATTGTTCGTTCGTTTCTTAAATTCTATTAGTTTCTTGTTTTGCTTCCGCTAACCTTGCTTGTAGAAACAAAAAAAGACTATTCACCCCCCCTCTAGCCTTCCAAGGATCCCCAACATTTAATAAATGTGAATTTTGGCTAAAAAGTGTAGCTTTCTTGGGTCATATCATATCGACAGAGGGTGTATCAGTAGACCCAAAGAATGTGGAGGCCATATTAGAATGGCCCCGACTGACAACTGTTACCGAGGTTCGAAGTTTCTTAGGATTAGATGGATACTTTAGGAAATTTGTTGAAGGATTTTCCTCAATAGCCACACCTCTGACCAAACTCACACAAAAAAAAATTCCAAGTTCAATTGGGATGAAAGATGTGAAGAGAGCTTTGAGACTTTAAAAAGGAAACTGGCATCAACACCAATTTGGTTTTACCTATCGAAGGCAATGGTTTTACCATCTATAGTGATGCTTTGAAAGGAGGCTTGGGATGTGTGCTTATACAAGATGGCAGGGTGATTGCATATGCATCAAGATAGTTAAAGTCATACGGGCAAAATTACCCCACTTGCGACCTCGAGCTGGCAGGAGTGGTCTTCGCTTTGAAAATTTGGCGACACTAGTTATACGGGGTCAAATGTGAGATCTTTACTGACCACCAGAGCCTCAAATACTTATTTACTCAAAAGACTTAAATATGAGACAGAGAAGATGGATGGAGCTTCTCAAGGATTATGATCTTACCATCAATTATCATCCAGGAAAAGCCAATAAAGTGGCAGACGCCTTAAGCCGTAAGGGTTGTGGAAAGATGATTCTCACCTCAGTGTCGACCGAACCATGCATACGTGAGAGAATCAAAATCAGTCAAAACCAAGACCCTAAATTGATAAAACTTAAGGCCCAAGCTCAGGATGGAAAGACCTCAGAATTTCACATAGATGATAATGGTGCACTTTGGATGAGGGAACGACCATGTGTGCCAGATAATCTCCGAATTGAAGTATTGTCTGAGGCACACAAATCTAAATTTAACATTCACCCTGGAAGCACAAAAATGTATAGAGACTTGAAGAAAAACTTATGGTGGAATGGAATGAAGCGAGAGATAGCATACTTCGTGGCTAAGTGTTTGGTGTGTCAACAAGTGAAGGCAGAACACCAATGACCTAGAGGACTCTTACAATCATTAGAAATCCCAAAATGGAAATGGGAACATATTTCCATGGACTTTATTGTAGGGTTACTGAGATTACGCCAGAGTCATGATGTTATATGGGTGATTGTGGATAGGATGACAAAGTCGGCTCATTGTATACTAGGACGCATGAATTATGATCTTAACAAGCTAGCAAATTTTTATATGAATATCATAGTGCGACTGCATAGAGTGCCAGTGAGTATCTTGTCCGATAGAGATCCAAGATTCGTGTCTAGATTTTGGAAAAGCTTTCAACATGCAATGGGCTCCAAAGTGACTCTTAGCACGGCTAACCATCCACAAATGGACGGGCAAACGGAAAGAACAATCCAAACACTCGAAGATATGTTACGAGCATGTGCACTAGACTTTAGTTCGAATTGGGCTGATCATCTTCCTTTGATCGAGTTTGCCTATAACAATAGCTACCATAATAGTATCGGGATGGCCCTTATACTGGGATGAAGTGGGAGAAAAGACCCTTACTGGGTCCGAGCTCATCCAAGCCACTATGGACAAGGTAGAAATTATTCGAGAGAGACTAAAGACAACCCAAGATCGTCAGAAAAGCTGGGCCGATACAAAAAGAAGGCCCTTAGAACTCGAGGTTGGTGAAAAATCATATATAAAGGTTTCACCGATGAAAGGTGTCGCGAGATTTGGAAAGTCCAAAAAGCTGAGTCCTAGATATGTAGGACCATTTGAAATCTTAGGAAGGGTTGACACTCTAGCATATAGATTAGCATTACCCCTTGCTTTATCGAGGGTCCATAATGTCTTCCATGTCTCTCAATTGAGAAGACATATAGCAGACCCGAGTCATATCCTTAATGTAGAACTATTGGTAACTCAAGGGGAATTAAAGGAAAATATGAAGTATGAGGAGGTTCCGATTCAAATCGTGGATTCAAAGGATCGAGTGTTAAAACGAAGGACTATCTCATATGTTAAAGTCCAATATAATGGTCCAACCATACCATCAGGGAGGCTACTTGGGAAAGAGAAGAGGAAATGCGTAAACATTACCCTCATCTTTTCGAGGTCTAAGTTGACTCAAGTTTCGAGGACGAAGCTTTTTCATAAGGAGAGAGGGATGTGACGACCGATCAAATCCTCAAACTCAGGAATTAGATAAAAATTACAAGAGAGGAGATGTAACTCCTGGTTAAGAGTAGTAAAGGAGACAAACATGATTTTAATGAGGATGTGAAGGGTATGTATTCATTGCTATTTTAATGAGAATGTGAAGGGTTTGTATTCATTGCTATTTTAATGAGAATGCGAAGGGTTGATATTTATTGCCACCTTAATGAGAATATGAAGAGTTAGTTTTCATCCCTATAAATACCCATAAACCTAAGAGAAAAGGGGGCACGTAGGATCATTTTTGGGGCTAGGAAGGAGAAGGGTACTTCAAGAATTCCACCTCTCTCATCGCTTGGAGGATCTCTAAGGATTACGGTAAGTGGGCTTATTTTTAGTAAATAAAAGTTATAGTTTTATATCCTGAAAACTAGTTTCTTTTCAAACTAGTAATGTTTTTTTATTACTGATTATTGTTTATTATTGATTACTGTTATTACTGAATCTTGGGACACTGAAATGATTATGAACTATAAGATAGGGACACGTATCTTGAACACTACTGATTACTGAATTACTATTGATTACTGAACTACCACTGATTACCGACCTCTCCTCTAGGAGGGATAATTCTAGAGGGTTGATATCAACTTAAGCCTTGAGGAACATAATTATATCTCAGTGTTTGCCTGTGTTAATTTATACTTTACGATAACCATTATTTTACTACTGAATAACTACTGTCTTTTAACCGTATCTGTGATTTTACCCCCACTTGCTGGGTGATTTTCAAATAACTCACCCCTCACCCATCTCAATTACAGATAAAACGGGAACCGGGAATGAAGTCGAGGATAGAGAGCAAATCGAGTTCTCGGGATGGTGAACTCACTCCAACTACTGATAAAAAGGATTAGGATTCTGTTGCAATAATGAATTACTAGATTTAAGTAAATGTTAATTAGTCTCAAGTGGTGTAAATAATTTATTGGTTACTTTGGAGTGAAAAGACTCGTTTTTATGAAATTTTTGTATTATTGAGGTTGGTTGTTTTCAAGTTAGAGATTGAAAGCAACGCCAATGTCTATCGCCGGACTCGGGGCGTGACAGCAACAAATTGCTAGGCAAGTTTGATTGTAAGATAAGGTGCCACTATCTGCAATCAACAAACTTAGGAATTGGATGTGCAGGTGAAGCAGTCAAGGTTCTTGCAGCAGTCACTAACACTGACAGAGCAACATTTCCCCTGGAGTTACAACAGGATAGTTTCAGCAACTTTCTTTGAATCATGTACAATACTTTTACACTGCTCTCGTTTTCTACCATGCAAGATAGATAATAATATTACTTGCCGGACTTGCAAACCACTAATATATTTAGTTTGCGCTAATCCAAAAGGCAAAACAACACAAGCAGGCCGAGATTAAGTGGGAGCACCTCCGGGACAGCATCCGACCCCGACCAATATTAAGCCAGCTGCACAGTGAGGAGTCAACTTTACAGCTTGCTAATAAAGAATCCTGATAAAAGCATCCCCTGAACCAACCACAAAACGGTAGTTAGCTTTGACTCATGACGTCCGTGGTTAAAATATGAGAACAAATATCACATCACAACTCGGCATGTAAAGCATTTCCAATTCAAACTAGACACCAGCAATATCAACAAGCTACTTGACGGCGGCTACGTGAACCAATGAAAAATGAGCGTCTGGACCGCATACAAACAGCCTAGGTGGATATGGAAGATGCTCGTCGTAAAAATCACGTAGTTAAAAGGCCAGCTCCCTCTATGTTTTGTAATTCTAGCTCTTGATCACAAAATCCTTGATAGTCAAACCATGAAATCCATCAAAAGAGAATTTAGGGAAAAACAGGGGAAGAGACCGTGTGTTAAAGGATGAACTCCTTGGCCATCACCGTAGCTTCTTTGAGGTCCAGGAGCGTAAGCGTCATCCAATATCTGCACCTCACAGCAAAACACACCTCTTTCACGCCATCCAATAACAGCTATTGAATGTCTCTACGGGAATGACACGGTGATAAATACAGTATGACACTTGCATAATAAATATAAATCGAATTTCACAGTCAACGGAGTGAAAATATTTGCTCCGAATAATACCTTTCACTGTGTCTGCCATACATGTCGAAGTCATAGACCATCCGCGATTTATTTCTCTCATGATGATCTTGAGACAGATTGATAGGGGTCGCTAGGTTGACAATTCTAATCTTTTACACAATAACAACTATTGAAAGTAGAGAAAGGATTGAAAACCCCAAAATGCATTAACTCCGAATCAAACGGTGCCTCTACCGGACTTATATATTATGGAAAATGTTGGTCTAATTGCATCTGTTTAGAACTGATTAATTGCATAAACGAAAAATAAATAACAAGTAGCAAACGAAAACCTTACAGTGAACGTCAGATTCTTCGTGCGTCCAGGTACTATTGGGATGATATTTCTGCTCGCTGTCTAAGGATCAATCACAATGGAAATATCCTCTTCTTCCACAAACCAAGTTCCTGTCGCGCCTTGGTGTTCTTAGAACTCCCTGTTCTCTCCGACAGATCTCACTGTTCGTCCTCTCTTCCAGTAGCCTTTCGGCATTTCTCACACCTCTCGTCTGCTCTTGGACGCACCCCCTATATAGGGGACCAGACAGCGCACGACTCCTTGAGCAGTGCGTGCACACGTTGCTAGTCAAGCAATGTATGCGATTCCAGAAACCGCATTTGCAGTTTCATTAAACTGCATATGCAGTTTTGTGAACTGTCTACATCTCTCACTCGTCCAAGATATGCCACATAGACAAATGATCACATAGACTAATAAGAGGTATTTAGTCACATAAACTAAATAGAGCCGAGGTCATTAATCCCAAATGACTAATAGAAGTATCCAGTCACATAGACCAGAATCGAGTCGGAGACCATAGTCCTAAAAGACTAATAGAACAGAGATTAATAATCACAAAGACTATTAGAACAACCAATTCATACTTAGAAAAATAGCTCGTACGACAGCAAGCACACTGAGCAATCCAATGCTAAGAAAGTTGTTACACTTTACATAGCTGCTCATAGAACGATCATTGCTAAGAAAAGTTATTACGCCTAACTTAGCCGCTCTTCAAATGGTACATAACCATTCTCTGAATGACACATAGTCATTCACCTGATGACTCATTTCCATCCTCCAGGTGGCTCACAACCATTTTTCAGGTGATACTAAACCATCCTCTTGGTGGTACTTAACCATTTTTCCTGGATATAATGTCTTGTTATTTGCTCAGATTAAATAATCTTCACTTACATCAATATGAACATCTTTGATCCCTCATAATGACTATCAAGTCATGAGCATGTTCCATATTTACAATATTCACAAACATTTCCATACATAACAGAAATAGATCGACCAGTGAATAAATCTCAACGGATGTAAATATATTTAATCTTCCTTTTTAGTATGAATCTATTCATTTTAATCAGTCACTTTCCTAGTCATATTCCATAGATCGAATCATCCATAGTTAATAGGTTTATATGCTAAAGTAGGAAACCCTGATTAAAACTTCAAGCAGACACCTAAATAGTCACTAAGGACAAATGCTGAGATTAACATATAATCTCAAAGGGCTCACATAGTAGAGAAGTAGGGATTCATTCTTCTACTACCCTTATTGTTGTCTTAACACATGTGGTATGAATCACATGCTATGATATTATTATCTTTACCAACAAAGAGCGCATGTTTTCCTCAAATCAACATCATACAGATTTTAATCTAGACATTTCCAATATCTAATCCTGAATTCAACATATGAATTCTAATCTGGCTCACAAACAGGTATAGTAAATGGTGGGAACATTTACTTCGATCACTTTTCTTAAATGATCTTATTTTGATATACATATCAAGACGACCCCAGCTTATAGGTATGTATCACATACATATAACTTCCAAAATTATCCTATAAGTAATAGTCTTACCCCTATTTGTACATAACAAGCAGAGATGATTGTCCAAGTGAGAGAACCAATTACTACCTGTCAACATGCTTATCGAGATCTTATCAGAATGTAACATCGCATACACTGAATAAATTATGACTTATATTAAAAACAATCAAATTACAATACTCAATTGTCATTACTAAACTGTTATATTCTACGAAGTCCCATAGACTTTATATGCTCATTAAATGACTCTCTAGTTATCAGCTTAGTAAAATGATCTGCAAGCATAGCTCATGTGGGGATATACTCAAGAATCACCTTCTTTTAGCAACAATATCCCTGATAAAATTATACTTTATAGCTATATGCTTGCCCTTGCTGTGATATTTGGGATCCTTAGAAAAAACTATAGCAGCTTGACTGTCACAGTAGACAGTCACTGGACTCCCACTGTCTTCAGCAATTTTCAGATGCTTCAGGAACCTCCTTAACCAGACTGCTTCTTGTACAGCTGCTGAACATGCCACATATTCAGCTTCCATGGTTGATAAGGCCATACATACCTGTTTCTTGCTGTTCCAGGAGATGGCGCCACCATTCAACAAGAACGTATAGCCTTATGTGAATTTTCTATCATCTAGGTCTCCTGCCCAATCTGCATCTGAATAACCCTTCAGGCTAATATATGATCCTTGATAACAGAGACTGTAACCTATCGTCGCTTTCAGATATCTAAATATCCTTTTCACTGCCTTCCAATATCTCGGTTCTGGGTTTGATTGGAACCGGCTGACTAAGCCAACAACATAGCTGATATCAGGACGTGTACACAACATAGTGTACATTAAACTACCAATAGCACTACCATATGGTCTTTTATTCATCTCAGCTATTTCTTCAGGAGTTTTGAGACTCATACTCTTGCTCAGAATAGTACCTTTCACAATAGGTGTCTGTTTAATATTGCAGTCAGAAATACTGAAATGTTGTAACATCTTATTTATATAAGACTCTTGAGACAAACCCAAAAGTCTTTTAGATTGATCCCTGATGATCTTTACTCCTAAGATGTATTCAGCTTCTCCCATATCTATTGTGTCAAACTGTGATGAAAGTCACTTTTTGACTTCTAACACCAAACCTATGTCATTTCCTGCTATCAACATATCATCAACATATAATGATAAAATGACATACTTTCCTTTGACCTTCTTCAGGAAAACGCAATGATTCTCATTGATCATTTTGAAACCATAAGATAAAACCACTTCGTTAAATCTTATGCTCCACTGTCTTTAGCCCATATATAGATTTCTTCAATCTACATACTTTATCTTTCTGGTCTTCAGCAATGAAACCTTCTGATTGAACCATATAGATTTCCTCATCAAGCTCACCATTAAGGAAAGTGATTTTTACATCCATTTGATGTAATTCCAAGTCATAATGCGCCACTAAAGCCAAAATAACTCGGATTGACACAAACTTCACTACGGGAGAAAATGTCTCCTCAAAGTCTATACCCTCCAATTGGGTAAATTCTTTTGCAACCAAATGAGCTTTGTATCGGTTAATCGATCCATCTGCTTTCCTCTTTATTTTGAGAATCCATTTATTCCCAATAGCCTTTCAGCCAAGAGGAAGATCGACTAACTCCCAAACATGATTCTTAATTATTGACTCCATCTCTTCAACCATTGCATCTCTCCACTTTTCTCCAACTCTGAAGCCCAGAGCTTCCTTAACTGATTGAGGTTCTTCATCATCAACAGGGAGTGTCATCATTGCCTCATTCTCAATATCAAACCTCTTCTTAGGTTTGATCTTACAAACACTTTTCTATAAGTTGGGCTCATGAGAAGTCACCCCGTGACTAGGCAAATTGCTCCCACTGGATTGACTAGGTTTAAGTATCCCACTAGACACCTGTGTTATTGACAATGACTCATCCTCCTCAAACAGAGGAACTGTCTTATCAACCTCACCTCTAGTTGGGAACTCAGTATCGAGAAAAGTTGCATCTCTCGAATCTAATTCGGAGATTGTTCCATCTTTTTGCTCGCCTATGAAAACATAACCTTTGGATGTATCAGAATATCTAATAAAGATACACTTTTTACATCTAGGTCCCAGTTTTCTATACTTGTGAGAACTATCGTGAACATAGGCAGCTGACCCCCAGGGTCTCAGATTGCTCAAATCTGATTTTCTACCTGTCCAATGTTCATATGGGGTAGACGAAACTGGCTTTGAAGGTACTTTATTAAGCATATAAGCTGCAGCTAATAATGCATCTCCCCAATAGGAGATCGACAAATTAGCCTGCGCTATCATAGACCTAACCATTTCGAGAAGAATCCTATTTCTTCTCTCAGCAACTCCATTTTGTTATGGAGTTCTAGGGATTGTCAGCTGTCTAATAATCCCCTTATCATTACATATTATCTTGAACATATCAGACAAATATTCTTTTCCACAGTCAGTGCGTAAAGTCTTAACCTTACGTTCCGTTTGATTCTCAACTTCGTTCATATAACGAATGAAGCAATCCAATGCTTCAGATTTATGAGAAATCAAATACACATGACCGAAATGAGAGAAATCATCAATAAATGTAATGAAGTAGGAAGCTCCATGTCTAGCCTTCACATTCATTGGACCACAAATATTTGAATGAATCAATTGCAATGGTGACTCTGCCCTAATAGCCTTACCAAATAGTTTCCTAGTTGCTTTTCCAACCAGACAATGCTCACACACGGACAAGCTAATCTTAGCATGAGAGCCCAAATAATCCTCTTTAGCTAACTGATTCATGCGATCTTGTCCTATATGTCCTAATCTAGCATGTCAAACTTCATCAGTTATATCTGCATCACTAGTAAGAACAATATTTGAAAAATAATTATCGATCACACAATTGATATTTGATTCCACATCAAGAACCATAAAATCATTCGTTAAAAAAACCATATCCGATTGACACGGAGTCAATCTGGAGTTCAACACATCGACTGTAAAAGTTAATACAATACCCTAAATCAAGAAGACAAGTAACAAAAACAAGATTCCTACAAATCTCAGGAGCATACAAGACATCATGTAGAAACAAAGTACTTCCACCCCGAAGGTTAAGTTTGCAAGTGTCGACTCCTTTGACTTCGACTCTTGCATTGTTTCCTACATATATCCATTTGTTGCCAGCTGGTACCCTGCGGTACTCCACATATGTAATCCACTCCCGAGCTACATGGTTGATTGCTCCCGAATCTATAATCTACAAAGTATAAGAATTAGCCAAAAACACAGAACTAGCAACAAAATGCTCAGAAGATAGCCTTGAAGTTATCTTTCTTGGCTCAGTGCACTCTCGAGCATAGTGACCCTTTTTGTCACAATTAAAGCAAGTGACCTTGCTTTTAGGTTTCTTCCCTTTCTTCTTGTTCTTCTTCTTCTTGATTGGGCCCGCCCCACCTGCAACAGCAGTTTCTTTCTTCTTTCTCTTCCCTTTCGTAAATCATCTTCTTTTCTTGGATCCAGATAATCCAGCAGAACCGGCAGCCAAATAGGCTTGGCCAAAAATCCT
The DNA here is from genome assembly GCA_025175895.1 of Wurfbainia villosa. Classification (NCBI taxonomy): domain Eukaryota; kingdom Viridiplantae; phylum Streptophyta; class Magnoliopsida; order Zingiberales; family Zingiberaceae; genus Wurfbainia; species Wurfbainia villosa. The sequence goes on from CM045988.1 coordinate 86,400,577, forward strand.
TGTGGATTCTACTCTCTCCGCCTCTAGTTCAACGTGGCATGAGACGTCAGTGAAAGTCTTAACACTCTCACTGTGAGTAAGGGTCTGCTTCATGGTCTCCCAAGAATCTGGAAGGGATCGAATAACTGTCTGAACCTATTGTTCGTCTGTCAGCTCGTGATCAGCAGTTTTAAGCTCCCGAATCATATTCAACATCTCCCTGATATGTTGAACCATAGTAGCATTCGGGTGCTTCTTGTAGCTATCAAACTTGATCATTAGCTGCCGAAGTTTGCTTAGACTAACTCCGCTGTACTTATCCTTAAGAACCACCCAGACAACATGAGCCGAAGTATACGACTCATACTCAAATGTCAGGTTATCTTCTATTGAACTGATCAAAATGCCCTTAGCAGTGGAGTCTTTTTTCTTCCATGCCTTATAGGCATCAAGATCTCGTCTGTTTTGTGCAGAGGGACCATCTACAGGTTCTACTAAGACCTGATTTACAGCCTCTAGAACTTCCTGTTCCTCTAGGACATACTGTATCCTGAGGTGCCATATTTTGTAGTTATCCTCATTCAGTTTCTTACCCTTATTGAGTTCAGCTATGATATTTTTAGTTGTCATAACCTAACATAAATAAATATCTTATTCAGTTATTCAGTGTATACATTTATATATGTAATTTCTAAATTGACTCAATGTAAATTTAATTTGATTTACAAATTCAAGTGACAATCAAATTCTCACTCATCATTTGTATGTTCAAATCTAACCGACTTTGATCAATTATATTACATACATCCCATCTAATGAACTTAATCATTATTTAAACATGATATTACACATTAAATGAACATATCATTTAAAATTATACTCATTATGAACAAATCAAAGAGTAATTAAATATCATACATCATGTAGAGTAAACAACGTAAAATGAAACATTTCATTTAAACTAAACATGTTGTACAATGTTAACATATAACAAAGAAGACTCTACTAAGAATGTTACTGTAAAATACGAGAAATTTTTTTTTATATGGATTAACCCTTTAATTAATTGGATTTAATTAGTGGGTTAATTGGGTTAATTTAGTTATTGGGCTGAGTTCATTAGGCTGACCTAGTTGAGCTGGAATTTGGTTTGGGCTGAAATTGGGCTTGGGTTGATATTGGATTTGGGCTGTATTGGGCTTGGGCTGAAATTGGGTAGGCTGGTTGATTTGGACCGGTTCACCTGAACCAAGAATTGAACGACATTTAAAACGCCAGAAACAGCCCTATCGCGACATTTCACTCGCGATCCCGTTTCTTTCCTTCTTCCCGTCGCCGATTCTTCCGCTTCGCGCATTTTCCGTCGCCTGATCTCCGCTCGCCGACGTCCTGAGGGAAGCAGCTCAGCAAAGTCGCAGCTAGCTGAAACTTTCCCTCTGGGGTCTCGGTGGTCTTTTGCGCAGGCGGGTCTGCGGCGTTGCCGTCGTGACGGCGAGCTGCCAATCGAGGTAATCACCTTATCTAGGGTTCGATTTCCACCGTGGATTCTTAGATCTTGCTTTGGTCGATCGGATTCTGGTATTGTTGCGACAGATTGGGTTTGTTTTCGGCGATCTGTGTTTTGTCGAGGTTGCCTTCAGCCGATTGTTTCCGAGAGTGCTGAGCTTGCGGTGAGTTTGGTTTGGTTTTGGTGAGCAAGGGATAGGGGAGGAGCAACATCGAAGGATCTACAGGGTTGGTGAGTTCAATTCTTTTTCCTTCGTTTCTGTAATGTGGGAAATTTTCTGTGTGCTTATGGTGTTGTCGATTGATGCAATGAATTGGGAATTCAATTGGTTGTGTGTTGATGGTTAGGAATCGTAGCTGTGATTTGGAAGCTAACCTGTGAGTTGAGTGGTATTGTTGATTTGGTGTAGATGTGTGTTATGTCGATGGGTTGGTTGGGATTTGATGGATTGTTGGTTTGTTTCTCCTAGTTATTGAGGTTACAGTCGATCATTCAGATCGATCTGATAGGTTGTTGTGTTCACCTTAGCGTAGCAATAGATAAAATTAATCAGTGATGTTGAGCAATCGATCAAGAGTGGTATACATGGAGGTTGTTCTGCATAGTTAGAGGTGGAGCTGTAATCGGTTGTGGGGTGTTTGCTGATTGTTTTCTTTTGTTGTCCATGGTGTTTCGGTTAATATTAGTTGATGTCTGATATGCTTTGATTTGGAGATTTTAGTGTATTGGATCATATTGGTTATGCTCTGTTAGGGAGATGATGATTGGGTTAAGCAAGGGAAGGATGCGAATATAGAACGAGTTAGTATTGTGTTCGTATAATTATTAGAGACTTGTACTTAACTATAATTTGTTATTATTGTGCAGGTTGGGATACGAAGCAGGTCCGCGATCGTGAGGATTATTCGAGCTTCGTGTCAGGTGGGTAATATCTACCTGGTCCGGTAGTTTTGATCAAATTCTAGTGCATGAATTTGGATATATGTTTATACCTGTTTACCTTAAATCCACTCTTATTTAATCATATGCTTGTACTGCCTTGACCTTTGAGGTATATACTCTATTACTTCATTGATTATCTAGCACGGATAGGAACTATAAACCCTATTATGTGTTAGCCGATGGATGTTCAGTAAGTACAGGTGGTTAGGGTTATCCTTGTGACCTCAGATTGGACTACTGTGTTACATCACTAGGGTTAGGTGATGGTTTGGGTGATGGAGTCGATTGTTGTATCGTACACATGTTAGTTGTGCATCTATGGTGGATCTAGTTGTCCGTGCATAGATAAATGTGTGTGGTTGTCAGTATGTGGTTATGGACTAGAGGTCCTAGTGATTGTATATCCATTATGGGTCGTATATCTGTGTATGGTTATATGGATTGTCGATAGTATCTCGCTACTGACTAGAGGTCTTAGCGTGGTTGATTGTCAGATGTGTATGACTCTTTGTACGATAGAGAGAGTCTTGTGGATTGTAGTCCTTGCATAGTCAATTTTTGGTCGAACAGCTGACTCCCTGGGATAGGAGTGCTGGCGAGGATACATGTATGGAGCTAGTATCATTACATTGCATGCATGTCGTTGACTGGTCTCCTTGTGGTTGAGATGGGTCGTCACATCCCGCCTCCGCCACTGGGTAGTGGTCAGGTCGAGGGCAGAGCATTGTGTGTGCCGCTCTCGGCCACTATGGATGGTGGTAGTCGAGATGCGACTGCCACCGCGGCGGAGTGGTAGTTAGCACACTCACCCACTATAGAGTGCGTGCGCTTGTCTACTCATGGGTAGTGATGCGGAGCCAGCGTGAGGACCCCCATGTGGGTAGCATATAGCTCTATAGCGGGCTAGCTACTGTTTCATACTACCCAACTCGGTCACTCAAGAGTGGTGACGGCTGGAGTCGAGATAGTTGTCATGTTGTGCCACCTAGGCCACACTGGGGTCGTGGTAGCGAGTTGGGTCCGCAGACATGACCATGCATATGCATTGCTGATATATATGTATGCATGTATTCTGATATATGTTTTACATATGCCTGTGAGATGTTGCATTTGCTTGCTGCATATGTTTGCACATCATGATACATGTCATTTGCATTTTATATACTGCTGTGTGTTGAGCATGATATATGTGTTGGTCCAGACTGTTGTATGCATTTGATTAGCGTCATGTTATAGTGTGGTATGGATCGGGATGTTATTACATGTGATTATATATTGTTCATATGTCTGAGTGTTGGTCAGGTATGGGATTGACTTTGTACGTTATATGGGTTATGTTATTGTATATCCGCTCGTGATATAGCTTATGGTGTTGCGCATCATAGGTGTACGCTGGTATATTACTTCATGTTCAGTTGATCAGTTTAGTATACACATTGAGTATGACTATACTGTGGTTACATGTTATTAGATTTGGATAGGACTGTATGTTTGTTGGACTCATGTTGTATACCTGTAGATCTTCACATGTATACTTGTAGATCTTTATACCCTGTATATTGTTCATGCACTTTCTACATATTACCCCTGAGTTTATACTCACCACCCCTGGACCCTGGGTTTCCTGTCGCCCAGGTAACAGGTAGAAGATTCCTTGGACGTTCGGAGCTCCGCCAGCTGATCCCATCTCACACCGGACGAATGGATATGTCTTTCCGTATTGTTGTATTACTATGGATTGTTGGTTTGGGTTTTTACCCTGTATTGTTTCTGTATTTGTGATATACGAATGTGATGTACGTATTTGGTCTTTGATTCGATTTCTGTTATGATTCTTGTCGTGTCAAGTCACTCTGAAGTGCACAGTTAGTCTTTGTATCTTGTTTTATTTGTCTGTATTGTTTCCGCTGTGTTTGATATGTTGATATCTTTATGTTATATTTTTGTTGTAGGCCTACGGGCCTTGTATTAACCCGATATGTTGTCACATACAGAGGAGATGTCGTCCGTTTGCTTTTTGGCACGGTATACTCTCGGGGCGTGACAGTTACACATAACATTCTTCTGACTCATAACTAATAAAAAGAAAAAAAATAACTCTAACAAGCTAGATAGGTGATTATTACTCCCACTAGTGCAAGCACTAGCGAAGTAATAATCCAAACAAGCCCACTCTTCTTGGGCTGAACTATAACACCTTCAACTGATATGCTCTCCAGATGATACTAGGACACATAATCCTGTGAAGGACACCTGTGAAGTGATCCAAAAGGAAAAACCTCTTCAGGGTCCTCTTCCGAATCTTCCTCTGGATCTTCTACTGGATCCTCTTCACAGTGCACTTCACAATCCTCGTAGTGAAGTAGCTCAGCGCACAACTGGGTATAGGTAACTCGCCCCTCATGGCACCCCCAGATCTGTGCGTGACATCACTAAGGTATTGCGGCAATGAACGGACCAGAATCCAGATCCTGTAGTTATCCAGAATAGGAAACTCCTACATCTTGAGTCTCCAAAACAATCTGTCCAGTCTCCCTATGTGCCACCCGACTCCTTGTGCTGAATCATACTATATCCCTTGAATAGCCTCCCTCAGCCGATTACGCAACACATCGCGTCTGGTCATCGTGGTAATCATTCGTGCCATATGGAAAAATTGAAATTAATTAAGTCAGTACAAAACCGACAAACCAGTACATATACCGGCTTAATTCAATTTATATATTGGCATAGAACAAACACATTCCATCAAGGATAAATTCCTTGATTCTTTAGAGAACAGTCGACTGATAAGCTTAGACCAGTCAACTGATACTTTTACCAATCAACTATCATCTAAGTCCAATCGTTTTAAACTGTTTTGACTTGACATGACTATTAATGCGAAAACTTAAACATCTTCCATTTTTCTCTGAGTACCCCAGACACTCGAGTAACATGAATGGTAGTTTATTTTCACATCGTCCCTAGCCATCAACTCTAGTTCTTATTAAACTATCTATAAGTTATTTTATTCGAGTTCTATTTGTTCCAAACAAATACTCGACGATCTAGTTATGAGTTAAGTTGACCAAAGTCAACTTAGTCAACTAATGTTGACTGACAGTAGGTTTAGCCCTTTGGCCAGACCACAATGTCACAAATTCAGATCGGTCATATGAATTTCAGACTGGTTTCTGAAATTCCAGATTGGTTTGACATGAATTCAGACTGGTCAGTCGAATTTCAGACTGGTCAGTCGAATTTCAAACTGGTCAGTCGAATTTCAGACTGGTTACTGAAATTTCAGATCGGTTTGACATGAATTCAGACTGGTTTGACAAATTTCAGATCGGTTTCTCGAAATTCCAGATCAATTTATCTGAATTTTAGACTGGTTTGACCAATTCCGCATCAGCTTCTTTAAATTCCGCATCGTTTCACTTGAATTGACCGATCGCATTTAATTTCGATCGTTACTAAAATTTTGCACCGATTTTACATAAACCCGACTAGTTTCCAAACTGGTTTTGGAAACCAGACCAGTTTCCAAACTGGTTTTGGAAACCAAACTAGTTTCCAGACTGGTTTATTATCTCGAGTGGTTTCATTCCAGAGCGGTTTTAAAATCTGACCGGCACCCAAACCGGTTTACACTGCCGCCTGCTCGAATCGCCAATCGTCTATTATCCGCATCGGCCTCGCTTTCCGCACTAGTTATACCGGTCTAATTTCCAAGGTAGTTTTTGGAAACTGCTCTTCTTCGCACGGCTTTCGCATCAATTTATTTTTCGCATAGCTTATACTGCCTAATTTCAATTTTTTAAAATCGCTTCTTCCGCATCGATTTCGACCGGCCTCAAATCCGAGCGCTGTGATTAGGAATCGCTTTCCCACCTAGCAACCGGTATGATTTTTAGACCGATCTGAAATTGGTCTTTCCAGAGCAGTTTCGCCAGGGCTATTATTGGAAACTGCGGAAAATTACTGTTCTTCTTCCTTGCGACTCTTTTTCACAATGAACAGTGATTTTGCAGAGAGGAAAATAATGAACAGATGTGAACCAAGTAGGCTCTGATACCAATGTTGGTCTAATTGCATCTGTTTAGAACTAATCAATTGCAGAAACGAAAAATAAATAACAAGCAACGAACGAAAACCTTACAGTGAATGTCAGATTCTTCGCGCGTCCAGGTACTGTTGGGATGATATTTCTACTCGCCGTCTAAGGATCAATCACAATGGAAAGATCCTCTTCTTCCACAAACCAAGTTTCTATCGCGCCTTGGTGTTCTTAGAACTCCTTGTTCTCTTCGACAGATCTCACTGTTCGTCCTCTCTTCCAGCAGCCTTTCGGCATTTCTCACACCTCTAGTCTGCTCTGGGACGCACCCCCTATATAAGGAGAAAAGGCAACGCACGACTCCTTGAGCAGTGCATGCACAGTTTCATTAAACTGCGTATGCAGTTTTGTGAACTGCCTACGGAAAACATGATAATTGCATATCCAAGCAATGACAAAACAAATACTGACACAAGTCCAAAAGCCAATACTATTTGACGGTACCCTCTTCATGCTCAAGTCTTTTTCTTCCTTTCATAAAGTAAGCCCTTAACCCGAACAAATAATCATTCGAGCGACAATCCATTGCACGTCAACACTTTATCAATGGGCACCAGCATAATCAGTGAGATCCTTTCGACAACCAAATTAGCACTGAATTGAAGGAATAGAACTGATAGCTACGCAAGCAAAAGAAGTGAAAAGAAGAGAAAGATTAGAACACGAAGAAAGATCATACCTTTCATCAACATCGCTCACCCTTATATAGGAGATAGAAATCCCAAGCTGAATATGAATTAGCCACAGAGAGACTAACAGTTATGACACTATTATGAGTCGCCAGTGCTTAATGCAATATCTCATAACGTCTCAATCATACGAATAAGCAGGTAGACATAACGACTATCTACGCATTGAAGATCATTATATGATAATGTGTGCGGATATGACCCATGCAACTCAAATATTGAATATCAAAATAAGAATCCGTACAACCCAAATTCTATCCAAATACTAAATACCATCATTATTGATCCAATTTTGTCACTGAAAAGGTTCTTGCACATGCAGCATAATAGTTTCTATAGGAGCTTAAACAACAACGGTATCTTTCAATCGATAGGAAAAGGAAAAAAGAAAAACTCAAGAACTCAACAATCAAGTCGTAACCTAAGTATCCTCAGCCTTTTTCTTTATATAAGCCCATCTCTCCAGGGGCATTCTGGTATTGAGCCCATGACCCGCTAATAGTCCATCAATATTGACGAACCGAGTTGATGAGTTCTATATATGTAATCCACATTCGATAGCTTAAACCTCCAATTAACAATATACTATATCACTTTATAAGGTTTAATACTTAATGACAATAATATGTGTTATTAATTAACATATAAATCCACCTTATAAAGATTAAATTTAATAATCTCCCAATTAGACTATATATGATATGGACACAACACTCTAATTGAGCTTAACAATGTAAAAAACTTTATGGGTTAAATATGCTCTTAAACAATTTGGTCCATTAATTTCATCAATACATGACTAAAACATAAGAGTTACCTCACTTGTAATATGACCCAATGGTAATCATAGTATCAACTTTATTAATGATATAGATCTAATATGGATGTGTATCATGACACGAAATATGATCTTTACATGCTCATCATCAATTGGTTTGCCTTATGACTCAAAAAGATTCGCAATCATATTTGCTGATGCTTTATGATAAATCACAGTAGTAAATAATAATTTCAATCTTATAACTCAAAATAGAGTCCTAAATTATATTTAGGAGCACTATATACAAATTGCAATAATAAATCATCATGTCTTTATTTTAGAGAATAAAAAAACTTTATATATATATATACACACCTGAATACGTACAATAAGCCAAAAAATATACGTGTTCATTAATATAGAACGTTATAGATACTTCATCAAGAGAAAGAATTCTCATATTCAACATATGTTGATGAGATACATTGGGTAGCAAGCTCTTGATGAGAGGATCATCTAATATGGGATCTATTTTTATATACTCTATCATTACATGATCATTTTGAACTCTTTCTTTTAACTGTCAAAATTTTTATGTCAATATGTTTATACTTCAACAAATTGTGGTTAGTCGTGGAATACAATTCTACAATTTTATTACCACAGTTGATTCTCAATGGTATGTTAATGGTGCCAATGATATGTAATCTTGTGATAAAGTGCTTGAGTTATATCTCATAATTGGATATTTCATAATACACTATGCACTCTGTTTCCATTGTGGAAGTAGCTACAAGTCTCTATTTGATGTTGTTTCCCTCCTACTAGCATGAAGATATAACCAAAGTAGATCTCCTATTATCCAAGCATCCAACAAAATTGGAGTCTAAAAATCCAATGATCTCCAAATGACCATATCTTCAATAAATAAGCATATAGTCCTTCGTTTCTTGCAAATACCACATAACTCTCTTTATAACTTTTCAATGCTCTGATCAAGGTTACTCAAATATTTGCATAACATCCTCACTATATATGCAAGATACGAATACGTACATACTTGAGCATACATCAAACTCCCTACTATTGATGCATAAGGGAATTGTTGGATTTCCTTTATTCAAGTTCAATGCATGGACATTGCTACAAACTAAATGTATCACACTTTAACACAAGCGTGTCACCAAGAGCACAATTCTACATATCATACTAAATAAGCACCTTTTTAATATAGACTTTTTGTAAAAGTCCAAGTGCGCCCCTTGAATGATTATGAAAAATTTATATACCCAAAATAAAGGATGTTTCACCAAAATTTTTTATTTCAAATTTGTCTAATAGAAATGACTTGGTTTCTTGCAACAGAATTTTATCATTGTTAACTAGCAAAATATAATATATATATAGAACAAGTATAATAAACTTGCTCCCATTGGATTTGATATACAAATATTAATCAACAGTCTCCTTAAAATCCTATGAAGTAACCATTTAATCAAATTTTTGATACCATTAATGAGATACCTACTTTAAATCATAAATAGACTTCCTTAGTCTACATACAAGGCGCTTTGAACCTTCTGATTTAAAGTTCTTCGATTGCACTATGTATATCGCTTCCTCAATGTCTCCATTAAGAAATACAATTTTAACATCAATTTAGTTTAATTCTAGATAATGAGTTATATGTATCATGATTATCCTAAGAGAGTCTTTCATTAAAATCGACAAGAAAGATTCCTTGTAATCAATGTCCTCCTTTTGAGTAAATTTCTTAACAACAAGGTGAGCCTTATACTTTTTAACATTGTCCTGTGAATCCCATTTGGTCTTAAATATTAATTTGCAACTAACATATTTTACCCTTTCAAGCAACTCAATAAGATCTCAAATGATATTGTTCGCTATGGACTTCATCTTTTCTCTCAAAACTTTGATCCATTTTTTTTGGATTAGGACATTATTTGACTTCTTGGAAAGATGTTGGATCATTTTGCCACTCTATATCAAACTCATGCTCCTAGAAATATACATAATAACGTGACATTTTAGATCTTTTTCTTCTAGTAGATCTCTTTAGTGACACTTGTACTTAAGATGGTCGGAAGCCTTGCTTAATTGTAGGAGAGGATACTTTTATTTGAGTCGATATGCCCTCCATTTGCATCGGAGGTGACATGTAAATATCTTGGTTCACTATCCCTGTCGATTGTGTTGCTTCAACTATTTATGGAATGACAACCATTCCACTATTAGTTGCAATAGTAATTACCATAGTAGGCTCGCCAATGCTCTATTATGTAGATATCTAATGCTAGGCTTTTTACTTGTCCACAGCTCATATGAGATTTTTGTTACTGCCTTACTAGATATTCTATTGAGTAAGTATATCACAGTTTGGGGTGCCTCACCCTACAAAGACTTCGATAAAGAAAAAAAGACAATCATACTTCTCACATTGTCTTTTAGGGTCTAGTTCATCATAATTCATCTACACTATTCTAGTGAGGATTTCCAGACATGATATATTGAGCGACAATTCCACACTCGAAAAGGTATTCTGCAAATGACCCAAGATGTTGTTCACCTGATCTATTAGATTTATAGTAGTATTTTTTGGATCGATTTGAGTGCTAGAGGGGGGGGGGGTGAATAGCGCAAGATAATTTTCAAATTCGTTCGATTAAGAAAAGCGATAAGAGTAAAGTGCAGTGGAAAATAAATATGACACTTTTTGTTTTTACTTGGTTCACAGCCTTCGGCTACTAATCCAAGGCCCTAGTGGTCCTAGACCACGCGCGGAGGGTAAATCACTAAAAACACTCCTCCTCGTTAGAGGTAGGAGTAAGCGATTACAAAAGCATAAAAAGGATTGAGGTAGAGAGACACTCCCCCTCTCCTCATTACGATAAAAGCACGATAATCAAACAACAACTACAAGAAATGATTGAACTCTAAGAATACTTTTACCGACGACTTGTAGATGAGAAGATTGAGCTCTTGTCATCATTGTTTCGGCAATGCTTTGTCGTCATAGGAGTGTCGGAGAGTCGTAGCGTATCGGAAGCACTTGGAGGCTTTTGAATGAATGAAATGGTGAGAAATGAACCTTCTTTTATAGCCTTGAGAAACCCTAATCGTTGAGATGAGGTTTCATGAGGTGATGCCACTTAGCCCTTGAGAAATTGTGATAAGCTTTGACTCTCCTCGAGGTTGATCCTTGACCAACAGTCGACTGATCAACCCTAGCAGTCGACTGATGGAGGAAGCAGTCGACTGCCAACAGTCGACTGTTGTTAGGATTTACAGCTGCAATAGAAGGTTAGCTCGAAAATAAGTGATTTCGACGGACACCAACCGTCCGATCTCAACATAGACCTTCCTTTGGAAGTCTTTAGTCGGATCATCGCCTAAGGATGTCCCCGTACGAAGGACACGACCTTACTTATACTCACTCACACGAGCTTACCTCAACTTTTACTTTTGAAGCTTCACTTCTGGTCTTCACCTGAGTTCTTCGGCTCCCTCCGAAGTCCTCCAGGTTTCGCCCGACCACCATGGTTCCCTTCGAGTGTCGCTGATCTTTCGCTTAAGCTTAACATTCCTACACACTTGATTCAACTCGTGAGATAACAAAATGAACTTAACTTTGTGTATTTGCTATAATCAAAAATCAGGTTCGATTCAGGTGTCTACTACACCAACAATCTCCCCCTTTTTGATCTATGATAAACCAACACAAAGTTAAGGAAATAATTGAAGTGCATTAAGTGAATGACTAACAAGAATGAGTACACTTAGCTTAACAAGTTAAGTAGGAGTATGTGTAAGACTCTTTTTCAAGTGCTCCCCCTTGACCAAGGGTGAGTACTTGAAAAGGACTTTAACCCTCCCCCTTAGTGTTTGCTACTTTAAAAGGTTAAGTAATAAAAATGACTTAACACAGACCAAATAATTTATATAAAGTTTAAGTTTAGGCCAAATAATTTATATAAAGTTTAAGTTAAGTGATTAAAAGTTAACTTCAGATCTCTTAACTTTGGCCTTTTCTTCTTCTTTTTCAATTAAGAAGGTTTAACCATAAAGATTAAGTTTAAAAATTAAGTTAAATAAGTATTCGGGCCATTAAAAGATACATAATATGTGTATTAAGTTAAATGATCAAAAATTTGATCCCTTAACTTTGAGCTTTTCTCCCCCTTTTGCCATAAATCGAAAAGAGTGGGGAGTTTTGAAAAACATAGCTTTTGAATTTTGTCAAAAAAATACGTTTTATGTCCAAGCATGTTCCAAATAAATTTTGAAAATAGTAGATTAAAAATAGGCTCATCTATTTGTATGTTCAACTCTATTTGACTTGATTGATATGGAATAATCAATAAGTCCTGATTAGAGTTGATTAATATAGATAATTATACTCTGCGGTTCATGTCAATATACTAAATCTACATCTGGAACCAGGAGTAAGGTCCTAACATCTCACGCCCATCTATGTGGCTAAGTACATAAACACATTAGTCCTATGTGTTGTGAGATGTGTTGGCTCCTTAAATCTATAGGCACATGATATCTAGGGTAAACCCTAAGCTAGTTCCATTTTGCATGAAAAGTAAATAGAGTATATCACAAATATAAGTTTAAGTCCTACTCTATTATGCACATACCTAATTTTCATCTTAGTAGACTAAATTCGTCTTCGAGTAGTGGTTTGGTAAAAAGATCGGCTAGGTTTGACTTGGATTCCACATATTCGAGTTGTATGGTTCCGTTAGCTACGTGTTCTCGAATAAAGTGGTGTTTGACTTCTATATGTTTGGTCCTAGAGTGGCATATAGGGTTCTTGGTTAAGTTGATTGAGCTAATATTATCTATGTGAGTTTTAATATTGTTGAAGTTTAAGTTAAAGTCTTGGAGAGTGTGCTTCATCCAAAGAAGTTGAGCTACACACTCACCCATTGCGACGTATTCAGCTTTGGTGGTAGATAAGGCAACATAGTATTTATTTCTATTGCACCAACTCACAAGACTCGAGCCGAGAAGTTGACAACAACCACTCGTGCTCTTTTTATCGAGTTTACTACCGATATAATTTGAGTCGGAGTAATCGATTAGTTCGAACTCGATAGATCTAGGATATCAAATACCTACACTTAGCGTGCCCTTTAGATATCTAAGGATACACTTAACTAATGTTAGGTGTGACTCCTTAGCACAGGTTTGGAACCTTGTGCACATACTTACTGCGAATAATATTCGGGTCGACTCGCAATTAAGTAAAGGAGACTCCCTATTGCGTTCTTATAGTATTTTAGATCAATAGATTTTCTGTCTACATCTTCTCCTATATTAACATTTGTTGCCATGGGTGTATTAATGATTTTAGCATTTTGCATTCCGAATCGGTTAATTAATTCCTTAGCGTATTTATGTTGATGTAAATAGATTCCTTCCTTAGTTTGTTTAATTTGTAATCCTAGAAATAAATTTAATTCTCCTACTAAGTTCATTTCAAATTCACTTTCCATGAGTGAAATGAACTCGTTTAGTAGGATCGAATTAGTGATTCCAAATATTATGTCATCTACGTAGATTTAGGCTATAAAAATTTCTTTGCCTGCGGATTTTACGAAAAGGGTTGGGTTAACTAAGCCTTGGCTAAATCCTTTAGACTTAAGATATACAGAAAGCCTCTCATACCTAGCTCTAGGAGCTTGTTTTAGTCCGTATAAAGCTTTCTTGAGTTTAAACACATGGTCGGGTTTATCTAAGCTTTCGAATCATGGGGGTTGACTAACGTATATTTCTTTCTTAATAAGTTCATTCAAGAATGCCGACTTGACATCCATTTGAAATAATTTAAATCCTCGATGTGCAGCATATGACAACAACATTCAGATGGATTCTAATCTAGCTATGGGGGCATATGTTTCATCGTAATCTAACCCTTCTACTTGACTAAACCCTTTCGCGATCAATCTCGCTTTGTTTCTAACTACTTCACCTTTGTCATCAAGTTTATTTCAGAAGACCCACCTTGTTCCAATAATTGATTTATCTTTAGATGGTGGTACTAATTGTAGGGGATCGATTGGCCGGCTAGAGGGGGGTGAATAGCCCTCGTACGATGAATGTCGTAATTCGTTCGTTCTTCTTGCGTTGCTTGTCTACGATTGTCGTTAGCGCAGCGGAATAACAATAATAATGAAACTAACAACAATACACAATCACACAACACAAGATATACGTGGTTCGGAACCGAATGGTTCCTACTCCACGGGCGAGCTCACCGAGCTCTAGTTATGCGCACGACACTAACTATAACACTCCTTCTCGATAACACGTTGGAGGTGGAGAAACCTCTCACAAGTAATTACAATGTAATATAGAAAATACAAGCAAATACACAAATACAATACAAAAGAAAACTTTCACCGATTGCTTTGATCGCTTTGCTTGTTGCTTGCTTTAATTGGCTCTTGAAGGACTGGAATGCAGCAGCAATTCCCCTTCAATAGCTCCACAAAAACCATTGCAAAAACCTCCATCTCGAGCTCCTTTTATAACCTGCATTGAGCTGTTTTCGCGCCTAGCAGTCGACTGCCAAAAGGCCCCAGTCGACTGCCCCTATAGCCGTTGTCTCACAACGGCCAGATCCACGTCGAACAAGTTCCAACGGATCACCTACCAGTCGACTGATGATGCCCATCAGTCGACTGGTGCCCAGTAGTCGACTGCCCAGTCGGCTACGGAGCGTTCTGTGCTCGCGACACTCCCATCACCGATTGTCATCCCTCGAGCGGTCGATGTCGACTCGATCACACCATGGCGATCGCCAAGCACAAAACCCTAGCCTTACACCGAACTCTGTACTTGGATCGATCGACCAAGCAACTATGTCGACCGGTGATGTCGGCAAAACCTCAAACACCAAGTTGTTTGAGCATCCGACCGTCGGGTAAACCCTCAAACATCAAGTTTGAGCCTCCGACACTCAGTCTTAGCCACTTGGTCAAGTCCACCTTATCCCTCATGGAGTTCCCCACCAAAGCTCTCTTCCCTCGGCCTACGTCCCTCGGATGCGCCAAGCGCACGGCTTCGCAACGCCATCCTTCGCGTCTCATGCCCTAGAAGTATGCTTCCCTTTGGGCTTACTCCATTCGCTCCCCGTCCGGCGGTCCCTCGGATGCACCAAGCGCACGGCTTCGCAATGTCATCCTTCACCGACTCAAGGACCCCGAGCCTAGTGAACTTACCAAGTCCTTAAGACTTCCCATATGCACCAAACGCATGGCTTCGTAATGCATTTCTCACCAAGCACCAAGCGCACGGTTTCGCAATGCTTTGGACTTTACCATGCCAAGGCTTCCCCCTTGGTCTTCCACACCAAGCTCCATGCTTGGATTTTTCATGCCAACCCCATGTTGGACTTTCCCACACCAAGCTCCATGCTTGGATTTTCCATGCCAACACCATGTTGGACTTTCCCATGACAATCTCATGTCATGAGTTTTGTCTATCATCAAAATACCATCAAGGTACTGCTGGGCCGATTGCACCAACAATCTCCCCCTTTTTGATGATTGACAAAACTACCATCTCAAGTCTACCAATTCTCCCATATTGGCAATTCTCATATCCCAATGAGAATTCCAACGAACCCTAATTGGTAACTTGGTAACTTCTCCCCCTTTTTGACATTACATCAAAAAGGTCCTCCCCAAGGGTATGAATGTCTCATATCCCAATGAGATCTTACAATCTCTCCCTTGGAGGAACACATGCCTACAATCTTTCTAGTGATCCCATATCACTTAAAGAGAGGCAACCCAATTTTCCTCCCATGAGGAAATACACATCCATCTTCCCATGATGGATACTCCCTAGAGGCTTGCTCCTCGACTTGACCATTGCACCAACAATGTCCTTGGAGAGTCCCTAAGCCAATAGGAACATTAAACCAAACAAAATTAAGGCAAAGTTCAACAATGAACTCACATCCACCTTAAAATTGATACTCACCCTCAACCCAACTCCTAATCCATATCCAATGGATTTCCACCCTCTCTAATGCTCTCCCAAGCATATCCTAGGGTTAGGAGTGGTTAGGGGACCTTAACCTAGCAACATGGGCCTAACCAAGATCGAATCAATCACTATCACGATCACGACCGATCCATGGCAATGATCGATAATCGATTTGTAGCTTTTCAAAGATTTCAAATGGATTTCCAAAATCCATAAGTAAATATACGTAATTTTAAAAATCTTGAAAATGCATACGTATAATACTTATCCTAAACACTATGGGTGAAAAATATTGAAAAATTATTTTACCTACTAAATTAGGAGATTGATACAAAGTTCAAAAGTTTAGAAAAGCTTCAATAAAGAGCCCTCTTTGTATCATCTCATTCAATAGTAATAGCTATCAAAAGATAGGCTTCACCAAGGTTTTTCAAAAAGTTTTCAAAAAGTTTTCAAAACCTTTAATTTCTTTTTCTTAAACATCTCACTTATATCTAGATGTGTAAAAACACATTCAAGGCAATTAATCTAGTGAGATGTGGGTTTTTGTTCTTTAAAATGATCTCATGCATATTTCTAGGCAATATTATTTGATTCCCATCAAATCATGTCATAGTCCTTAACTCCATTTTAATTCATGCATGATATGATTATGGCATAGATATGATATAGATAAAAACATATGTCAATATCATGATGTCATGACATGTGAATGAAACTTAAGCATACATGACATCTAAACATAAATCTAAACATGATCATGACATTTTATAGATAAAAATGAAAATGATGTCATGACATGGCAAGGCAAATAAAGCATGACAAGTAAAATATACTAAGGTATAGAATACCTAAGTGTTAAAATTAAATTGCCATTTCTAGGAATTAAATTCATTTTGCCTTAATGTCATTCATTTCCCTAGTGTGCCAAAAACCCAAAATGGCACACCAATACCTCTAAGACCTAAATGTGTCAATTTAAATCATTTTTAACTTCTCAAGCACATTGGCACACCCTAATGTGTCACCTCTACTATGGTTAGGTTAACTACCCATCCACTTAGGGTTGACACACCCTAACCCATTTAGCGTGAATCGATCACGCTTTTAGGAACCCAATATCTATTGGAGCTCCTTGGGTTAACAAGGTATTTTCTAGGGATAACTTCCCTAGATACCTTCCTAATGACCCTTTTAGACTTTGAAGTCATAGTCTTTTGGGTCTTTCCTAGGTCAACTCTAGAGGTGACTCCTCCATTGACCTTCTTAGTGGCTTTCTTGATTTTTCTTAAGTCCTTAGCCACTAAACACACACCATGGCTAGACTTAGGGATGACTTCCCTATTAGCCTTGGTTTTTCTAGACTTAGATGTTGTTCCATAATTAAATGGAACATTATGGTAGGATATAGGTTTGTGACCCAAACCCTTCTTGCCCTTAGATATTTCTTGCTTTCTAGGTCTTGACTTTTGGACATTTGACCCCTTAACCGAATTTGATATTATTTCTAGGGTCTTCTCCAATTTTTCTAGCCTTAACCTCAAGGCTTGGTTTTCTAGCTCTAATTTCCTCAATTTTGAATTTTCATTAGATTTTTGAGGAATGATTTTCTTTTTAGGCATATGCCTAGATTTCTTGGGATTAACACTCAAGTTTTCTTCAATTCTCCTAATTGACTCCCTAAGTAAAATAGATCTAGTGTTTTGAGTCCTAGGTTTGTCCTTAGTTATATGAACATGCTTGGCACCTAAGCAATAAACCTTATTGTTTCTCTTAGCATGCTTTTCATTGATAATAGCAAGAGAACTAAAATAATTTTTAGCATGCTTTTTGACTTTAGGAATTAAAGGTGCATTAACTAAATGTACCTTAGGGTTAGCTTTAGGAGCTCCCCCTACATGAATTGCATCTTCTTGCCCTTTCTTTCTCCTCCTAGGGCATTGGCTTCGGTAGTGTCCCTTTTGATTGCATTTGAAGCACACAATGTGCTCTTTGCTCTTGATTTTGGGAACACCGGCATCCTTTGACTTTGGGTTGACTTTTGGTGTCGATGCCTTCTTCTTAGCCAATTTAGGGCATTTGCTCTTATAATGCCCTTTCTCCCTACACTCAAAGCACATTATGTGATTTTTATTTAAAATAATAACACTTGAGTTACCTAGGGAGGTGGTGGAGGCCTCTTCATGATCTTCACTTCTCTCGGATGTGGATGCTTCTTGTTCTTGCTCCGGGATGGAAGATTGTCTTTCCTCCCCCTCAATGCTAGAGGTGGAGGTCTCCACCAAATCATCAACATCTTCAAATGTTGTGGGTGCTTCTTCTTCAGCATTCTCCTCTACTTGTGCCGATTGGGAATTTTCTTGGAATTTCATTACCTTATTCCATAATTCCCTTGCATCCCTATAATCACCCAATCTAGACCAAATAGTGTTAGGCAACAAATCACTAATCAACTTGATTACCTTGAGATTTGTCTTGAAGTCTTTGATTTGGTCTTGGGTCCATTTTGACTTCTCAATGGGCTTGTTGTGTTTGTCCCTAGGCATTTCAAAACTGTTTTCTATAATAATCATAAAATCAAAATCGGTTTCTAGGTATACCTCCATCTGTTTCCTCCACCAAGAAAAATCTCCATCGAATTTCGGTGGATGGATGAAGCCGGCCATCTTGTAGTGCTCTCGCGGCGGTTAGTCCTTGAAGAGCGACCTCTGCTCTGATACCACTTGTAGGGGATCGATTGGCCGGCTAGAGAGGGGTGAATAGCCCTCGTACGATGGATGTCGTAACTCGTTCGTTCTTCTTGCGTTGCTTGTCTACGATTGTTGTTAGCGCAGCGGAATAACAATAATAATGAAACTAACAACAATACACAATCACACAACACAAGATATACGTGGTTCGGAACCGAATGGTTCCTACTCCAGGGGCGAGCTCACCGAGCTCTAATTATGCGCACGACACTAACTATAACACTCCTTCTCGACAACACGTCGGAGGTGGAGAAACCTCTCACAAGCAATTACAATGTAATATAGAAATACAAGCAAATACACAAATACAATACAAAAGAAAACTTTCGCCGATTGCTTTGATCGCTTTGCTTGTTGCTTGCTTTGATTGGCTCTTGAAGGACTAAAATGCAGCAGCAATTCTCCTTCAATAGCTCCACAAAAACCATTGCAAAAACCTCCATCTCGAGCTCCTTTTATAACCTGCATCGAGCTGTTTTCACGCCTAGCAGTCGACTGCCCCTGTAGCCGTTGTTTCACAATGGCCAGATCCACGTCGGACAGGTTCCAACGGATCACCTACCAGTCGACTGATGATGCCCATCAGTCGACTGGTGCCCAATAGTCGATCCGCCTACTACCACGGAGCGTTGCGCTCGCGACACTCCCATCACCGACCGCCATCCCTCTAGCCGATCATCACCCATGGCGATCGCCAAGCACAAAATCCTAGCCTTACACCAGTCGAACTCTAGTCGACTTGGATCAGTCGAACCGGCAACTATGCCAGTCGACTGATGTCGGGCAAAACCTCAAACACCAAGTTGTTTGAGCATCCGACCGTCGGGTAAACCCTCAAACATCAAGTTTGAGCCTCCGACACTCAGTCTTAGCCACTTGGCCAAGTCCACCTTATCCCTCATGGAGTTCCCCACCAAAGCTCTCTTCCCTCGGCCTACGTCCCTCGGATGCGCCAAGCGCACGGCTTCGCAACATCATCTTTCACGTCTCATGCCCTAGAAGTATGCTTCCCTTTGGGCTTACTCCATTCGCTCCCCGTCCGGCGGTCCCTCGGATGCACCAAGCGCACGACTTCGCAATGTCATCCTTCACCGACTCAAGGACCCCGAGCCTAGTGAACTTACCAAGTCCTTAAGACTTCCCATATGCACCAAGCGCACGGCTTCGTAATGCATTTCCCATGCCAAGCACCAAGCGCATGGCTTCGCAATGCTTTGGACTTTACTATGCCAAGGCTTCCCCCTTGGTCTTCCACACCAAGCTCCATGCTTGGATTTTCCATGCCAACCCCATGTTGGACTTTCCCACACCAAGCTCCATGCTTGGATTTTCCATGCCAACACCATGTTGGACTTTCCCATGACAATCCCATGTCATGAGTTTTGTCTATCATCAAAATACCATCAAGGTACTGCTGGGCCGATTGCACCAACACTAATTCCCAAACTTCGTTCCTAGTGAATTGAGCTAGCTCTTCTTGCATTGCAATAATCTAATCGGGATCAAGAAGAGCTTGTTCAATTGACTTGAGTTCGATTTTCAAAATCAAGGAAATTTGACTAAGATTTCGGTATGACGCTCTAGTTCGAACCCCTAGATTAGGATCACCTATCACTTGGTCGATAGGATGATTTGATTGAATTCTAGGATTATGATCACTTATCACTTGGTCAATGGGATGATTTGTTTGAACTCTAGGTTGACTCGGGTTAGGATTAATACTGGACTCGATTTCATGGTCAGAGTTGGGTCTAGTGTGAGTTGGTTCTACTACGAGTTTTGTGGGTTCATGTCCTTCGTCGAATACTACATTAATGGTTTTCTCAATTTTAAGGGTGTTATTGTTATATACCCTATAGGCTCTACTCGTAGTTGAGTATCCTAGAAAGATACCGGTGGAGGTTTTGGATGTGAACTTTCCTAGGTAGTCCTTAGTATTTAGGATATGCACCTTATATCCAAATACCCTAAAGTATTTAATGTTAGGTACTTTGTCATGGTAGATTTTGTATGAGGTCTTAAGGTGCCTCTTTATCATAAGAATTCTATTTTGGACATAACAAACCGTACTAACGGCTTCTGCCCAAAACCTATCGGGTAGATTGTATTCGTTCAACATGGTCCTTGCGGCTTCTTGTAGGGTTCTATTTTTCCGCTCGACTAGGTCATTTTGTTGTGGGGTTCTAGGACATGAGAATTCGTGGTGGTATCCGTTTAGGTTACAAAAATCTGTGAATATGTGGTTTTCGAATTCACCACCATGATCGCTTCTAAGTCTTTTAATTTTAAGGTTCTTTTGGTTTTCGATTAATTTAAACAAGTTGATGAGTTGGTCTAAGGTATCACTTTTGTGTTTAAAGAACCTAACCCAGGTAAATCTAGAATAGTCGTCAATTATCGCTAAGCAAAATTAACTCCCATTAAGTGACTTGGCTCCATGAGAATCGAATAGATCCAAATGAATGAGCTCAAGCACACTTTTGGTTCGTTCTTGGTTAGTTAGTTGATGTTGTGTCGTAGGTTGTTTACCTTGTTGACAAGCATTACAAATTTTATTATCTAAGTTGTTAAGTTAGGCAAACCTCTGACTAAGCCACTCTGACTCATCTTGTGAACGAGTTTTGGGTGCGAGTGACCAAATCGTTGGTGCCACAACCAAGATTCCTCTTGTTGTGTCATAAGACACTTGGTTGAGAAGTTGGGTAAGTTAATTGTATAGATGCTACTATTCCTAGTTCCTTTAAGTATTGTTTTAGAGGTTTCATTTGTTTTAATTAAGCATTCATTTTCTAAGAATATAACTTTATAGTTGTTATCACATAATTGACTTACACTAAGTAAATTATATTGAAAATCTTTAACTAATAAAACATTGTGAATTATGAAATTAGAATTTAGCTCAATATCACCTGATCCGATGATTTTGAGCTTGCCGTTGTTTCTGAAAGCTACCGATCCTTGTCGTTTGAATCTAAGCTTTGAAAACTTAAGTTGGTCTCCGATCATATGTCGGGAGCACCCACTGTCCAACAACCATTGATCCTACACACAAGGTAGTTGGATCAGATATTGGAATTTAAGGTTTGGTTGCAGATTATTAGTCCTAGATCATCTCACCCATTTCTACATGATCAAACACGTTATCCTTATGTGTTCTTGTGAGATGACTTCAATTTTACTTGATTAACTTTAATGAATTGAAGCTAGTCAACCTTGGGTTAGATTCGGATTTAACCCTAAGCTCGTCAAGTCACCTTTTCAAGAAATTGACTTCCAGGTCATGGCGAGGCATAGAGACATTCTTTGATTGGAACAATGATCACTTCCTTAGATAAAGCCAAGTTCGAGAAAATAATAACTTGATTCACCTAAGATCACCTCCTGGTCTAACTAGTTAAGGATACGGCAAGGTAGCTTCATCTAGTTCCACTTAGTCAAGTGCACCGAGCTAGATACACCTTATCTAGCTTGGACACATGAGACTTCGCTTCCCTAGCATACTATCATCTCGCCGCGTCCTAGTACTATGTTGTCAAGAATTGACTAGTTATAGGTCATATCTAACCATTCTAAAAATAAAAAGAAAAATACATAAGCATGCAAAGTCTAATTAATAGCACAAACAAATTTTGTACTAGCTCCCTCTGGACTATTGAATCGGTTCAGTCTTTCCACATAGTGGATTTGGTCATTGGGAACCCCGTACTTGTTAGATCCTAATTTTGAAATCAAAATGGTCTTAAGGACCCATGCTTGGACATGTTTTTCATTTCTACTTACAATCAATATATACGACTTGTTAGTCGTATTTGAGCTAAACCCAAGCCCGACCTTGTTGTACATGACCCTTTGCGATCCAAGTAAGAGGTCAAGTCCCTTGGATCCCAAAGTGAACCTTTCCAACGTATACCTAAGGTCTTCGACTTGACTTTTCAAAAGTGAGTTCTCAACTTCGAACTTTTCAACTCGAGTTGAGTCCTCCTTTTGAACTTGACTGGTCGAAGAGGTTAGGGAGACCTCGTGTTTAAGGAGTTTCACCTCCTCAACTAAGATCTCGACCTTGGACTCGGACTTAGCTAACTTTCTAGTTAAAAATTTAATTGTATTGTATAAAGTGTTAAGCAAAGATCGACTTACCTTAAGTGACCCTTTTGAATCGGATGTGTATCCGTGGCTTGTCTTGAATAGCGACTCATCGTCGGATCCGGACTCGGACTCTTCCTCGGATTCAGAGTCTTGTTCGGGCTCGGTCGGCTTGGCCATGAAGACGAGATCGTTGTCTTCCTCCTCCGACGATTCTTCCCAAGTAGCATTAAGCGCTTTCTTGGACTTGGGTGCTTTGTTCTTGAGTTTCGGACACTCCGACTTGATGTGTCCGAACCTGTTACATTCAAAGCATCTAAAATTAGAATTAGGTTTAGATTTACCTTGATTGACGAGTTGTCTTCGGCTCTTGATCATCTTCCGAACTAGGTTCACTAGTTCGGTTTCCATCTTAAGGCCTACCTTCGACTCGTACTCGTCCTCTTCCTTGGGGGGTGGTTTGGTTGCGGGCTTCTTCTTTGAACCTGCAAGTAAGGCAATACCTTTCTCAGGAACCGAATTAGACTGTTCATGGAGTTCAAATTCAAAAAATAATTCATCTAGTCTAATTTTTGAAAGGTCCTTAGAAACCTTATAGGCATCGACCATGGATACCCACAAGGTAGTCCTAGGGAAAGCATTTAAAGCATACCTTATAAGTTCTCGATTCTTGACCTTTTGTCCGATAGCATGCAAGCTATTAACGATGTCTTGAATGCGGGCATGTAGTTGTGTTGTTGTCTCGTGTTCCTGCATCTTAAGATTATATAACTTATTGAAAAACAAATCACGCTTATATACCTTCGCATCGTCGGTTCCTTTGTGTAGCTCTACGAGTTTAGTCCATAGATCTTTTGCGCTAATGAAGGGGTCGATGTGGTTTAACTCCTCCTTGGACAAGCTGCATTGTAAGATTTGGGTCGCCTTGGCGTCGGCTTCCACTTGTCTTTTCATGGCGTTCGTCCATTGATCGTAATCCAATGATTCACCCACTTCATTTGTAGGAAGCGTGAATCCGGTTTGGACTATGATCCACATCTCGATTTGGGTCTTTAAGAAGCACTTCATCCGACCCTTCCAATAACGGAAGTTGTCTCCGTTGTAAAATGGATGTTGGACGATGTTAAACCCTTCGAGATGGGCCATTGAAAAAGACAATGAAAAAAGATCACCTCGCAAATGTACCAAGACTTTCGTCTTTGATTAGTAGTGCGGGAGAACGAAATCAAACGAAACAAAAAAAGTAGTAAACAAAAACAAAAAAAATCTGTAAAATTTCTAGATTGGTAGTTTCACCAAATCGTAGCACCCCCGACTTTGATACCAATTGTTGGATCGATTTGAGCGCCAGAGGGGGGGTGAATAGCGCAAGATAATTTTCGAATTCGTTCGATTAAGAAAAGCGATAAGAGTAAAGTGCAGAGGAAAATAAATATGACACTTTTTGTTTTTACTTGGTTCACAGCCTTTGGCTGCTAATCCAAGGCCCTAGTGGTCCTAGACCATGCGCGGAGGGTAAATCACTAAAAACACTCCTCCTCGTTAGAGGTAGGAGTAAGCGATTACAAAAGCACAAAAAGGATTGAGGTAGAGGGAAACTCCCCCTCTCCTCGTTACGATAAAAGCACAATAATTAAACAACAACTACAAGAAATGATTGAACTCTAAGAATAATTTTACCGACGACTTGTAGATGAGAAGATTGAGCTCTTGTCATCGTTGTTTCGGCAGCGCTTCATCGTCGTAGGAGTGTCGGAGAGTCGCAGCGTATCGGAAGCACTTGGAGGCTTTTGAATGAATGAAATGGTGAGAAATAGACCTTCTTTTATAGCCTTGAGAAACCCTAATCGTTGAGATGAGGTTTCATGAGGTGATGCCACCTAGCCCTTGAGAAATGGTGATAAGCTTTGACTCTCCTCGAGGCTGATCCTTGACTGCCAGCTTGGTGATCAACCCTAACGATCGTGATGGAAAGCGATCGAATAGCCGACATTGTTGTTAGGGTTTCCAGCTGCAATAGAAGGTTAGCTCGAAAATAAGTGATTTCGACGGCCACCAATTGTCCGATCTCGACATAGACCTTCCTTTGGAAGTCTTTAGTTGGATCATCGCCTAAGGATGTCCCCGTACAGAGGACACGACCTTACTTACACTTACTCACACGAGCTTACCTCAACCTTTACCTTTGAAGCTTCGCTTTTGGTCTTCACCTGAGTTCTTCGGCTCCCTCCGAAGTTCTCCCGGTGTCGCCCGACCGCCACGGTTTTTTTTGGGTGTCGCTGACCTTCCGCTTAAGCTTAGTATTCCTGCACACTTGATTCAGCTTGTGAGATAATAAAATGAACTTAACTTTGTGTATTTGCTATAATCAAAACTCAGGTTCGATTCAGGTACCTATTGCACCAATAATATTCACCACCACGATCTAATTTTATGATTTTATTCTTCTTGTCTAGTTGATTTTCAACGTTGACTTTAAAGAGTTTGAACATACCCAAAGATTACAACTTCTTGTGATTTTGATAAAAATATCCATATCAGGAATAGTCATCTAGAAAGTTGATAAAATATGTTTGTCAATTTCAAGATATCTTAGAAAATGATCAACATATATCAATATGTATCAGTTTTAAAATTCTATTACATTGGCTTGAACTTTTACTTTGTTTGTTAGTTATTTTCCCTTTAATACATTCAATGCACATATCAAGGGAATAAAAAATTCCTTGTGACATTAATCTTTCAAGACATTATTTAGAGATATGCCCTAAACGTCTATGCCACAACATAGATGAATTCTTTTTCATTAAACCACTCTTTGTACCTATACTATGCATTACAATATTATCAGTATGAGTCTTGGTATCTAGCTGGTACAATTTATTAATCAAAGAATCAGTACCAACCAAAAATAAATTTCAACAAATATTGAACTTTCCATTTCCAAATGAACAAGTTATCCAAATTTGTTCAAACATGAACCAAGTTCCATCTAAAAGGCAGTACTCTAAAAATATCTTTCACGTCCAAATGTAGATTATTTCTAAGATAAACTCTAAAGACACCTATAACTTTTACTTTTGCCTTCTTGTTAGTTCCTATATAAATATATTTTTCAACATCAATTGATAGTCGGCTCCATAGACATCTTGTATAGTGACATTTATGCAAATAGTTACACTCGTATCTATTCATCATGTGTTATTAGGTACAATGGTTAGGTTGACTTCTGAGTTAACAAAGTTGAGAAGTATATCTTTCTTAACACGTCAATTGATGTATATGGGACAAATCTTCTTTAAGTGACTTTTTTTATTACAAAAGAAATAAGTTAAGTCCTGATCTTGTTACTTTTATACCTTATGTCATAAAGCTCTAATCACTATGAGTTGTTTACCCTTACTCTTAATACTTATCCTTTTCCTTTTCTTACTTGAGTTTCGAGATGATGATGTAAAGTGAGCACTAAGAGATGTGCCAATTATCAATCTCTTTTCTTTTTTGTACACATTAAGATATGAGCTCATTTAGTGTCTACTTCTCTTTTTGAGTGTTGCAACTTATTTTAAAGAAAGTGAACTGTGAAGATAAAGAGATCAGGACTAAATTTACAAGGACACTTCCGAACATTTTCGATTTTAGTACCCTTAGGCTTGTAACTAAATTTGACATCTTCATATTAGATACTCTTTAATATTATCCTTCCCATTATACTGCATTAATACTAACTTTGTGAAAAGTGTAGTAGTCATTACCATTTCATTTGAGGTGAATTAGTCCATTAATTCCTTCATAAAAGCCTTGGCATCTTCATTCTCAATTATCAATCCCCTAATGGATTCCAGAATTGACATCTTCATGATCATGAGACAATTGCGATTTGATCATTCCCACTTTTCAAAGACCACCTTTTGATATGTAGAGTTATCACTGGTTAAAAGTGCAAGATAATGCCTAAATGCAAAATCCATATCCATGTGACCTAATAGTACAATTACACGCTCTTTTCAATAACCAAAGCTCGTGCTCGTAAGCATTGGAATGTTATTCAAACTTGCAGATATTGAGAACACTACATAAATAAAAGCAAAGAATACAACTCAATTTATAAACAAGCATGCATATATATAGATGCGTAGTGAAATAAATCCAGTAATCAAAATATGCAACTTAATGGGCTTTCATTGAGATATCGAGTATAATATTATATTAAGTCTTTGAACTAAAATGAAATTTGCTAGTGGTATTCTCTAGATAACTCATAATTACCTTCATTTATCATGTAATATGTGTCTTTCTTTGGACCGATATATCATGCACATGATTAACTTTATATATGAGTCTCCATAGTTTGCTCATGTTTCTAAGCATTGCTCACAATACTTTTAATCGGTCACATAATGCATCTTCTTTGGGTTGACACACATACACATGATTAAGGAGTTAGACTTGATTTGTGAGCTTCCTTAAATATATATCTGACATATAGAATGATTTTTCTTTGAGTTGATCATCTTTAGTATAGATATATATCTATATATACAAATGTCCTAAGTCTGTCTAATATTTTTCACTTTCATGATAATATTGGCTCGACCAAGTAGTAAGTGTGAAAACATATATAGGAATTATATTCTTAAGAAAATTGAGCTACACATAGGCAGTTGACTATTTCAAAAATTAGTCAATAGCACCAACATCATCGATTGACTCTTGACCGATCAGTTCACCAATCAAATCAAAAAAAATTTGTGCCCAATCTCATCCAAAATACTTGACTAATTCCTAATGACAATCGACTGACCTTCATTAGTCGAATGCTCAATCGATATGCAAACATTATGTGGATGATCCTATGCACATTAGTTGACTAATCTTCATCAATTAAGTATTTCAATCGACTTGAAAATATTCTATGTTTCACCTAATGCACATTAGTCAACTGGAACATAATAGCAGTCGACTGATAACATCAGTCAAATGCTCCAGTTGATCAAAAAATATTTATGTGCAACTTTGGGCAAATTAGTCCATTGGTACATGACAACAGTCGACTGATAATTAATCAGTCAAGTTCTACAAATATTTTGTGCCCTATTTTATGCCCATTAATTGATTGGTATCAATATTGTGTCACTTTATATGATTTAATCCATAATGATAATAATGTGTATTATTAATTAACATGTAAGTTCACCTTATGGAGACTAAATTCGACAAGGGAACCCAACATGGTGACAATGAGACTAAGAATTTACCAATTCTTATGTGTCATGAATGGAGAAAGCCTCCAAATGGTGAGGACAGATGAGATCACCGCCGACAAAGGGAATACTAGAGTAGTGCTTCTCCTACTCGCATGATAGTCCAGGTAGGTCAAGTCTGCATCACTCTCTTTCGTCGTCGGACGATATTCTAGGGGAGGATTGCTGGCAGTGGAAAAGAGGGGATGCAAAGGCCGCTTAGCTCCCTTCTCCATCTCGTGCCTCCTCGCTTTTGTTTATCGTAGGTGGTTGTTCTCATTGAGTCTCAAAGATCTGCCACCATCATCCGTGGAGCGAGTTGGTTATGAGATTCTTCAGTGACAGAGATTGAAACTGAGACATCGATGAGGGTGGAAGGGTCAGATCAATTTGGTTTGAGGAGAGAGCATAGGGGAGTGACACTGTCCAAGGATTGCCGTGTAGTCTACGTTGACTTCCACCATCGACGTGATTGCTTGAGAGTGTTGAATTCTTGGCATGGGAAAGTGCATAGGTTTACTCTAGATTCGACTCCGAGCCGAGTTCAAATCAGACCCACTCTAGACCCATATTACCTATTGATCTGATTGCACAAATCGAAATCGTACATGCTAATTACAGTTCAAGGCTCAAATTAATTATCAATTTATACTTTTTTTTTAACTATTGGAACCGACCAATTCATATTTCAGCCGCGGATTATAATCGTTGAGTATAAAAGAAAAGTTCTTTTTTTAATAGTGAAAATTATTTGACTAATTTTTTTATCGATAGCTATTATTTAATGATTGTTATTCTTCAAATTCCATGCTCGTTTTATTATTTTTATATCGTCTTCTTTAATTTTTTTTTAAATTTTGAAATCTCAGTTGCTTTTAACTCTAATTCTTCGATTCTAATGAAACTAAACAGTAAATTATATTTTATTTCCCATAATTTTAATTACGTGATTATTTGATAATCACATGACTAAAATAATCATAAATAATCGCCAACCAAACGCACCTCTAAAGTTATCTATAATAATCTTGTTTGGTTTGAGAGATATGATTCCAAATAATGAAGCATGTCTGCCACATCAACAAGTGGGATATACAATCCAGAATCACATTATCTAAGAGAGGATAAGGTTTTTCTTGATTCCAGAGTTAATAAATTTTTTTTTTTCAAAATTATCTCTCAAATTTTATCAAATCTCAATTTCGTCCTAATATAATTAAAACTTTAGTTGATCGCTCGCCGCTACCATCGTTGATCGCTACCATTGTTGATCGTCACCACCGTCGTCGTTGACTGTCGACCGTTGATCATCGATCGTCGATCGTCCGTCATCGACCGTCGGTTGCCGGTCGTGGTTGTCGGTTGCTGCTGTCGATCATCGATCGTCGACTGTCGCCGTCGACCGTCGATTGTCGATCATTGCCGACAACTGTCGTCGGTCGTCGACCGCCGACTGTCGATCACCAATCGTCGATCGCCACCCACCATCGATCGCTGCCCACCGTTTGTCGATTTTATCGCTGTCGCCCGCCATCACCTCCGTTGCTATCCGGTGTCATTGACGGTCGCCAGTTGCCACCAAAGATAATATAGTAAAATATTAAACTGTGATTATACACTAAAGCAACTAAATAAATAAGTTTTTATTGTATCATTTAGGATTGAACGAAACAACATAAGTTATGTTTCATTCTCCATAACCTTGATTATGTGATTATCTGATAATCATATAACCAAGATTATGCATGATAACTTAACCAAACACAACCCTAAAGTTTAAAAATTTTACTTTTAAAATTATCTATTTTTACTTAATATTTTAAGAAAATCACTCTTCCATTGGAAGAATGGAGGCAATAAAAATTATAAATTTTTTTTTATAGATTTTAATTGGTTGATGATTTTGGATCATTGAAAAAATACGTCGAAATGAAAAACCGAATTTAGAGTTAAATATTTTTAAATGCAACTCTCTAAATTTTTATTATCCACTAGAAGTCCAGATTTAAATTTATTTAAATATTCTGAAATTAAATTAAGAAAATTATTAACTAAATTTATTTCTATAGAGTTTTTTTTGTTTCGATGTAAATGGATTTTAAAGATTTTTGTGAATAATCATTTAATTCAGCTGATAAATGTATTCTACAAACTATACTTACTCATATAATTAAAAAATTTACAAGATAAAAAAATTTAATTGAAGAATTTAGTAAATTAAATAATAAAATAATTAATATTCTGATATTTAGAATGATAATTGATAAATTCATTCATATATAGTATGATCTATCATTGGATCGATAATTCTCGAACAATTCAACAATATGACAAATTCATTCTTATATAACATGATCTACCATTAAATTGATGGCTCTTAAATAATTCAACAACAACAACCATCAAACATTATCCCACTAAACGAAGTTGACTATATGAATCAATTTTTGCAATATAATTTTAATTTTAATAAATATGTTATGGATGAATTTTTATCTTATGTCTTGGTAATGAAAGCAAAATAAGAAATTTTTTTTTATATTTATTTAGTTGGATTGCTTTAAACTTTAAACTAAAATTAGATGTTTTATATGAAATATTAGTTATGTATTATGATATTTTAATTCTATTAAAATTTTATTCTTTTTTATCGCGTAAATATTTAGTATAAATAATTTATATGATATTTATAAAGAATATAATTTAAAATATAGATTAGGACTAATATATCTAAAATTCAAAAGATTAATAATAGTAAGTGAAGATTTACAAAAATATAACTTTTATTTAAAAAATAGATGAAGTGACATGAAGATCCTCAAATTCCAGAAAAGAATTTAAGAATTATTTTATAACTTCTTTTGATTTTAGTGAAACAAATAGTGAAGCGAATTTTGATATTTCTAAGATGATAGTCGCATAAAATTCTAAATTTTCTCATTCTCTGTATTATAACAAAAGAAATTCTAGTTGATCCAATGTCAACCGTTGCTATAGAATAGATTGATACCGGCTAAAACTGACCTAGGATTGAAGCACTAATTGTCTCACTCATTGGGCTCAATCCTATGGTCGTCTAAAAATTATATCTCGGCCTGGCCGAATGACAAGTATTATATCTTGGCTTGACCGAATGACAGAAGTATTATATCTCGGTCTGACCGAATGACAACAGTATTATATCTCGACAAGCTCAGTGATGTGGCGGTCATTAAAATCAAGATGTCCAATGAGACATCCTCTATCAAAGGCCCCCACCCGACAAGAAAACATATGCTCATGTCTACCTCAAGGGGTATGTCCGTCGCATTTATAGAGTTATGTCTCCCATCAACCACGCGCAGGGCATTAATTGCGCTTCATACGCTTGCGACATTTATAAAGATAACACTCCTATTACTCCTAAAAATGGTGGGTTGTCACTTCAAAAAGGCATGCCACCCATACTGTCTGTATCGCTCCGTAGGGAGGAACCTACCTATATAACGGTAACTGGAGGAAAAGGTTGAGGAGATTTTTTGAACCCTTTCTCTTTGCATTCGTTGCCTTTTTTTCTCCCTATTACATCCCTAACTTGAGCGTCGGAGGGGTTTGGCCAAGATCTCTCTCGACACCCTTAACTGCTTTTTCTTCGTAGTGCTCTTCTCGGCCAGCTGCGATATGCCTTTCGACCTTGCCCGAGATGCCTTCACATGCAACTGAATCAACGAACCCGCCTCTGCTCCAGATCCTCGGCCGTGTCGGCCAACAAGCCACATCATCAGTTGAAAGCCTCGTTCGCCATTGGACACCTCGACATCTCTATCTCAGCCGAAACATAATTGGCGTCGACTGTGGGAACTCTGTTAATATAACTGAGATATAGATGGGAGATCAAGGAGCGAACTCCGACAATCGAAATTCTACTGAAGGAAGCATGACGAGGGAAAGCATTATCGCCCTTGTCAAGACAACCATGGATGACGTCCTGCGTGAACATTTCTCTAGAGGTCCTGCTCCGAGGCTTGCATCTCCCAGCCCAGCTCAGACCCCAACACTAGCACCTGCTCCTCCGACACCAGCTCCGCTAAAAGCGATCCCTATAGTATCACTTCCTGTCGAGTCATCTTCAACGACGTCTCTACAGGAGTCCTCTGAAGATGTGCCCTCCTGCACACTGCCCGAAAGAGACCCCAAGAAGGGAAAAACTCCGATGATTACCAAGAGCTCTCCACTCTCCCCCAATATTATAGTCGAGAGACTCCCCAAACATTTCAAGTTGCTATCTGTCGGGGAGTATAATGGTTCCACCGACCCAGAGGAACATTTGGGTCGATTAGAGAAAGTTGCCCTGTTGCATAACTATACTGATGGAGTGAAGTGCAAAGTTTTCTCCATCACTCTAGTGGGATCCGCAGAAAGGTGGTTTGATCGCCATCCCCAGGGATCTATCTGCTCCATTAAAGAGGTATGCTTTTTCTCCAGCACTTCACCAGTAGCAAAAGGTACTGTAAAATTGCTCAATACCTTTTATCTATAAAATAGAGAAATCAGGAGTCCCTGAGGGAATATATACATCATTTCAACCGAGTGGTCATGGACATCTCGGGTGTCTCGCCTGAGACAATAGTTAATGTCTTTTCCCAAGGATTAGTCTGGGAAGATTTCTCTAAATCATTGATGAAGAGACCTCTAGCCCATTTCTAAGCCTTGCTGGGACGAGCTAAAGTGTACATCAATTTAGAGGAAGCCGAGAGAGCGGCAGATGCGCAAAAAGTCACGGGGGAGTTTGACAAACCTCATCCGCCATGGCCAAATAAAAATTCTCTTGTCCCTACATCGGTCCGTCCTCTGCGAACTCCTCATGCTTATGCTCTGCGGCTATCTAGGGATAAGGTAATTCATGCAGTGCAGGAGGCTTCTCATCTACCGATGATACCGAGTCAACCCAGCCCATTTTGTACCTTTCATCAAGTGCATGGCCACTCCACCCGAGAATGCCACAATCTGGCCGAAGAAATCCGACAGGTGGTCCGGGAACACTAGCAAGGTCTAAACGTTCAACCCGGATTTTCATAAATAGAGGCAAGACCAGAGTCGAGAAACAACACTCGACGAGTTCCTCCAAGGCAAGCTCGACGACCCCCGCCAGAAGAATCTGATAGATGAGCCAAGACTCCATGGAGAGCTCAAGAGTTTTCTCAAGACAGCCAACTCCTCGACATGATTCACTGAGAGGCCTTTCCAATACTCCACACTGAGGTACCATCAATATGATTGTGGGCGGAGCCACGAATGGAGACTCAAATCGAGCCCGAAAAGCTCATAGGAGGAGGTTGGAGAACATGGAGGTGAATACTAGCAGGAGACGCACCGAAGGACCATCAATAAACTTCGGTTCCGAGGACCTACGAGGAGTTTCTGTTCCACATGATGATGCCTTGGTGATCCGGGCCACCATAGCTAACTACGATGTGGCCAGAATCTTCGTGGACACAGGTAGCTCGGTTAATATTTTATTTAAAGAAATATTTGCCCGCATGTAGCTCGACCCGACTCAACTTCAACCGATGAACACTACTTTATTCGATTTCTTGGGTCATGAAGTGTCTCCGTTTGACAGAATTGATTTACCCTTATCCTTGGGAGAAGAGCCCCTCTGTTGGACCCGAATTGCCACTTTTACGGTGGCAGATGCTGCCTAGGCTTATAATGTTATTTTGGGAAGGCCAACATTGTATTCCTTCGAAGCTGTCATATCAACCTATCATTGAAAGATTAAATTCCTCGTAAATAATCAAGTGGGTGAAGCTGCGGGAGATCAAAAGGTAACTCGAAGATGTTACGTGGAGGAAGTCCGGATAGGTCCCAAGAAGAGTCGGAAAGTCGAAGGCGTGGAAGTATACACCCTCCGAGAGGAGCCATTGGGTGAAGATGAAGTTGTGCAAATATGGCCGGATCAACCTAGCCGAGTTGTCCGAGTTGCTGCCGATTTATCATCCGAGTTGAAGCAAAGGGTGGTCAACTGCCTTTCAGACAACCAAGATGTCTTCACTTGGCCTGAAGAGCGAAATCGAGGCATTTCCCGAGCTGTAATGGAGCATCGGTTGAACATTCTCCTTGGAGCTCGATCGATGAAGCAAAAGAGAAGGCACTTCGGCCTAGAAAAAGACCAGATCATCCGTGCCGAGATACAGAAGCTACTACAAACCGAATATATTTGAGAGGTCAAATTCCCTGAATGGCTATCAAATGTTGTATTGGTACCTAAGCCAAGAGGTAGTTGGAGGGTATGTATAGACTTTTGAGATCTCAATAAAGCATGTCCTAAAGATTGTTACCCCTTGCCTCGGATAGATCAACTAGTTGATTTTATGATAGGATGTGAGCTGATTTGTATGTTAGATGCATATGAGGGGTACCATCAAATCCCATTAGCACAAGAGGATCAAGAAAAGGTTAGCTTCATCACGGTGGATGTCACTTTTTTCTACAAAGTTATGTCATTCGGATTAAAGAATGCTGACACAACTTACCAGAGGTTGATGGACAAGGTCTTTCAGTCATAGATTGACCAAAATATTGAAGTATATGTAGACGATATTCTCATCAAATCCATCAAAGTTGAAGATATTGTTAAGGACATGACTGAGACATTCAACATACTACACTAATATGGGATTCATCTCAATCCTAGCAAATGCTTATTCAGCATCAGAAATGGTTGATTTCTCGGCTATATTGTAACTGAGAGGGATATTGAAGTCAATCCCAAGAAAGTCCAGGCCTTGCAAAATATGATTTCTCCCTGAAATACCAAAGAAGTACATAGGCTATTGGGACAAATAAAGTTCTCTCACAGTTCATCCCTAAGTCGGTTGAGCGAAGTTTATCTTTTTTCAAGATGCTCCGCAAGTTGGCTCAGTTTTCATGGGATGAAAAATGTGAACAAGCCTTCATGGAGTTAAAGCAATACATATCTAAACTACCTACGCTGGCAAAGGCAGTTGCGGGAGAAAGCTTGCAATTATATTTGGCTACATCTGAAGCTATGGCACCCGTCTTAATTTGGCAGGAAGATGGTAACCAATTCCCAATTTATTTCGTTAGCCACCTGCTAAAAGCTACTGAAAGCTGATATACTACATTGAAGAAATTGGCTCTTGCTCTTCTCATAACAACTCAGAGGCTTCACCCTTATTTTTTTTCTCATCCAATCACGGTATTGACCAATAGCGGCCTTGGAAGAATATTAACCAATCCCAAGCCTGGTCACTCGATCAAATGGACCATAGAATTAGTCGAGTATGATATTCAGTACCAATCTCGAACAACTCTTAAATGACAAGTAATGGTGGATTTCTTGGCCGAGACACCGGGATCTGAGAAGAATGAGGTATGAAAAATATATGTTGATGGTTCGGCTACTAAGCAAGGAAGCGATGTCGGAGTGCTGTTAATATCCCCTCAGGAAGACATGATCTGAATAGTAGTGCAGCTCAATTTCCGAGCCTCCAACAATGAAGTTGAATATGAAGCCCTATAGGCTGGTCTTCGAGTGGCTCGTCATGTTGGAGTTTCTCAGATTATCTTACATTCTGACTCACAATTGGCCGTGGAACAAGTTAAAGGATCATTCGACACCAATAATCAGCAGCTTCAACTCTATATACATGCTTGCCACAAGTTAGTAGCTGAATTCCAAGAGGTAATTCTTCATAAGATTCCTTGGGGGGTAATCAGAAAGCCGACGAGTTGGCTCGCATGACCAGTGCACTTACCACCTAGAGCCTAGAGGACTCACTTGCCGAGACTCAGCTTGTCGCTCAGATAGATCAGGATCAGAATACGCCAAGAAGCCCTTCGGATTGGAGAGATCCTCTAATAAATTATCCGAGG
Source organism: Wurfbainia villosa (assembly GCA_025175895.1). Taxonomy (NCBI): domain Eukaryota; kingdom Viridiplantae; phylum Streptophyta; class Magnoliopsida; order Zingiberales; family Zingiberaceae; genus Wurfbainia; species Wurfbainia villosa. The sequence goes on from CM045988.1 coordinate 86,436,535, forward strand.
GGAATATTGTCGGATGACAGAGTTGAGGCGCAAATCATAAAGAAAAGAGGGGTCCGATTTGTCTTAATCGGAGACACTTTATACAAGTGGGCTTTCGCTCGTCCCTTGCTCAAATGTCTCAGCTCAGAAAAAGTTGATTATGTTATGAGAGAAGTACATGAAGGCTATTGCGAGAACCATTCGGGAGGAACATCCTTAGCTCGGAAGATTCTATTGGCCGGATATTTTTGGCCAACCCTCCAGAAGGACGTCGCTCATTGTGTTTGTATATGCCTCAGCTGTCAGAAACATCAGAATTTCTCCCAACAACCAACTAAGATATTAAAGGTGTCAGTAATATCATGCCCCTTTGACCAGTGGAGAATGGACATAGTAGGTCCATTACCAACCAGGCTGAATCAAAGAAGTTTCTATTAGTCGTTGTGGACTATTTTTCAAAATGGGTAGAGGCAGAACCACTGGCCAAGATAACTGAAGAGGTTGTATTAAAATTTCTGTGGAAAGGCATAGTTTGTTGATTCGGCATTCATCGGATACTAGTCTCGGATAATGGTCGATAATTTCAAGGCCAAAAAATCAAAGAATGGTACCAGCAACTAGAGATTCAACATACCTTCACTTCAGTAGCTTATCCCCAAACCAATAGGCAAGCTGAAGTCACCAATGAGGAGCTAATTCAGGGGCTTAAAATCAAGCTAGACCACACAAGGGGAAGTTGGATTGAGGAGTTGCCAAGTATTTTATGGTCATACCAAACAACTCCCAAAGACAGTACATGCCTCACCCCTTTTCATCTGGTCTACGGCACTGAAGCCCTTGTCCTGATTGAAATTGACATGGGTTCACCAAGGGTTTCTGCTTATGCCTTGGGCAATGGCAGCAATGATGAGAAAAGATTGACAGAACTAGACTTAGTAACTGAGACACGAGAAAACGCTGCCAGCCGAATGGATACCTTTCGGTGAAAGATAGCTCAGGCTTACAATAAGAAGATTGTGCCTCGCTCCTTTCAGCCGGGTGACTTTGTATGGAAGAAGATCCAGCCAGCAGGGGAGGTTCGCAAATTGTCATCCCGATGGGAGGCTCCTTACAAAGTTATCAAGAAACTCAGATCGGAAGCTTATTATCTTCAAGATAGCGAGGGAAAAGAGCTTCTCAGCCATGAAACGCTTTTCATTTACAACCTTATCATATATAATGACTGATGGCCAAAGGGTATGTAATATTCCTTTTCTCTTGAATAATAATAAATCTCTCTCATTATTGTAGGCATATATTTCAAAGTCACCTATCACGACGCACATATTTCAAAGTCACCTATCACAGTGCACATATTTTAAAGCCGACTATCACGACACAATTTTCAAAGTCACCTATCACGGCGCATATATTTTCAAAACCGCCTATCATGACGCATATATTTCAAAGCCGCCTATCACGGCGCACATATTTCAAAGTCGTCTATCACGACACATATATTTAAAAGTCGTCTATCACAATGTGTTAGTGCTTATAAGCTCCACATATCTCCACAATGGCATGATATTGTCCACTTTGGGTCTAAGCCCTCATGGTTTTATTTTTGGGCTTTACCCAAAAGGCCTCATACCAATGGAGATATCTTTTTTCTTATAAGCACATGATCTTTTCCATGTCTTACCAATGTGGGACTTTGATTGTATTCCCCATACTCCCAACAATCCCCCCCTCAAACGAAGGACCACATTGGGCCCCCCCTCAAGCCTATCCCTCCTCGAAGGATTTTCTCTGCTTGATGTCCGATCTTCAACCCACCAGGACTTCCTGCCAGTTGTTCGGTCCCCCCGACCCAACTAGACTTCCTTCCTGATGTCTGGTTCTCTTGATCCGGATGTGGGAGCTCAACTTCCTTCGTTCGAGGTTCATGGCTTGACATGGACCATGGCTCTGATACCAATTGTTAGTGCTTATAAGCTCGCGTATCTCCATGATGGCGTGATATTGTACTTTGGGTCTAAGCCTCATGGTTTTATTTTGGGCTTTACAAAAAGGCCTCATCTGCAAATGGAGATATCTTTTTCTTATAAGCGCATGATCTTTTCCATGTCTTACCAAATGTGGACTTTGATTGTATTCCCCATACTCCAACACAATGCACATTTTGAAAGTCACCTATCACCGCCATGTATAAAGTCATCTATCACGACGCATATGTTTTAGCCGCTTTATCACGACATTTTAGCAAAATTATTATGTGACACATCTCGATAAAGTCGCGTATACAGTGCATTTAAAAATCGCTTTATCATGGTGTATCTCGACAAAGTCGCCTGTCACGACGCTGATATACACGGTACGGTTATTTGTGTCGTGGTACCGTTTCAAATTAATTATCAAACCCCCTAACTACACTAATATAGCATAGTGGATGACCCGAATTGTTTCCCAACGAGTGTAATCGACAGAATAGTAAACTTAGGATTTTTAATTATTGCTTTGAGTTTTCTAATGAAGATGGGGGTTTGGGATTTGAGCTCTAACCTACGGTTGCAAGGTAATTAAAATCCTAAACTAACATGCAACAACTAAATCAAACAATGCAAGAAGTAACCCAACAAAAACTGGAAAATAAACTAAATGATCTAATCAACCCAAGATAGGCCCGGTGAATGAACAAGGTCCTCCAGCTAAGTCCAACGAAGCTCGATCGAGACTCCGCAAATGACAGTGAATGTGAGATGGTGCAAACTCCTGAATCCAGTAGTTTGATGGATGCTCCGAACTCTCACGGATCCGATTGAGCTCGAAGAAGTGTCGTCAAGGTGGAACTCCTCCTCGAATCCGAAGGAGGTGGATGAGCTGTGGAGATGGAGGACGTCGTCGAAATCACTCAATGAAGATGTTCCTCCTCGAATCCGTGAAGGAAAATGGATGGAAGGAAGATGGAGACAGTTGCTAAGGCTCAAGGGAAGAACAAATTTAACTAACAACTAAATGAAATAAGCAATTCATCAACGAAATTTAATGCATGAACATGATGTAAAGAGAGCAATTAAAGTAAAGCATGAAATTAGATCTAACCTAACTAACTAGGTCCTAATTACTCTAAGAAGCATTTTATCGAACACAATCAAAGCATGAAACAAAGTAAACTAAACCCGTGCAATTCTAAATGTGGAAGCAAATTTGATTACAACCATTCCATACAAACTAAACCAAGAAACAAACAAAACACATCAACATTGGAAAACTTATTGTATGATTCTGAAATTGGAGCTCGAAGAGCTGCCGGAAATGCTAATTGGAGCTGGAAAATGGATAAGGCCAAAAATGGAGCTGCTAATCGGCAAGGAAGGTGGCTATTGGAGAGCTGCTGGTCAGAACCGATCGGAGGGAAATCCCAACTCCGACTGGTCGTAGGTGGTGGAAATGGCGCTGCGGGCGGTTTGATGGAGAAGGCGGTGTCGTTCGGTGTGGTGGCTGCTGACGATGGAGGGAGTGATGGAGGAGACCGCCGGTCACCAGAGATTGGAAGGGATCCCCTTCCCTCTCAGGCGACTGACGAGGAAAGGGTTGAGTGCGGCGGAAGAAGGCGGCATCGGGTGCGTGCGAAGAGGAAGAAGCTGTCGGCTAATTTTTCTATCCTGATGAAGAAGCATTAAGTGGATTTTTGTAGTCGTCCGATCGAATGCCATCAAATCCCAGCCATCCAATTGAAGCTAGGGTTTAATTATCTTCATTAATCCATTAAGCTAGCTGTGCATCCAACAGCTGGGAATTATCTAACTTTGAATGGATGGATCTGATCCATCCGAAGGGATAATCACGATCGGTCAAATCTGGATGAAGGGCTCAGATGTACAGATCAATATGTATGGATCGGATATCTCCAGATCTGGGTAAATGGCTCAGAATCAAGCCGATTTCATCGGATGGTCTATATCGCTCAGATCTGATCTTTTGATTAAATTGCCCTTGATCATGATGAAAGGTCTAGATTGATCCACCTTAAAATATCCTTCTAGCCCTAGATGAAGCCATATTTGATCCAACTCGAGTCTAATCCATTGACTCATCTCGATCTCCTACGATTAAGATGTAAAATTTGCATATAAGTCCAAAAATTAGGAGAATTTATAATAATGTCCAAAAATATATCCAACTCATAAAACATATAAATAATTGATAAATAACACATATGAGAGGATTAAAACAGTGATATTAAGGACCAAAATAATTTGACAAAATGATAGTTATCAATTCCCCCACACTTATTCTTGCACATCCCGAGCAAGTAAAGAAAACTAAAAGCAAACTAAAGATATATTTCCCTAGCAATTCCAAATCATACATAGAAAATCGTGAAAGAAAGTTAACTAGGATTGTCAAATCTTAAAGACTCAAGCAATTATGGACTCAAATCTTATACAGGTTAACAAACATGGTGACTTCAATCCATCATGAATAGACTAAGAATGATTAAGCCTCACAAGGTAAGTGGCGGTTTCTCTCGCTCTCATAAGCATGTAATAGTGGAGTTTACTCAAGCTACTCATGGTTTATGAACTACCATATGCTTACTTTTCTTCTACCTTCACCACTATATACACATTAGAATGCACAATCACTGAAGGTTTATTAAGAATGTAAGGGAAACATGAATAAAAGGAAAATGACAATATCTGTGAAAGAAAAGAAGATAAGAAATGAAATAGCTAAAGAAATGCAAGAATATATGGAAATACTAGAATGCTACATAGATGAGTACAAGAAAGCATTGCCCTATAATTTTTTTCTTCCAATCCAATAAACATGTAAACAACCCTTATCACATTCTTCAATACAAATCTAATAATGATATACAATAAATCTCTCAATAACTGCAACAAGGGATGTTGTTAATAAAAATGCTATCACACATGATAAAAAATGAATGACATAACATGTTAAAATTTCTAAAATATTTTTTTTTTATTATTATTTTTATTTCATGGGCACTCAATTTTTTTCAACTTTTTTTTTTGAGTTTTTTTTTCAAACTTTTTTTTTCAACATGTACTACACTTTCCTATGCTCCAACATCAAGCTCAGCTAAAAAGATAAAAAGTATGGCTAGCTCATGGTGATCAAGCACGACTTGCCTATGCTAACACTAAATTTTTCTGAGCTACTCTCTACCTCCACACTTAAATTTTTATCCATCATGGGCAAAACACTCATCATGAATCATCCAAGTATTCCACATCCAAAAATAGAAATGGACAAGAAAGTAATGGAAGGAAAGAAAAATAGAAATGATGAATGATTAAAATGTTATTCAATAAACATGTGGCAATAAAAGAAGTGAAGGAAAACAAATGTGATTGCCTTCATAGTAATCATGCAAACCTATTGTTGTGTGGTCTCGAAAGAATCAAAGCAAGTTCTAGAATTACAATAACCACAAGTGCACCACACACAAGCAATAAAAATAGGCTCAATCCTCACTAGGTAAACAAAAATAATCAACTCAGACTATCAACACATAATTCATCATCAAATAGTAACCACATGCAATCAAGTAATCCATTCATGACAATAAATCCCCGAAACTTGACAATCAAATTTAACTAGCTTTCACGACTTCTAAGAAAATATAAAGGAATGCATAGAAAATTTATTTCAAAACACTATAAAACAAAAACTCGACAAATGAACCTAACAACTAAAACAAAAACAAATGAAATAAAAGAGACATATATACAAAGAAAAAGAAAAGAGGTGAAATGGAGCAAACTCCCTTGAGGTCCTGGCGATTAAAGAAGGTTCAGTAGAAGAAGTCACACAGGCCGTGGAGTGCTCCGAGAGAAATCCCATCCCGGTGGTTGAAGAAGGTTCAGTGTAAGCATCCATGCCGAGAGTGGGATAGACTGAATGGGGGTGAGCGCCTTCATGGTGTGATCATCATAGTACTTGTTGGAGATTTGACGCCCGCTAGAGGGGGGGTGAATAGCGTGATACCGTACGTAGATGGAATTCTTTTGCGTTCGATCGTCTACAATCTTGTTAGCACAGCGGAATAGTAATAACAAATAAATATAACAAGACACACAATCACAACACGATCACAACACAAGCATATAACGTGGTTCGGAACCGTAACGGTTCCTACTCCACGGATCGAGCTCTAACGAGCTCTAGCGACGCCAATGCAATCACTAATCAATAAACTCCTTCTCGAAAACAAGTCGGAGGTGGAGAAAACTCGTACACAAGATTAAAACAATAATCTTAGAAATTACAAGCAAATCTGAAGGAAATGTAAAGAACACTTTACAAAAACTAGGGTTTGAGCGCTTTGCTTGTTGCTTGGATGAGGTTGAAGGGCCCCTGAAATGCACTGAATCGCTTGAATCGCCTCAAGAAAGCTCCCCAAGAACTGATGCCGCAATCTCCACGAAGCCTTCCTTTTATCTCGCGTCGGCCGATTTACTGGGCGATCGCCATAAATCACCGATCGCCAACATCGTAGCGTGAGACAACGGCACAATCCACGTTGGACAAGTTCCACGGACTCACCACGATCGCCAACATTGGCGGATCGCTAACGCCGTAGTCGATCGCCCGGCTTACACGGAGCGTTCGGCTCGCTCGACCGGCTGATCGATCATTATCTCGCGCGATCGTTGCCGACATCGCCGATCGCTTCCATGAGTAGCGATCGCCAGAGCCCTAAAGCTCTCAAACGGCAACTCGAGTCGACTCGGCATCGAACCGCCGCCATAATGCCCGGTCGCCAACCTCAAGAATGAGTTTTAACCCAAGTATGGTGCCCCATACTTGCTAGACCACCCTTAGCCTGAACTAAGCCTCTAGCCACCTCCATCACCTCACGCCTCTCGGATCCTCCAAGTCATCCATGACTTGTTCATCCATCGCGCTAGCTTCCCTGCTTCCATCGGCTATGTCATGCTAACGGTGTGTTCACCGCCAAGGCACATCGACTTACGCCGCCAAGACTCGCTTGGACTTTACTCGCTTGGACTTTACGCCGCCAATATCAATCCTCTGGACTTCCCAAATACCAAGACTGAGCTTGGACTTTCCTTGCTAACCCATGTTGGACTTTCCATGCCAAGACCATGCTTGGACTTTCCATTTTCACAAGACCCATGCTTGGACTTCATTCACAAGACCCATGCCGACTTCCCATGCCAAGTACTCAAGACTTGGACTTTCCCAAATGCCAAGTGTCCCACTTGACTTTCCATGCAAGTACCATGACTTGGACTTTCCCATAAACACATGGTCAACCCTAGTCAACCACGAAGTCTCCTCGAGTCAAACTCGAGTCCGTCAATTATAACTGGTCGATTGTATAAACAATCTCCCAACATATTAACCGACATTAATGTCGAAACATCAATGTCGATCCTATGTCTAACATACTTTGTTCGAACATACTTTTAAACATCAAAACATCACTCGAGTCAAACTCGAGTCCCGGTCAATCGTGGTGGAAGAGCTGCCGGAAATGCTAATTGGAGCTGGAAAATGGATGAAGGCCGGAAATGGAGATGCTAATCGGCAAGGAAGGTGGCTGTTGGAGAGCTGCTGGTCGGAACCGATCGGAGGGAAATCCCAACTCCAATTGGTCGTAGGCGGTGGAAATGGCGCTGCTGACGGTTTGATGGAGAAGGCGGCGTCGTTCGGTGTGGTGGCTACTGACGGTGGAAGGAGTGATGGAGGAGACTGTCGGTCACTAGAGATTGGAGGGGATCTTCTTCCCTCTCCGGCAACCGGCGAGGAAAGGGCTGAGCACGGTGGAAGAAGGCGGCGTCGGGTGCGTGCGAAGAGGAAGAAGCTGCCGACTGATTTTTTTGTCCCGATGAAGGAGAATTAAGTGGATTTTTGTAGCCGTCCGATTGAATGCCATCAAATCCCAACCATCCAATTGAAGCTAGGGTTTAATTATTTTCATTAATCCATTAAGCTAGTTGTGCATCCAACGGTTGAGAATTCTCTAACTTTGAATGGATGGATCTGATCCATCCGAAGGGATAATCACGATCGGTCGAATCTGGATGAAGGGCTCAGATGTACAGATCAATATGTATGGATCGGATCTCTCCAGATCTGGGTAAATGACTCAGAATCAAGCCGCTTTCATCGGACGGTCGATATCGCTCAGATCTGATCTCTTGATTAAATTGCCCTCGATCATGATAAAAGGTCCAGATTGATCCAGCTTAAAATATCCTTCTAGCCCTAGATGAAGTCATATTTGATCCAACTCGAGTCTAATCCATTGGCTCATCTCGATCTCCTACGATTAAGATGTAAAATTTGCATATAAGTCCAAAAATTAAGAGAATTTATAATAAGGTCCAAAAATATATCCAACTCATAAAACATATAAACAATCGATAAATAAACACATGAGTGGATTAAAACAATGATATTAATGACCAAAATAACCTAACAAAATGGTAGTTATTAGGCGCATTTCAGCAAAGTCGTCTATCATGGCGCATCTCGGCAAAGTCACCTATCACGGTGTATTTCAGCAAAGTCGTTTATCACGGCACATCTCGACAAAGTCGCCTATCATAGTGCATATATTTCAAAGTCACTTCTTACTGCGCATTCCTATGGGTCCCTTATTATAGGGTGTTATAAAAGCTCTTATTGTGGTTCATCACGATTCTTAGCTCTTAAGTAGTGCCTACTATCGCCTATCACGGCACGATTTATTTCCTTATATTTCTTGGTGCTTTGGAAAAATTGAGATATCCGATCATTTCTTCGAACAAAGGTATGCAATAACAGTTATACTTGGCAAAATACTTATTACATTAAAGATTAGTACATTCAGTACAAGTATTCAAAACTACCGAAAGAAAGAAAAACAACCGAAGTACTATGACTAGCTACAGGAAATAAAAACTAGTTATTTGAGAAGTCCACCGAGTGCCGAGTCAGGAGTCTCATCGATTAAGCGTTGGAGATCCAAGAAGTCGATAATGACTCCTTTAGGAGGGTACCCGACTTTCTTGAAGTGCTAGATCGCACCCTCGTATCCTATATCTAGGAGGTCAACGGTGCGCTCCCCTAGGATGTCAGAAAATTCCTCGGAAGACAGGAAAGCCTTCTTCCAGTTTTCCCATCGACCCTCTTCTCCAGCTCGGTAAGAGGCTAATTCAGCCTTAGCAGTCTCGGCTTGGGCTGCTAACTCCTCTTGCCGAGCTGCTTCTAGGGCCGCTTGGGTTACTCGAGTTTGCTCGGCCTCGAGCAACCTTGCTCACATCCTCTCCACTTTTGTAGCTTGTGCTCGAAGTTCTTCTACTTCGGCCGCTTGGAGTCGTAGGCGCTCGATCTCTCGGGCTTGACTCCGCGGATCATCTTCGTAGTGGAGGGACTTTGATCGGTATACGGTCATCTCTGTTGGGTTTCCCTAGCACCAATGTTAGTGTGTGTTCGAACACGTTTCGTAAACATGCACACAGCGAAAGAAAAAATAAGTAATAAACTAATTTATTATAACACACACACCACACACATGCAAGGATAAAACAAGTGTAGACATAATCTTCATTTCAAATTTTGCAATAAAAGAAAACTTATATTAGGTATACTTGACAGATTATGTGAAGCGGAAATGACATCAACCTTAGCGACCCTTGTAAGTTTCGCCTCTATCCGTATCCACACCGAGTATCGTCGAGATAAATTCAATAAGCTATGAGCCCCGTCTTCACACGAGATACTAGTCTTGTATCGAAGACGTTGTGATCCGAGAGATGATCACAATTCGAATCCAAAAATGAGTTTCGCAAACTCGCTTCTTGAAAGCAGTTTTCGTCAACCAATTGACAAAACTTCAATCCTCCACTAAAGAGGATTTTTCGGAGATCCAATCCTCGGCAAGGAGGTTGCTGTCGGAGTTCCAAATGCCGACTAAACGACACTCTCATTGCAAAGGACACAAGTTGTCCAAGAGGGAAGCTTGGTGGAGGAGGTGGCCGGCCAAACTAGTGGTCGGCGGCAGCCATGTGGCCGGCAGCTGGGGGTGGCCGGCGGCTGAGCTTGCTGGTCGATGGTGGCGACGACTTGGTGGCTGGCCGGCGGCTGGAGGAGGTGGCGACCAAACAACTTTGGGCGACACCAAGGGTTTGGGCAGCACACAAGGGAGAAGAGGAGAAAAGAAAAACTAGGGTTTCAAAAACCTAAGTCGATCAAACGAACGAACACAGGTTATCTCTCAACCCCATTATTTATAGAGAACGTATCTCTTATCTATTAAGAGGCTTTTTCTCAAGAACTTTTCTCTAAAGTCTTTTCTCAAAAAACCTTTTCTCAAAGGGTTATTGGTTCACAATCAAAACCCGTTAACCCGCTCCATTAACTTAAGTTAAAATAAACCAAACTGCGTTGGTCTATTTTAAGTTAAAACAAATCAAACCAATTTTGGTTCATTCATTTAAAACAAACCAAACCACTTTGGTTTATTTTAACCGTTGGATTAGAACCAAACCAATTTGATTCATCCATCATGTCTTCATAAGACTCGGCCCATCCTTGCTTCCGATGCGACTGAAACAATTTTATGCTCGCTCTTATTTTGGTACAACCAAACCAAGTCTCTCGATCCGAGAATCTCATTCTCAAACTTGTTTTAAATCCCGGATAACACTCGTAGTGCATGTAACCAAATAGGTTCCCGATATGTTGGTCGCCTATAATTAACCATTAATTATGAGACGATCATGAGTGACACCTAGTAGTACATCATGATCCTCAATTAATCGAAAAATCAACGGTTGACTCTAGAACAACTTCTGAAACCTTTTAGCAGCTACAGTGAGTCATGCCCCGTTTTCTTCACTCATCTTATACCCACTTGGTTCAGGACATGGTCCATTGTGTTAGTCCTCACTAGGTTGACCATGTCACACCTAACCCAAGTATTACTTCCTCGTCCTCCGGATTACAGTTTCTTGCACATGTATCCAAGAGTATCATACTCTAAACATGTAATATTTTGGCCAAAGACTTTAGTAACAATCCGACGAGAGGCCATAAGATATACATCTCCTCGTAAGGAGTGGTGAATCCTCTGTAGGCTATTCAAACACCTTCAATCACTTCGACTTATAACCAATCATCCCGGGTCCACATCTCTTCGGAGATGCTTGCTTAAGATGTCAAAACATAAATCTTCATGACCAAGATGACTTGAATATCGCAAGTCAAAGGAACATCACACTTAAGCTGCAGTAAAAACTTCATTGACATATCCATATATGCAGTGAACCATATAAAGTCTTACAGCTAGTCACTCCAATGAACTAGTTACCATAACTAGCATCCACGGCTAATTCCGGACATCCCAATGTCTCCAGCCAGTGAGAAACTACTGGTTGGATAAACCAAAGAGTATAACTCGTGCTAGTCTCAACAGAATTGATGATGTCCGAATGCATCAATTCATCGACTAGGGATAATTCCAATATATTACAATTATACATGTAGAGATACTCACTAGTTGTTATTCAATCACAAATTCTCTCATGCTGTGAATCACATTACAGAGATTCAGTAAATGAGTTTAAGATCCAATCAAATATATGAAAACATGTATACTCAAATAGTAAATCCTCATTTATCAAATAAATGGTACAACCATAAGGCGATTGTCTTAGGACACCTCTCATATATAACTAACAGTCTCAGCTTGGGCCATCCCAAGCTCCGTCTCTTTATCTTGGAACTGAGCCGAGATTGCCGCCACTTGGGCCCGCATCCCCTGAAATGTGGTGGTCATGGGGGGGGACGGGTCATCAACTCTAGGTGGTACCCACAGAACTGCAAGACAATTAAGTTGGTTAATCAGAGTTAAAAAAAAATTTACTTACTTGCACCAAGTGGACATTCATAGTGTCGCAAAGGGCAGGTACGAATTTGTCCTTTGCAGACAATTCGATCACCTTATGGATTTCCCTGGGGACTACCTTGGCACGAGGCAGACGACTCAGGAGGGGGAGCGGGAGCCTTTGGGTATGACTCTACGGGAGGTGGTGTCGGACTGCCGAATGGTCTGGCATTACTCGGCCCAGCCAAGTCATGAGGACTTGGGCTAGGGGACATGTGAGAGGGACTCCCTTCGAATGAGGAGATGATCACTCGACTCCTCTTCCAGCTCTGACGCAGCTCCTCAGAATCCTCTGAGCTGATCGGCTCGGCCACCATAGACGGTCGAGGTGGGGGGAGTTGATCCGAGCTGGCCTCGTCTAGTGTCTCGGCAGGAGCTTCCGGAGGGGCAATCATCTGTGCCCTCTTCCATTTCATCCGCTTATTTATGGAAGCCCTCAGCATAACTTCGGTTGCGAAACAACACAAGACAAGTTAGATATTAGTAAAGAAAAAGAGACAAGTCAAGGTTGTTACCTAAGGACCCACTCAATTCGACCTCTATCGGGCTAAGGCCGAAGTGATACAGTAGTCCTTCCTCTAGAAGGACATTGACATTGAAGCTCGGGTCGGATAGGACTTTGGCTATTTCTCGGCAAGTGGCCGATTTCTTAAAACTCCTCAGAGAGAGAGAGTAGGTGGTAGGTCGAGCTGCCAGTCACTCGACCAAGAGAAAGAGGAAGCTGGTTTTACATACAAATATCGGGTCTTCTAATGCTTGTGGGAGGTAATGAGTTGGGATAAGAATTTGACTTCTCGGCACGCCACGTCGTGAAGAAGAAGACCCCAACTTCTTTCCGTTTTGGAATGAAGTAATAATGAAATGATTCGGCAGATAAAGGAATGTGGTAGAAAAGGAAAATAATGATAAAATCGTTAATAAGACTAAAAGAGTTCGGAGCCATTTGTTGCAAAGGTATGCGAAGTGAGGAGACAGCTTGGCATAGAAGGGGTGAATAGGAAAACGAAGATCAATCGTCAGTTGGTCATGAAAGAAGATTGTAAAGCCTTCTGGCGGCTCATGGGGACACTGGTCTCGTTGAGGAGCCCTAAGTCTATGGGTAAGGGGGATGTGAAAGGCTACCCTAATCTCACGGCGATCATCAGAAGTGATGACGCTACGGGTCCTAAAAAACCACAGACTAGAGGTCTCGCCCATCAAAAAAAGAGGAAGGAAAGGACTTACAAGGAAGATGACATGCTGGAGTGAGACAAAAGGGGGAGATCGTCGAAGAAGACGGAGGAGGGAAATCGCTGAAGGAGACTGCACTGGAGAAATCGTGAGGGGTAGATGGTGCGTCCTAGAGTTCGTATAAAGAGGGGTCATGTCGGTTTGCCTCTCGATGGACCAATTTAAGGCTTCGAAGAACACGTGGCGACTCGTGGTGAAGCCTTAGGAAATGAGGCAATCATATCAAATCTGCGCATTAATGATCTGTCTTTAAAGATGGATCTCGACCGTTTCCGAGGATGTACTTCAAGCGCCCTCCCCCATTCTCACCTTAATGGGGTGAAAAAGGCGCGATCACCTGACCCAAAAAAGCATTCCGGCTAGTCTGGTCAATCATGTTGTGTATGTTTTTCGACTAGACTTTGGGGAATGCCTATGATATCGGTTAAAACTGACCTAGGATTGAAACACGAATTGTCTCACCCATTGGCCTCAACCCTATGATCGTCTAAAAATTATATCTTGGCCTGGCCGAATGACAGAAGTATTATATCTCGGTCTGATCGAATGACAGAAGTATTATATCTCGGTCTGGCCGAATGATAGAAGTATTATATCTCGTCCTGGCCGAATGACAGAAGTATTATATCTCGACAAGCTCAGTGACGTGATGGTCGTTAAAATCAAGATGTCCAATGAGGCATCCTCTGTCAAAGGCTCCCACTCGACAAGAAAATATATGCCCATGTCTACCTTTATGGAATTCTGTCTCCCATCAACCATGCGAAGGACATTAATTGCGCTCTATACGCCTGCGACATTTATGAAGGTAACACCCCTATTACTCCTAAAAATGACAGGTCATCACTTCAAAAAGTCATGCTGCCCATACCGTCCATACCGCTCCGTAGGGAGGAACCTACCTATATAAAGGTAACTAGAGGAAAAGGTTGAGGAGATTTTTTGAACTCTTGCTCTTTGCATTCGTTATCTTTTTTTTTCTCCCTACTACATCCTTAACTTGAGCGTCGAAGGGGTTTGACCGAGATCTCTCTCGGCGTCCTTAACCGCTTTTTCTTCATAGTGCTCTTCTCGGTCAACCGTGATACGCCTTTTGGCCTCGCCCGAGACGCCTTCACATCCAGCCGAATCAACGAACCCGCCTTTGCTCCATATCCTCAGCCGTGTCGGCCAACAAGCTACGTCATCAACTACAAGCCTTGTTCGCCATTGGACACCTCGATATCTTTGTCTCAGTTGAAACATGGATATTTAATTTCAAAGATAATATATTAAATGAATGACAATCAATTACTATTCTGATTCTTTGAAAGTATAAATTTTACTTTATAATTGAACACAAGCAGTAAAAAAATACACTGAATGTAATTTTTTTTTATAACGTAGTAGAATTTAATACTCAAGGAATCAATACTATGAAAATGAAAATAAATAAATAATAATGTTATAATAAAAGTAAAAAAGGATAAACGAATTATATATATTTTAATTTTCTATATCTAAGGAAATACATTAGCAATTTAAATAAGTATAAAAAAATTATATTTATTATTTTAAGAAATTATATAATTTTTATTAAAAAAAACATGAATCGTAACTGTCCCATAATGTGAATGGCCATTTTTAATTAATTTTTGAAAATTTATCCACTACCCATAATTAGTTGTTTTGTAAAAAAGATCCGACTAAATCTATAGATTCTCAGAACGACCGGCCATTTGATTGATTTTTGTCATTGGTAACCGGTCTAATCGGTTATCATCGTTATATTCTAGGATGTTATCCCAACGAAAATAACATAATTAGTGATGACTAAAATTTATTGATGTTTATAAAAATGATATGGAATGATTCGGAAAGAGATCTAAATTTTTTTTTCTGGATTTAAATGATTTATACGTATCTTGGCCATCACATCAAGATCTATAGAATTTTTCATGATTTATCTTCTTTGTAATAATCGTAGAACAGATTGATGAAAACAATTAATTTGACGATTCTAATTTTGTACATAAGGATATTTTAGAATTTGAATAGATTGGATTTGTGTTGAGATTTTTTTCCTTGACTAAATTTGTAATTTTACAAAACTTCTGGCCATAAATTGAATCTCGTTGCAGTTAACCAAGTTAGCTACACAAACCGCGCCAACATTAGATTTTTTTTTTTAAATTCAGATTTTCAGATCTCGTAGGTATTTGAATTGATTGAAAGTTAGATCACGTTGAAGTAAAAAAAAATTGTATTAGACTGACAAATTGATATAAATAAATAAAAAAAAATGAGTTGCTTTTGAGGAGGCCATGAGATAAAATTTGAAAAGTGCGGTGAGTTTCGAATGTTCAAGGATCTGATTTTAAAATTTGAATTTGGAATTTGAAGGAGTGAAATTTAGAAAATGGACTCTAATTTTTATTGAAAAAATTAAAAATTAAATCCACTTATGAAATTTTTTTTTTATCCCCAGGACCTCAACAGCTGCAAGGAAATATATAAGACCGATGGGTGGGGGACAGTGAACTCCGGTGAAATTGGACCAGTTTGGCAGGTTAAGTTGAATGCGCAGGCGCAATTTAGTAACTGGAATTGAAAGCGATGAAATCCAAATAATTCCACGATTCCCTGTTTGTGGTCTCATCCCACTTCCAAGTTCCAATTCCATTAGACCGGGGGTAATCATTGATCCGGCTCCGGCAGCCCGTAGGCCGTAAGGGCAATGTGAACCGGATTGAATTGTTGCCTCGCCAAAAGCTGCCACTTGCCACGCCACCATGATTGCTGCACCACTGCCTTCAAGGCTCACCAACCCCACCCGACTGTGGCTCGCTCGACTCGGCAGCTGCAGTAAGCCATTGTTGAAAGGCAGCTAGCTTCATTTATGACTTCTTCTGCACTCGCCAGTTTCATCATTCCACAAAGCAAGAATCTTTCTTCAGCAGATGAGCTTTTGGAACATGAGAAGCTTCAGGTCTCTGGATCTCTCCCTCAGGCTCACCGTTCTCCCCCTCACTGTCGCCTCCCTGTGGCTCATGGCCACCGACAAGCAAGCCAGCGACGCCTACGGCAAGGCGGAGTTCAGTAACATCTCCGGGTTCAAGTCAGTATCAAATCGATCGCCCTTCCTTGCTTCTGCTTCTGCTTCTGCTTGCTTTTCCTTGATGCTTTGTGAACGACGTTGCGCAGGTATTTGGTTTTCATGAACGCCATCGCCTTTACCTACGCCGCTGCCTCTGTTCTCGTCTTCTGCCTTGGCCGCTTTGACGATCACTGGCTCTTCTTCGTCCTGATCAGGTCATGCTCATAAACTAAACCGAGTGATCCACCGAGGACAGTCCTTGTGATGACTGCTATGACCTTGCTGACGGATTTGCTGCAGGCTGTGGCTTATCTAATGGTGACGTCAGGAGCAGCGGCAACGGAGGTGGTGTACTTGGCGTACAAGGGGGACGAGAGGGCCTCATGGAGCGAAGCCTGTAGTTACTACGGTGAGTTCTGCAACAAGGCCAAGGTGTCACTGAGCTTGCACATGGTGGCCTTTGCCTGCTTCATGGCTCTGTCTCTGGCTTCAGCTTATAGAGTGTTCTGCAAGTTTGAGGCTCCTCGTCCTCCTCCTCCTGCTTCTTCTTCCAACTCCAAAGCCGGAGAGGAACAGGTGGAATAGGGTCAGCATGCATCTGTTTTAGACTCGATGGAATATGCAAATTAAATATTACAAAATCCTGTGTTTCAGTTCGTGAGGAGATTAGGATCATTGTTACTCATGTAAATTAACTTTAGTTATTTCCCTTCGATGGTGAGTAGTAATTGATCTGAAGATCATGAACACACTGTATACTCTGGAAAAGCATCCCTTAGTATTCCGTGATATTATAAATTATGGTTTAACCATCTATTGTTCCTTTTTCAGATGAAAGGAGCAAAGAGTTAATGGGTGTTGATTTGTTTGGGACTCTTGAGTTTTAGCATGATAAGACTATGTAATCAGTTTCTTAGAGCCCAATGCGAGCGATTAAATCGATTAATTCATTGGTCCCAATTCTCCAGTTGGAGTAAGTGAAAAATCAAGTTAAATTGGAGTTCTTCTATGGATTTAGTCAAACTGAATTAGTTTCTGATGTAACCCGGTGACTCAGATAGCTTTAGGCAATTAAAATGTCTTAACTCCAGTCTTTTCTGTGATGCCTATCTCTCAGAATTTGAAGATGACAGCAACTTGGTTGCCATTTCCTATTTGCTCCTTGGTCATAAACATTTCAAGAATAGAAACGTTCGCATCAGCGTGCCATAGAGGTTATTGCATACAAATAAATAAGAAGGTAAGATGGATTGTGTCAAACTTGGAGGGCTTAAGAAAACATGTTCCTCTTTATTCATTATTGTTTCCGATCGTTCAGTTTTACTTAACATAGCAGAGTTATTGGTTCTCATTAAACTTCTTGTGATTCCCAACGTTCCTTTGAATTGTGATAGATGAATTTGTATATTGATTTATCTGTATATTACTTTTGTACCTTTACATGTTTGATTGCATTGATGCATTTGAGTCTTCCATACCGCTCTTGACAAATGGTTGGCAGAATATTTGTTTACCATCAGTTGGATGATGGTGTAAATATGTTTTATTTATTTATTTCTAGGAATCTTCATGTAAGCTAGACCATGGAACAATTTATCCTAGGAAAATTGCCTCTTGTTCCCAGCTAAGAAGGATCGGAGCTGCTAAAATCAGGAATATTTCTAATATTTTACATTCGTATATGTAAAGATAAAAGGAAGCTACGAAGGGTTACTCTAAGGGACGATTAGCTTGAATGTCAACAAGGTTTCAAAATAATCCCTAACCTTTTCTTACTAATGGCTTCGAGCATCATGGGTGTGAGCATAGGTCCACGCCTCACCAATTCGTATCTCACTCAAACCTTGCTACGCTCAAAAAGCTTTCCATTTGTTCCTATGGGGATGACGCATTGGTTGGGACAGGGCAGCATTTGCGAAAGGAGCACAGATCGATTTCGGAGAAGAATTTAAAATTTCTCTATGACGTCAGATGATTCTCTTTTGTTTTGGTCAATTGCATCAAAGATAAAGGTCCTCCGTGATTTATCTCTCTCATAATGACAATGAAACAGATCGATAAAGACTGCTAGGTTGATGATTCTAATTTTTTTGCAAAGAACTTTCCATTTATCTTTCATGGTCCATGCTATCCCACCAATTGTCTCGATTGGATTTCCTCATCTCTTGCAAGTGATAACGAGGAGCATTATGATGTCGTCCACAATTGTGGACATTGAGAAGGTGAGTTGACGGTAACCGTCTCTTTCAACCTCTTGGACAATTTATTACCATAACGTTGGATTCGCTTAATTAGACCATTTGCGTATCTCTTTTAGTTGTATACCCTCTTGTTGGTTGTCTTATTCCAATGTATTTTTTTTAATAATTCATTATATCCAGACTCATAAATTTGAAGTACAATAATAGAAATTGATTTTCAAGTTGAAATTCGAATATTTATTTATTTGAATGTTTTACCACTGTGATATCCGCGGGTAAAAATTGAATTGTTTTACCCAACTTCAAGGTGTTCTTGGTGTTTCGCCTTAACTTAACACCTCATTTGTCAATAGAAGTACCACTAATTATTGCACGTTAGGTACCACAGGTTGTCTCCTTAAATCCTAAAAATTAAAGTATGAATATCTCCACCACCGGACATCCAGCCCGGCCATACCTCCGTCACTGTTCAACATCGTTGGATTCTGATTGAATCTTAATTGAAATCTGATTCAATTGGGGTTGCGACATCAAGATGCGTCACAATCGTAATTTGATCAAATTATGGAAGAAAGTCATTGTTGGAATTCCATTGCTATCGACGGCGATGCCACGAGAAGGACGACCCAGATGACTCTAATGACTTCAAGGATTGGGTATAGTATGCATATGTTGACGAGGAGCGCCGCGAGAGAGATCAAACAGGATGATACTATACATTTCCAATTATTATACATTCCGCATGATCGAACGGTGGATCTACAGTGACGTACGTGGTTCGGAGCATCAGTTACACAACATATCAAAATACTATATATAGAGAGAGAGTTTTGATCTTTTGTGTACACTTTGTGTGCACCCGTGAATGCAAAGGTGTTTTCGACGCGCGTTGTTATTTCGATAAACACTATATAGCCAATCTCTTAAACCTATCGGGGTTGCCGCTGTCGCCATCGGAGCAACGACGCTCGGCGAAATCACTTTTGGATTTACGGGTGCATATGAAAGGTGCACATCATATTAAAACTATATATATATATATATATATATATATATATATATATATATATATATATATATATATATATATATATATATATATATATATATATATTCGATCGATCGTATTTAATTGTGCAACCTTCTGATCAAATTCAAATTGAAATTTGGCTACCCAACTACGAGTCGAACAACGGGAATGAGTTCTAAGCAAGCATTATGCATTCTTCATTACCGTATTTGCTTGGTCACGCACAACCGCGCACGAAGCCATCGCATAGGATATCAATTCCGTGTGTATGTGTGTGTGTCTATATATATATAGTGAAACTTCATACGTATAATACTTATAACAATCATAATGGGTGAAAAATACTTATAAAATAAAATATCCATAAAATAATGAGATCGATACAAAATTCAAAACCATTGATAACTTCAATGTTTTTGACATATTTTGTATCAACTTCTTTAATGTGACTTCTATCAAAAGATAGACTACACCAAAGTTTTTTGAAATATTTTTGAAATATTTTTAAAATCTTATATTTAACCATGGTCTATGGGCTTAATGCACATGATTTGTACATAAACTTTTCTCATGATTCATCCCTGGTATAAGATGAGTTTGAGTTCATCTAGATGCAAGAACTATGTACCATAAACTTAACTCATTTCCTAACACCTCACATGTGTCTAGGGTGTATCAATACATACATATGTCAATGTGATGTGAGATGTGAATTTTGTTCATCCTAAACTAAGGTCTCATGTATTTTCTAAGGCAATACTATTTGATTCTCTTATACATGGGACTTCAAATCATGTCATTTGTCCTTAAATCAATTTTCATTAATCCTAAATGCATGACTGTTGATTATGACATAAATGATAGCATAAATAAATATGTGTTAATAATCATAATGTTATGACATTAAATATAAACCTAAATATTCATGACATAAAAACCTAAATATTCATGACATAAAAATCTTAAACCTAAGCATTATCATGACATATAAAACGATAAAATGAAATATGATGTCATGACATGACATATGACACACAAATCATGGCAAATAAAATATAAAAGTATAATAATACCTAGCTTTTAGTATTAATTGTCATTTATTATGATTAAGTTCATTTTATCATATTATCACTTATCCTAAGTGTGTCAAAAATCCAAAATCACATACCATGACCTCTAACTCTTAATTGTGCCAATTTGATCAATTTTTTATAGTTCTCAAAATATATTGGCACATCCTAAAATCCTTTAGGATTAAATTTCAACCTCTATTTCCATGGTATCACATAACCTTGAAAATAACCTAAAATGTCAACTTTGCTATGGTTGAGTTAATTACCCATCCATTCAAGGTTGACACAACCTAACCCATTTAACGTGAATCGATCATGCTCCTAGGAATCCAATATCTATTGGAGCTCCTTGGGTTTACTAGGCATTCCTTAGGGATAACTTCCCTAGATACCCTCCTAATGACCCTTCTAAACTTAGAAGTCTTGGTCATTGTGGTCTTGCCTAGGTTAACTCTAAGGGTGACTCCCCTTGTAACCTTCTTAGTGGCCTCCCTAGGTTTCATGAAAACTTTGGCCACTAGACACTTACCATGGTTACCCTTAGGGATGACTTCCCTAGTAACCTTGGTCTTCCTAGACCTAGATTGAGTTCCATAATCGAATGGAACATGGTGATAGGTAGGCTTATCTACCTTGGACCTAAGCTTATGGCTAAAGCATTTCTTGCCCATAGATGAGTCTTGCCTCCTAGACCCTAGGTTTTGACTCATTGATCCTAAATTTTGACCATTTGACCTTTGAATTTGATTTTGTATTTTTCTAATGTCCTTCTCTAATTTCTCAAGCCTTGACTTCAAGACTTGATTTTCCAACTCTAATTGTTCAATCTTTGAATTTTCATTTAGTCTTTAGGCATGGTTCTTCATTTTAGGCATATGACTACCCTTCTTAGGGTTCATGCCTAAATGCTCCTCTACCTTTCTAATAGTTTTCCTAGGTAGAATTTTTCTAGGATTATTAGTCCCAAATTTCTCCTTAGTTCTAAAATTATCACTCTTAGCACCTAAATAAAAATATTTGTTTTTAGCATGCTCCTTATGATTATGCACAATTGCAAGGGTATTAAAATTATTTTTAGCATGCTTTTGCCTATTACTTAAAGAATGAGCATTATTTAAATTTATCTTAGAGTTTGCTTTAGAAGTTCCTCTTAAATTTGATGCTCCTTCTTCACCCTTGCTAGGCTTCCTCCCCCTTGGGCATTAACTTCTATAATGCCCTCTTTGATTGCACTTGAAGTAAATTACATGCTCCTTACTTTTTCTAGTGGGGACACCGACATCCTTAACCTTTGATGTCGGTTGAGCCTTCTTGACCTTCTTAGAGCACTTGCTCTTGTATTGCTCATATTCCCTACACTCAAAACACATAATATGATTTTTATTATTTATTAAGGTACTTGAGTTACCTAGGTCAATGGTGGTGGAAGTCTCTTGATCTTTTTCATCACTTCTTCCGGAGGTGGAGCCTACTTCTTGATCTTGCTCCAGAGTGGAAATTCTCTCCCCTCCCCCTCTCAATCCTATAGGTGGAGGCTTTTTCAATTTCTTCCACTTCTTCCTCAGATGTCGAACACCTCTCGACCTCCGAATCCTCACTTTCTTATGAGGATGAACTTTCTTCTTCGGGTTCTCTCTCTACTTGAGCCATGGATGGTTCTTCATGGAGCTTGGCCAATTTATCTCATAACTCCTTGGCATCTTGAAATTCACCTAACCTAGACACGACATCGTTAGATAATGAATTTAATATCAATTGTGTTACCTTATTGTTTCTTTCGAAGGCTTGGACTTGCTCTTCGGTCCATCTCTTCTTCTTGAGGTTTTCGCCTTTTGGACCTCTTGGAAGTTCGAATCCCTTCACTAGGATCATCCAATCTTTAAAGTCCATCATGAAGAAAGTTCTCCATCCATGCCCTCCATTGCTCAAAACCTTCTTGCCCATAGAAGGTGTATGGAATTGGCGTGTTGATGTCCCACCCAAAACCATCATTTGGCAACTCCATCCTCTAGCACATTTTGCTCTCGATTGTTAATATGTAGAAGAGCTCCTTGCTATGATACCAATTATAGGAATTTCAGTGAGCGCTAGAGGGGGGGGGGGGGGTGAATGGCGCGTTCGTTCGTCGATGGAATTTGTTCGCGTTTATCTACAAGACTTGTTATGCGCGGCGGAAATAATAATAAAGCAATAACAAAAAGTGACAATCACAAACACAAGACAACAATATAACATAGTTCGGAACCTTAGGGTTCCTACTCTATGGGTTGAGCTCAAACGAGCCCTAGCGATGCCAAACACCACTAATCAATAACACTCCTTCTCGGAAAATACTTTGGAGGTGGAGAAAACCTCTTACAATCGATTACAAAAGTAATTCAATAATAAAACAATCAATTACAAATGAAATACAATAAAAGATGTAAAGAAAACTTTACAAAAACTCTTTTGAATGTTTGCTTGTCGACCACCTTGGACTAGCCTTAAAAGACTGGAAAGTATTAGTGCAATCGACCCAAGTCACGATTAACCATACTTGAGTTGGACTCGAGTAGTGTTTTGATATTTAATAATATTTTGGAGAGATTGTTGGTGCAATCGATCCGAGTCATAATTGATCGTACACGAGTTTGACTCGAGTGGTATTTTGATGTTTGACGATGGTTTGATCATTGTTTGACTATATGGTTAACATGAGGTTGACCATATGATGGAGAAGTCCAAGTCTTGTGTACTTGGCAATGGGAAAGTCCAAGTCATGGGTATTTTGCATGGAAAGTCCAAGCATGGGTCTTGGCAAGGGAAAGTCCAAGCTTGAGTCTTGACAATTGGAAAGTCCAACATGGGTTGGCATGGAAAGTCCAAGCATGGGTCTTGGCAAGGGAAAGTCCAAGCTTGAGTCTTGGAAAATGGAAAGTCCAACATGGGTTGACAAGGGAAGTCCAAGGGTTGATATTAGTGGCGTAAAGCCCAAGGCTGGAGTCTTGACAACATAAGTCCAATGGTTGACGGCGTAAAGTCCAAGCGATAGTCTTGGCAGTATAAGCCCAATGTGCCTTGGCGGGATAGACCAACTTAGCATGACAATAGCCGATTGAAGCACTAGAAGGCTAGCGTATAGATGAACAAGTCATGGATGACTTGAAGGAATCCAATAGGCGTGAGGCTGATGGAGGTGGCTAGAATAATTAGGTCTAGGATAAGGGTGATCTAGCAAGTATGAGGGCATTATACTTGGGGTTAAATCTTATGTTTGAGGTTAACAGTCGACTGGGGCTTTGGACCAGTCGACTGGTCAAGTGTTTTGACACTTGGCAGCCGAGTCGACTTACAGCAGTCGATTGAGATTATGGTCAGTCAAACTACTCGGACTCGACCGTGTTCGATCAGAAGAAATAGCCCGGCAATGCGCCGAAATTAGGAAATCAACTTATGGTTGAGCAATGATCGCCATGGATGGCAGCCAAGCTTGGTCGGGTTACGAGAACAAAATGTTCTAGTCGATCGTCACGGCCACGACTCGATAATCAATCGCTAGTGTATCCATTGGAACTTATCCAACGTGAATTAAGTCGTTGTCTCACAACGGCTATAGGAGCAATCGACTGATGGTCACGATCAATCGACTGCTAGGCAGAATCTAGCCCGAGGTGAAGCTTTAAAAGGGGCTCGTGGAGGAGGATTTGGCTAAGGTGCCTTGAGGCAATCGGACCTTCAAGACTCTTCTCAAGCAATCAAAGATCAAGCAATCAAAAGCTCTTTGTAAAGTTTTCTTTACTTGTATTTTAGTGTATTTGCTTGTATTTGTGTTGTACTACTTTTGTAATCATTGTAAGAGGTTTCTCTGCCTCCGACTTATTGTCGAGGAGTATTTGTGATTATTAGTGGTATTTGGCATCGCTAGAGATCGTTCGAGCCCAACCTGTGGAGTAGAAATCTTGAGGTTTCGAACCACGTTATATCTTGGTGTATTGGTCTTGTGATTGCCATGTTTTATTCTTGTTATTATTATTTCCGCTGCACTAACACGATTTGTAAAAACGAACGAATAATTTCCATCTTCATCAACCAACACGCTATTAACCCCCCCCCCCTAGCGACGGTTAATTCCGAACAAGTGGTATCAGAGCGAGGCTGCTCTTCAAGATTTAACAACTAAGGGAGCACGCTAGAGGGAAGAAGAAGATGGATTTTCAAGAGAAATTGGGTGACGACATCAACATTCCACCGTCCTTCGACCGCGAAGATTTCGCATATTGGAAAGGTAGAATGATGCATTTTCTTATGTGCGATTTTGATAATTGGATTAGTGTCATAGTAGGTTTCAATACTCCAAAGGACGAAGAAGGAAGAAAACTCAAGAAGAAGAATTGGAGACAAGAGCAACTCTGATACTTCAACATAAATAATAAGGTAATTGGTATATTACTTAGCGTAATTCCTAATGATATATTGTGCAAGATAAGAGATTGTAAAGATGTCAAGGAGCTTTGGAGCAAGTTGACAAAATATCATGAAAATCCATCACTGACCCATGAAGTAGAAGAGGAGTCCAAGGATGAGTGCTCATCCTCTCAAGCTCAAGAAGAAGCAAGCACATCTTCATCTCAAGAGCTTGAGGATTCGGAGGTTGATAGGGAATCAACATCTGGATCGGAAGAGGTGAAAGAAGTGGAAGAGGCATCCACCTCTAGGATTGAGGGGGAAGAGAGACCATCCACTCCGGAGCATCAAGAAGAAGCTTCTACTTCCGGTCAAGAAGAAGAGCAAGCCCAAACTTCCATCATTGACCTAGGTAACTCAAGTAATTTAGTTAAAAATAAAAATCACATAATTTGCTTTGAGTGTAGGAAACCCGAGCACTATAAGAGCAAGTGCCCTAAGAAGGTCAAGAAAGCTCCGTTGACACCAAAAGTCAACAAGAATTCAAAGGATGTCGGAGTCCCTACTAGTAAGAGCAAGGAGCACGTGATATGCTTCAAGTGTCATCAAAGGGGACACTATCGAAGTCAATGCCCTAGGGGGAGAAAGTAAACCAAAGGGCAAGGAGGAGCCACACATGTAGGGGGAGCCTCTAAGGCAAACCCTAAGGTATATTTTAATGCACCTTCTAGTTCTAGGTTTAAAAAGTATATTTTTAGCACTCCTGCTATTACTCATGAAAAGCATGCTAGTAAAAATAGACTTTATTGCTTAGGAGCTAAACATGTTCATTTTAGAAATAAGGATAAATTTAGGACTAATAACCCTAAAACAATCTTACCTAAGGCAAGTATTAAGAAAATAAAAAATCATTTAGGCTTTAATGCTAAGAAAGATAGACATATGTCTAAGAAGAGCAAGAATACTCAAGGAAATAATGAGCCCATCAAAATAGAAAAATTGAAGTTTGAAAATCAAGCCTTGAGATCAAGACTTGAGAAGTTAGAGAAGACCGTTAAGAAGTTGCAAAATTCAATTAAAGGGTCAAATAGTCAAAACCTAGGGTGTAAGAGGCAAGAACCATCTAGGAGGTAAGGTTTGGGTCACAAGCCTATGTCCAAGAAGGCAATGTCTTCTTATCACAATATTTCATTTAATTGTGGAACTAAACCTAGGTCTAGGAAAACTAAGGTCACAAGGGGAGTCATCCTTAGTTGACCATGGTAGGTGCCTAGTGATGTGAGCAAAATATATAGGATTTTAGGAGTAGTTTTCGCTCATATCTCATTACATTTTATGTTAGTTTCATGCATATGTCACTTTGTTTTGCATGCATTTTCTATTTTCTGGTTCAGAGATCTTTTCTTTATACTTTTGTGTGCAGAATAATATTTTGTGGGGAAAAAGATGCACTTTCGGAGAAAAAGAAGGGGATTTTGCAACTAGACGCAGAAGGGGACACGGCAAGAGTGTGTGGCTACACACAACCATGTCCAAGGGGCGAAATCGGCCACCCCAGCGCCACACATGGCCTGACCATGTGGAAACACATGGCCATGTGGCAGCCTAGCAAATTGACACGACTAGGGTTTTTTCCAGATTTTGCAGCAATCCGGTGTGATGTCTATATAAGGAGAGCTCCACTCAAACCCTAGGGGGGAGGCAAGACGGCTAGAACGGCACACCAAATCCCTAAAAGGCTTAGGGAACTCGCAATGGGGAGGAAGAACACCGCCGGAGATCTGAGTTCTACACTTCAACGCCAGAGAGAATGCCACATTGGCATTGTAAATTTCTGTTCTTGCACTTTATCTATTATGTATTCGAACATGAACATGCCTTGTGTTTCTCCTCTCCTATCTATGGAGTAGTTTGTGAGCGTAGGATATGTTGCTTCAAATTGAATTCTAGTATTGAGTTTGAATTTGCAATTGGAATTAGTTTAGACCGATATCTATGTGTATTTGGTTTTCTATCTACTGTGCTTAGCCGATACGAGAGGTGACAACCCTCGTATCTAAGATTTAGAGGATTTATACGAGGAACCTAGGGGTTGGCCTCATCTTTTGTAACAGTGGTTAGAAGGATACGATACAACTGGAAACGATTCGTCGCAAGGATTAATTCAGCATCCTTGTACTGCCTATCCAATCCTTGTAAGGCAGAGATAGCTCCCAATAGATGCAGTGGCTCATCGGGAGAGTGTATGATGTCCCTTTCACAAGACCATAGTTAGACGTTTAGACAACGCCAATTGATAGCATGTTTTATGACACACAAGTAAATCAAAATCCTAGAATCCCTTTAAAAGATCTCGCAGCAAACTCCTTTCTTCCTCCGTGTGACACCGTATTGAGTAGGACCACTGATAACCCTCACATTCACAACCCTTAGAATCTAGTCCCGAACAATTACAATCCACCGAACAAATCGGTACTCGAATCTTAGTCCCTGTGGGATCGATAATCTTTTTATTACTTGACGACATTCGTGCACTTGCGGGCATTGAGCACAAGCGCGTGCTTTGAGTCCTCAACGGTCTTCGTCGCGAGATTTGAGGTCGCGTTCGCGTGCATCAAGTTTTTGGCGCCATTGCCGGGGAATGATTGATTCGATCTCGAATCAAGAAGTGGATAATTGGATTTGATTTAGGATTAGATTTATTTACTTGATTTATTTTCTTTAGTTCTAGATTTTCCATATCTATATTTAGATTTTATTTTATTTTAGCAGTAGTTTTCTATTTCCTTATTGGCTCTTTGATTTGCTTAGCTAGATTTGTTTATTTCCTGTTTCTTAGTATTAGGTAGTATTCCTATTTTTTGTGGCTCGGTTCTTCGTATACTTAGACGCTTAGGATCGGAAGGCCTGATTCCGATTGATTTAGAAATCAAACGAACCTATCATCGTCGGAGAGATGAACAAAAGAGGATGGAGGACCAAGCTGCATCCGAAGTAAATATAAGTAGCCGACCTCTGCGAAATTATGCAGCTCCTAGCGCTAAAGGATTTAGGCCGAGTATAGTTGGATCATCTATTTCGAAAAACAAAACAACTTTGAATCCAAACTACCATACGGGTCCAACAGAGTCAATTCGGGAGTCGATCAAGACCCGAACCGCACCTAGAGACATTTTGGAAATCTTCAACGATGAAGATAAATGGAGTCCTCAGACGCTGATCCGCCCGAGCCTATTCCTATTCTCATTGCGGGATAAGGCTAAGGCATGAATTCACTCCTTGCCTTCGGAAGCATTACTACATGGGAGCAATGTGAGCAAAGAGCTTTCTGAATAAATACTTCCCACCAAGCAAGACTACTCACATGCGCCATCTTATCACAAGCTCCATCGAAGGAGGGGAAGTCCTTATTCAAAGCTTGAGATCGCTACAAGGGGATACTCTACCAATGCCCTCA
Source organism: Wurfbainia villosa (assembly GCA_025175895.1). Classification (NCBI taxonomy): domain Eukaryota; kingdom Viridiplantae; phylum Streptophyta; class Magnoliopsida; order Zingiberales; family Zingiberaceae; genus Wurfbainia; species Wurfbainia villosa. Next base: position 86,464,875 of record CM045988.1, read on the forward strand.
CCACGGACTGGAAAGGTGGCCGATGATCCACATCTTCTACAATGGGATCACGTATGCCACAAAGATGTCTCTTGATTCTGCTGCAGGAGGAGCACTTATGAACAAGACTATCGAGGAAGCAGAGGAGTTGATAGAAGAGGTGGCCCAGAACCACCATCAATGGACTTCTGAACGTAGTCATCCAGCTCCTACAGCGGGAGGATATACTATCAACTCCATGGACCACCTAGCAGCAAGGATGAACGTGCTTAGCAGACGGTTCGAATCTTTAAATCCTTCCTCTGCATGTGCAACCATTGACTTTGGAGAAGGAGCAGTAGCGTATCGGGAGGACTACTGTGGAGGGAAGAGCAGCTTAGAAGACCATATTGAGCACTGCAATGCGATTGGGGACTATAATCAAAGGCCCAACAACCCGTACTCTAGTACTTACAATCTCGGATAGAGGAACCATCCGAATTTTTCCTATCGGAATAACTCGGGGAACTTCCAATCATCAAAAGGGTATGGGCAGCAACAACAACAGAAGTCTAGATTAAAATTGATGATGGAAGACTTCATTGCTACCTAAACAAAGGCCAATGAGGAATTCCATCGCCAATATCAAAAAACAGAAGAGTCACTCAGAGACTTGAAGGCCACTGTTGACGATCTTGCAAGTCACACAAGGATGTTGGAGACACAAGTGACCTAGATAGCCCAAACCATGTCGCAACCTATGGAGAGCTCTCCATCATTACTCAAGCCAAGTCAGGCTAAAGAAGGAGTGCACAGCGAGAGAGAAGCACCGAGAAACAGATTCGCCAAGGGGTGTGCTGCCATGATTTCCACTTTACCAGACTAAGCTAAAATCAAAGATAAAATTCCACTCCAGCTTGAGGACCCTGGTGAATTTGTTATCCCCTGCTCAATCTATGGGGAAAGCTTCGATGAAGCACTGTGCGACTTGGGGTCATCGGTTAGCGTGATGTCTTATGCATTTTACCTGGAGATGGGATTGGGTAGTATACAACCAACGGGCATACGGATTCGCATGACAGACGACACAATCAAGCAACCCATTGGCATGCTAGCACAGGTGCCTATGGTGATTGAAAATTTCGTTATACCCACGGATTTCATCATACTCGACACAAGACCAGATCCCCAAAATATCATCATCTTGGGAAGGCCCTTTCTGGCAACAGCGGGGGTGTGCATAGATGTTAAGGCACACCAGATCTCCTTAGAAGTAGATGGGGAGATCATCCTCTTCAGCCTATCAGCGTGTAGAGCACCCTACCTAGACTGCTTCACTTTCAGCAGAATAAAGCCGAGGCCACCAGATGTCGATTTCGAGATGGATGAATGGAGGTTCACTGAACCTCCGGAGCCAAGTTGATAATGGAGTGTAGTCGAGCTAAACGACCTTAAACAAAGCGCTTCTTGGGAGGCAATCCAAGTTTAGTTTTTAGGTTTTCCTTTGATTGTATTGCATGCATTTAGTTAATTTGAACTTTGATTTCCATTTGATTTAGCATTAGGACCAGAAGAGAACTTTGCTAGGTAAAAATAAAATCAATATTAGCTTACACGGTGAAGCATATGAGAAAATTCAGACCGTGGTGCACAAAAAGAGAGAAAAAAGGGGACACATGACCTAGCCATGTGTTTTCCCACAGCCATGCCTGGCCAACCCGAGGCACACGGTCGTGTCACGCAAGGGTTAAGAAGGGCACGTTGTGTGTTTTCGCCCCATTTGCGTCGTGTGTTTTGATTTTCTTGCCCTAGCCGTGTGGATCCTTCTTCCCCACCACCTAGAAGACTTTCCAACTCTCAAGGAAGCCTAAAAGAAGTAAGGATGAGGAGGACCAAGCAAGTGGCATCTCGATCCGGTGCTTCGGGGTGACGAGCAAGGAGAATCGACACCCCTCAAGCTCTGGAGGAGGGTAACACTCTTCCAACCCTTCTTTTTCGCAATAATGAGCATAGGGATAGATATAACATATTTTTTACTTGTAAAATCACTGCAACTAGGTATCTTGATGAAGACTTACTATAATCCCTAGGGTTGTTGGGTGACATTCAAGCCCTATTTGTAAAAATAGGGTGGGGAAAGATAATGGGGATAAGACACCCAACCTACCCTAGGATAGTTTTAGATTTTTTAAGTTCTTTAGAAGCCGAAGTTTTAACGGGTAGAGAGAGCGAAGAGGGTAGGATTACCTTTAGAATATTTAACATTGAGCATTAATGGACATTATACCAATGGAACTTATGTTTTGGCTTGGCAAGTGGGGGGGGGAGGAGAGAAGAACCCCTATTGGGTTTAACTCTCGGATCTTTTGGACCGAATTGATAGGGGATCACGCTTACGACCCTTCTAGGGCCAAAGCATCGCACCTCCAAATCCCCATTTTTCGATACCTCCACCGAATCATGGTAAGTACTATATTTGGTCGTGAGGAGAGTGATGGTGTAGTGAGAGCTAGCGAGTTGCTTTGCCTCTGGGACATGCTTCAAGAAAGGAGTAGCATCGATGTAGAGTCTCATTTCATCAGACACTTAGTGAAGATGGGCAAAGCAGCAAAAGGAGAGATTAATGTGGGGGGCCTACTTACCCACATTTTCCATAGGATGAGGTACGATTACACTGCGTTAGAGAGTATAGAGGGGAGCCCTATGATCGACCTAGGAGTGTGTATGGCGATGAAGATGATTGTAAGAGAGAGACACTCCTTATGCTTTGTAAGGAAAAACCTGTCGGCCCTTAGGCTCCCCGACCCTAATCGTACCACCATCACCACGCGCGCCAACTGGCGCTTAGACCTGATAGTGGAGTCCCTGCCATATGAGGGATTATCCATAGTGGCACTCATCTCTCCCCCTTTACATCACTCTCCCTCCAGTCCATGCATATATAGGAGCCCACCTAGTTTACGTCGACATGAGCCTACACATGCACCACCACCTTTTTCTACTTTTGAGCAGGATGCAAGTACATCGTCATATGATTTCTCAAAGTTCTGATCATGCCTCGACGATATATACACCGAACAACAAACACAGAGGCAACGATGGGAGGAGCAGAGCGCCTACACGCAGGTGGAGTTTCAAGACTTTCGGGAGCACTTTCAGCGGGCTGAGGAGTTCTACGACGAGACCCGCATCTACTTCCAAGAGGAGGCTGCTGGTGCAATCGTCCCAGGTCATGATTGATCGGACTCAAGTTTGACTCGAACAATATTTTGATGTTTGACATGAAGATTTGACATTGATGTCTGATAATATTTTGGGGAGATTGTTTATGCAATCGACCTGGGCCATAATTGACCGAACTCGAGTTTGACTCGAGGGGGATTTTGATGGTTGACTGGGGTTGACCATGTCAAGGAAAAGTCCAAGCATGGGTTGGCAAGGAAAAGTCCAAGCTTGAGTCTTAGCATTTGAAAAGTCCAAGGGTATAGTCTTGGTCACGTAAGTCCAAGGGTGTAGTCTTGGCGGTGAAAGTCCAAGGCATGAGTACTTGGCATTTGGAAAGTCCAAGGAGTGATATTGGCGGCGTAAAATCCAAGGGTGGAGTCTTGGCAGCATAAGTCCAATGGTAGGCGATGTAAAGTTCAAGGAGAGTCTTGACAGCGTAAGTTCAATATGCCTTGGCGGTGTAGACACCGTTAGCATGACATAGCCGATGGAAGCACCTGAAAGCTAGCGTATGAATGAATAAGTCATGGATGACTTGGAGGGATCCGATAAGCGTGAGGCTGACGGAGGTGGCTAGAAGGCTTAGGTCTATGCTAAGGGTGGTCTAGCAAGTATGGGGGGGCACCATACTTAGGGTAAAATCTCATGTTTGAGGTGTATCAGTCGACTAGAGTGAGTCAACTAGGGGTTTGAAGTGCCCTAGCGATCGACGCCGAGAGGTGGCGGTTGACTCGTCTCGATCGATCCGACCGGTATGGTGATCGATCGGTGCTCAAGAATGCAGTGGAGTCGGACTCAAGCTACTTTGGGGTTAACGATCAGTGAAGGCTCTATCAGTCGACTGATGTCCTATCCGTTGGATTTTTCCAGCGTGGATCATACCGTTGTCTCACTTGATGTCATCATCGATCGTGATGGTCCCGAGATCGATAAGCGAAATCCATGAGTGATTATAAAGGAAGCTCGTGGAGGAGGATTTTGAGACCGATTCTTGAGGAGTTTTGGCGATTCTTTGCAAATCGGTCTTCAAGTGCATTTCAAGCAATCACAAAGCAAGCAATCAAAAAAGCAATTGTAAAGTGTTATTTTCTTTACTTGTTGTATATTTCATTTGTATCTTGCTTGTATTTGTTTCTTACTGTTGTAAGACCATTTGTACTAGGTTTCTCCACCTCCGGATTATTCTAAAGAGTATTCATGATTAGTAGTGAGTATTTACATTGCTAGGGCTTTTAGAGCCCAATCCGTGGAGTAGGAATCATTCGGTTCCAAACCACGCTATATCATTGTGTTATCATGTTTGTATTCGTGTTATTGCTTTATTGTTATTATTCCGCTGCGCACTAACACGATTTGTAGCAAGCACGCAACGAATTCCATCGACGCATAAAAACGAGCTATTCCCCCCCCTCTAGCGGTCATCGAATTCTCAACAATTGGTATCAGAGCTAGGTTCTCTTCTACGGATTAACAACTCTGAGCCAAGACGCTAGAGGGTGAAGAGGAACAAGATGGAAATTCAAGAGAATTTGGGTTGGGACATCAACACCCCAATCCCATATGCTTTCTATGGACGAGAGGGCTTTAACCAATGAAAGGCAAGGATTGAAGACTTCTTGATGATGAGGGACTTTGAAGAATGGTCCATGTTGATGGAGGGATTTAATTATCGAAGAGGACTAAAGGGAGGCTTCCTCAAAAAGAAGAGATGGACCGAGGAGCAACTCCAACAATTCGATAAAAATAAGAAGGTAGACAAATTTATTTTTGATCTAATTTCTAATGATATCTTGTGTAGCCTAGGGGATTACATGGATGTCAAGGAGCTTTGGAGCGAATTGGCAAAATATCACGAAAATCCCGAACCGGTCCAAGAAGACTTGGAAGAGGAGGAGACCGAAGAAGAAGTTTCATCATCCTCACAAGTGAGGAGTCGAAAGTTGAGAAGGAGTCAACTTCCGGATCAGAGGAAGAAGAAGTAGAAAAGGTGAAAGAAGCCTCCACCTCTAGGATTGACGGGGAGGAAATTAGACCTTCCACACCGGAGGAACCTCAAGAAGAACCATCAACCTCCGGTCGAGAGGAAGAGGAAGCTCGGGACTCCCCTACCGTAGAAGGTAACTCAAACACACCGTTTCAAAATAAAATTCATATAATGTGTTTTGAGTGTAGAGAGTTTAGGCACTATAAGAGCAAGTGCCCAAAGAAGGTCAAGAAAAGTCCACCGGCGCCTAAAAGTCAAGAAAAGTCAAAGGATGCCGGTGTCCCCATCAAGAAGACCAAGGAGCTCATAGTATGCTTCAAATGTCGACAACCGGGACACTACCAGAGTCAATGCCCAAAGGGGGAGAAGAAGACTAAAAAGAGAGCATCACAAGTAGGGGGGGCCTCTAAAGCAAACCCTAAGGTATATCTAAATAATGCTCTTTCTTTAAATTATAGGCAAAAGCATGCTAGAAATAATTTTAATAATCTTGCTATTGTACATGAAAAGCATACTAGGAACAATGAATATTATTTAGGAGCTAAGAAGGTCAACCTTAGAAATAAGGAAAAATTTAGGACTAATGTCCCTAAAACAAATTTACCTAAAGACAAATCTAGGTCAAACAATTCCAGACCAATTCTACCTAGGGAGACAATTAGAAAGGTACAAGAGCACCTAAGTTTTAACCTCAAATGGACTAGGCATATGCCTAGGAAGAACCATGCCCAAAGATTAAATCAAGATTCAAAAATTGGGCAATTAGAAAAAGAAAATCAAGCTTTGAGGTCAAGGCTTGAGAAATTAGAGAAGACTCTTAGGAATATACAAAATCAATTTAAAAGGTCAAATGATCAAAAATCTAGGTCCAATGGTCAAAGTCAAAGACCTAGAAATCAAGAACCATCCAAGGGCAAGCTTAGGCCCAAAAAGACCTACCATAATATTCCATTTGATTATGGAACTCAAATTAGGTCTAGGAAGACCAAGGTTACTAGGGAGGTCATCCCTAAGGGTAACCAAGGTATGTGCCTAGTGGCTAGGGTTTTGAAGAAACCTAGGGAAACCACTAAGAAGGTTACAAGGGGAGTCACCCCTAGAATTAACCATGGCAAGACCCAAATGACCAAGACTAACAAGCCTAGAAGGGTCATTAGGAAGGTATCTAGGGAGGTCATCCCTAAGGAATACCTAGTAAACCCTAGGAGCTCAAATAGGTTTTGGATTCCTATGAGCGTGATCGATTCACGCTAAATGAGTTTAGGTGTGCCAACCTTGAATGGATGGGTAGTTAACCTAACCATAGTAAAGGTGACACTTTAAGTCATTTTCAAGGATATGGGTACCTTGGAAATGTGGTTTGAATTTTTATCCTAAAGGATTTTAGGATGTGCCAACATATTTTTGGGATTATGAAAATCAATAAAATTGGCACAATTGAAGTTTAGAGGTCTTAGTGTGTCATTTTGGGTTTTTGGCACACTTGGGGGATTAGTAGCAATATGGCAAAATATACTTAATTATAACAAATGGCAACAAATATTAAAATTTAGGTATTGTATACCTTATATTTTATTTGTCATGCTTGATTTGTCATATAATATGTCATGACATCATATCTATTTTTAATCATTTAATATGTCATGATCATGCTTAGGATTAAGATTAAAATGTCATGTATGCTTAAATTCCATCTTTTGTCATGACATCATGATTATGAGCATGTATTTATTTATATCATCATTAATGTCATAATCATTCATGCATTTAAGTTAATGAAAATTGATTTAAAGACTATGGCATGACTTGAAGTTTCATTTATAAAGGAATCAAGTAGGGTTGCCTTAGAAAATGCATGAGGCCTTAGTTTAAGATAAATCAAAACCCACATCTCACATCTAATTGACATGTATGTATATTGATACACTCTAGATACATGTGGGATGCTAGGATATGAGTTGAGTTCAAGGTGCATAGTTTTTGCATCTAGATGAACTCAAACTCATCTAAAATCATGTAGTGGATTATTGGAAAAGCTTATGTTCAAGTCATGTACATTAAGACCAAAGAATATGATCCAATATAAGGTTTTAAAACTATTTTAAAATCATTTTAGAAAACTTTGGTGAAGTCTATCTTTTGATGGCAATCACCATTGATGAAGTTGATATAAAGTGAGCTAAAACATTGAAGTTTTTCTTCACTTTTGAACTTTGTGTCAATTTCTCTATTTTATGGGTAAAATATTTTTCTAACATTTTTCACCCATTGTATTGCTTATAAATAATATACGTATAAATTTTCATGATTTTTCGATATACATAAAATTACTTATGCTTTTTCGAAATTCATTTCTGATAACTGAAAATCAAAATTTTTAGTTATCAGTTGACTGCCCTTGGTAGCAGTCGACTGATGGGCACGACAGTCGACTAATGCCTGATAAAGTCGACTATCAAGCTGATTTCGAGAAAAACAAGGTTGTTTAGCCCATGTTTAGCTACGGTAAAGTTCCCTAACCACTCCTAACCCTAGGATATGCTTTAGGAAGCATTATAAAGGGTGAAAATTCATTGGATATGGATTAGGAGAGTTGTTAGGGTGATGTATCAAATTTAAGGGGTTGGAAAGTTCAATGTTGAACTTTGAACCTTATTTTTGATGGTTTAGAGTTCCTATTGGCTTAGGGACTTCCCAAGGACATTGTTGGTGCAATGGTCAAGGGGGAGCAAGCCTTTAGGGGGAGGTATCCATTCCTCATGAGGGGGAGAAATGAGATTTTGAGATACCCAATTTGAAAATTGAGTGTGTAGGATTGCCTCTCTTAAGTGATATGAGACTTATCACTAGAAAGATTGTAGGCATCCTAGATATTTTTGGACCAAGGGGGAGATTGTAAGATCTCATTGGGACATGAGACATTGACATCCTTGGAGAGAACTTTTTTGATGTTAGTCAAAAAGGGAGAGAATATTTGGGAGAATTATTGGGAGAAGTTATGAGATTACCAATTTGGGATAATTGGTAAGAAGATTTGAGTTAGTGCTCTAACTCAAAGGTATGTGGTTTTGTCAAACATCAAAAAGGGAGAGATTGTTGGTGCAATCGGCCCAGGTCACGATTGACCGGACTCGAGTTTGACTCGAGCGATGTTTTGATGTTTGACATGAAGGTTTGACATTGATGTTTGACATTGATGTCTGATAATATTTTAGGGAGATTGTTTATGCAATCGACCCGGGTTATGATTGACCGAACTCGAGTTTGACTCGAGGGGGATTTTGATGATTGACTGAGGTTGACCATGTCAAGGAAAAGTCAAAGAATGAGTCTTGACATGTAAAGTCCAACATGGGTTGGCAAGGGAAAGTCCAAGCTTGAGTTTTGGCATTTAGAAAGTCTAAGGGTGTAGTCTTTGCGGTGAAAGTCCAAGTCATGAGTACTTGGCATTTGGAAAGTCCAAGGGGAGATATTGGCAGCGTAAAGTCCAAGGGTGGAGTCTCAGCAGCATAAGTCCAATGGTTGGCGACGTAAAATCCAAGCGGAGTCTTGGCAGCGTAAGTCCAATGTGCCTTGGCGGTGTAGACACCGTTAGAATGACATAACCAATGGAAGCATCTGAAGGCTAGCGTATGGATGAACAAGTCATAGATGACTTGGAGGGATCCGATAAGCGCAAGTCTGACGGAGGTGGCTAGAAAGCTTAGGTCTAGACTAAGGGTGGTCTAGCAAGTATGGGGGCACCATACTTGGGGTAAAACCTCATGTTTGAGGTGTATCAGTCGACTGAGACCTATGAGCAGTCGACTAGAGTGAGTCAACTAGGGTTTTACTGTGGGGAGTGCCCTAGCAGTCAACTACCAGAGGTGAGCAGTTGACTGTTGTCTCGATCAATCGACTGATATGGTGATCAGTCGATTAGTGCTCGAGAATTCGGGCATAGAATGGAGTCGGACTCGACTGCTGGGGTTAACAGTTGAGTGAAGGCTCTATCAGTAGACTGATGAGTATGATCAGTTGACTGATGTCCTATCCGTTGAATTTTTTTAGTGTGGATCACGCTATTTGTCTCACAACAACAACAAATGCGTCGATAGCGAAAGCGAAATAGCCTGGTATAAAGGAAGCTCGTGGAGGAGGATTTTGAGACCGGTTTTTGAGGAGTTTTGGGGCGATTTGCTGCTGCAAATCAGGGTCTCCAAGTGCATTTTAAGCAACCACAAAGCAAGCAATCAAAAGAGCAATTGTAAAGTTTTGTTTTCTTTACTTATTGTGTATTTCATTTGTATCTTGCTTGTATTTGTTTCTTACTGTTGTAAGACCATTTGTACGAGGTTTCTCCACCTCCAGATTGTTCCGAGAATGAGTATTCTGTTGGTGCAATCGGCCCAGGTCACGATTGACCAGACTCGAGTTTGACTCGAGTGATGTTTTGATGTTTGACAAAGGGATTTGGCATTGATGTTTGACATTAATGTCAGTTAATATGTTGGGGAGATTGTTGGAGCAATCGACCCGGGTCATGTTTGACCGGACTCGAGTTTGACTCGAGGGAGACCTTAATGGTTGACTAGGGTTGACCATGTGATTATGGGAAAGTCCAAGCATGGTCTTGGCAAAGAAAAGTCCAAGTGGGACACTTGGCGCATGGAAAATCCAAGTGAGTCTTGGCATTTGGGAAAGTCCAAGTCTTGAGTACTTGGCATGAGAAGTCCAAGCATGGGTCTTGGCAAATGGAAAGTCCAAGCATGGGTCTTGGCATGGAAAGTCCAACATGGGTTGGCAAGGGAAAGTCCAAGCTTGAGTCTTGGCATTTGGGAAGTCCAAGGGGTTTGATTTTGGCAGCGTAAAGTCCAAGCGGAGTCTTGGCGGCGTAAGTCCAATGTGCCTTGGCGGTGTAGACACCGTTAGCATGACATAGCCGAGGGAAGCACCTGGAGGCTAGCGTGATGGATGAACAAGTCATGGATGACTTGGAGGGATCCGAGAGGCGTGAGGCTGATGGAGGTGGCTAGAAGGCTTAGGTCTAGGCTAAGGGTGGTCTAGCAAGTATGGGGGCACCATACTTGGGTTAAAACCTCATCTTTGAGGTTGGTAGTCGACTGACATTATGGCCGGTTCGACTGCCATGAGTCGACTTGAGTTCGACTACCGTTTAAGAGCCGAATCGCTGCTGACCGCTCATTGGAGCAATCGAGCGATCTACGGCGCGATCGCCAAGGGCTCGCCGATCGCTAGTTCACCCGAGCACGAATGCTCAAGCCATCGGGGTCGACTACACGACTGGCAGTCGACCGACAAGAGATCCGTTGGAGTTTTTCCAGCGTGGATCGATCCGTTGTCTCACGACAACAGTGGCATCAGTCGACTAGTGACTTATGGCAGTCGACTGATAGGCGGAAATCCAGCCCGACGTAGGTTATAAAGGCAGCTCGGAAGGAGGGTTTTTGCAGTGATTTTCTTGGACGTTTTGAAGCGATTTGCTGCTGCAAATCAGGGCTTTCAAGTGCTAGTCCAAGGCAATCAACAAGCAAGCTTCTAAAGAGTTTTTGTAAAGTGTTCTTTACTTCTCTTGTTGTATTTCCTCTTATATTTGCTTGTTGTATTTGTATTACTTGTTGTAATCCATTGTACGAGGTTTCTCCACCTCCGACTTGTTGTCCAGAAGGAGTTTATTGCTTAGTGGTGTGTGATTGGCATCACTAGGGCTCGTTTGAGCCCGATCCATGAAGTAGGAACCATGCGGTTCCGAACCACGTTATATCCTTGTGTTCGTGATTGTATCTTTTCGTTATTGCTTTTATTAATTCTATTCCGCTGCGCATAACGAGTTTTGTAGAGACGATCGCGAACGAATTCCATCTTCCTACGGGCACATCGCTATTCACCCCCCCTCTAGCGGCGTCAAATCGCCAACAAGTGGTATCAGAGCCCGGGGCTCTTCTACGGACTAATCGCCGGGAGCTAGGACAAAGAAGCTAGAGGGTGAAGATGGAAGAACAATTGGGATGGAACATTAACACACCAATCTCTTACTCCTTCTATGGACAAGAAGGGTTTAAGCAATGGAAGTCAAGAATTGAAGACTTCCTAATGATGAGGGACTTCGAAGAATGGTCTATCTTGATGGAGGGATTTCAATATCCAAAAGGGCCCAAGGGAGGAATTCTCAAGATGAAGAAGTGGACCGAGGAACAAATCCAAGAGTTCGAAAAGAATACAAAGGTAATTAAATTCTTGGTTGATTTGATTCCTAATAAAATTATGTGTGAGCTAGGTGAGTACAAGGATGTCAAAGAACTTTGGAGTCAAGTGGCAAAATATCATGAATGCTCACAACCGGTCCAAGAGGAAGAGACCGAAGAGGCTAATGCATCATCCTCACAAGGAAGTGAGGATTCGAAGGTTGATAGGGAATCAACATCCGGATCAGAAGAGGTGGAGGAAGTGGAAGAAGCATCCACCTCAAGGATTGAGGGGGAGGAGATAAATTCCACACCGGAACATCAAGAAGAAGCTTCGACATCCGGTCAAGATGAAGAAGCCCAAAGTCCAATTCCGATCTCCATTAACCTAGGTAACTCAAACATATGTGTTAATAATCCACCGGCTCCAAAGGTCAAGGATGTCGGTCCCTCAACGCAAAAGAGCAAAGAACAAGTAATTTGCTTCAAGTGCCGACAACCGGGACATTTCCGGAGTCAATGCAAGAAGGGGGACAAGAAGACTCAAAATGGAGCATCATATGTAGGGGGAGCTAAGGCAAACCCTAGGGTAACTTCTAATTTTGCTCCTTCTTCAATTTACAAGCAAAAGCATGCTAGGGATTTCAATTCACTTGCAATTTATGAAAAGCATGCTAATAGGAACAAGTATTTTTGCTTAGGAGCTAAGAATGTCTACTTAGATAATAGGGAGAAATTTGGGACTAATGTCCCTAAAAACAATTTACCTAAGGACAAACCTAGGTCAAATAACTCAAGATCAATTTTACCTAGGGAGACAATTAGAAAGGTGCAAGAGCACCTAGGTCTAAACCCTAAATGGACTAGGCATATGCCTAGGAAGTCCAATGCCCAAGATTTAAATCAAAATTCTAAAATTGGGCAATTAGAAAAGGAAAATCAAGTCTTGAGGTCAAGGCTTGAAAAACTTGAAAAGACCCTTAGGAATATACAAAACCAATTTAAAGGGTCAAATGGTCAAAGGCAAAGGTCCAAAAGTCAAAGTCAACACCAAGGACCTAAGAGTCAAAAGTCAACCAAAGGAAAGCAAGGTTTGGGTCACAAACCTAAGCCTAAGGTAGTTTACCATAGTGTTCCATTTGACTATGGAACACAAACTAGGTCTAGGAAGACCAAGGTCAATAGGCAAGTCATCCCTAGAATTGACCAAAGGGTGTGCCTAGTGGCTAGGGTTTCAAGGAAACCTAGGGTGGCCACTAAGAAGGTTGCAAGGGGAGTTACCCCTAGAGTCAACCTAGGTAAGACCCAAATGACCAAGGCTAACAAGCCTAGGAGGGTCATTAGGAAGGTATCTAGGGAGATTATCCCTAAGGAATACCTAATTAACCCTAGGAGCTCAAATCGGTTTTGGGTTCCTAAGAGCGTGATTGATTCACGCTAGATGGGTTTAGGGTGTGCCAACCTTGATTGGATGGGTAGCTAACTCAACCATGATAAAGGTGGCATTTTAGGTTATTTTCAAGGTTATGGATACCTTGGAAATAGGGTTGAATTATAATCCTAAAAGATTTTAGGATGTGCTAATATTAGTTATGAAGTTTGATAAAATGATCAAATTGGCACAATTAGGGTTTAGAGTATTAGTGTGCCATTTTAGGTTTTTGGCACACTAGGGAGATTAATGATAATATGGCAAAATATATCTAACTATATCAAATGGCAATTAATATTAAAATTTTAGTATTACTATACCTATATATTTTATATGCCATGTTTTGATTGTCATATGCCATGTCATGACATCATGTCTATTTCTATGATTTTATATGTCATGTTCATGTTTAGGATTAAGGATTAAATGTCATGTGTTTTTAGATTTCATATTATGCCATGACATCATGATTATGAGCATGTGTTTATCTATATCATCTCTAATGCCATAATCATTCATACATTTAAGATATTTTGATTGAAATTGATTTAAGGACAATGGCATGACTTGGAGTCTCATTTATATGGGAATCAAGTAGGGTTGCCTTAGAAAAATGCATGAAACCCTAGATTAGGATGAACAAAACCCACATCTCACATCCAATTGACATGTATGTGTATTTATACACCTTAGATACATGTGAGATGCTAGGATATGAGTTAAGTTCAAGGTGCATAATGTTTGCATCTAGATGAACTAAAACTCAACTAATTTTATTTGTGGATCATTGGGAAAGCTTGTGTACAAGTCATGTGCATAGAGCCCAAGGAATATGATCCAAAATAAGGTTTTGAAATCATTTTAAAATTAATTTAGAAAACCTTGGTGAAGTCTATCTTTTGAAAGCAATCACCATTGATAGGGTTGATACAAAATAGAGCCAAAACATTGAAAATTTCAATGGTTTTGATTTTTATATCAAACTCACTATTTTATGGGTAAAATAATTTTCAAATATTTTTCACCCATTGTGTGTGTCATAAGTATTATACGTATGAATTTTCACAATTTTTCAAATTACGTATAATTATTTATTTACGATAGAAAATGAAAAATCGAGATTTTGATCAATCGATCTGTGGATCGATCGATGTGTGTGGCGATCGACGATCGTCAGAGTCGACTGCCAGGTCTGATTTCGGGTTAACAAGGTTTGTTTAGCCCGTGTTCAGCTATGGAAAAGGTTCCTAATCACTCCTAACCCTAGGATATGCTTTAGGAAGCATTATAAAGGGTGAAAATTCATTGGATATGGATTAGGAGCTGTGTTAGGTCAAAGTATCAAATTTAGGGTGAGTGAAAGTTCTATGTTGAACTTAGAACCTTAATTTTGATGGTTTAGAGTTCCTATTGGCTTAGGGGCTTCCCAAGGACATTGTTGGTGCAATGGTCAAGGGGGAGCAAGCCTTTAGGGGGAGTTATCCATCTTGGGATGATGGATGTGTTTTTCTCCTTGGAGAGGAGAAGTTATTGGGAGAGTATCATCAATTGGGAAAATTGATGGGTTTTTGATACCCAATTTGGAAATTGGGAGAGATTATAGGATTGCCTCTCTTGAGTGATATGGGACTTATCACTAGGACGATGGTAGGCATCCTAGATATTTTTAGGTCAAAAAGGGGGAGATTGTAAGATCTCATTGGGACATGAGACATTGACCTCCTTGGAGAGAAAACCTTTTTGATGTTAGTCAAAAAGGGGGAGAATGTTTGGGGGAGAACATTTGGAGAGTGTTTACCAATTTGGGATAATTGGTAAGGGATTTGAGTTAGTGGTCTAACTCAAATGATTTGTTTGGTTTTTGTCAAACATCAAAAAGGGGGAGATTGTTGGTGCAATCGGCCCAGGTCACGATTGACCAGACTCGAGTTTGACTCGAGTGATATTTTGATGTTTGACAAAGGGATTTGACAAAGTGATTTGGCATTGATGTTTGACATTAATATCGGTTAATATGTTGGGGAGATTGTTGGAGCAATCGACCCGGGTCATGTTTGACCGGACTCGATTTTGACTCGAGGGAGACCTTAATGGTTGACTAGGGTTGACCATGTGATTATGGGAAAGTCCAAGCATGGTCTTGGCAAGGAAAAGTCCAAGTGGGACACTTGGCGCATGGAAAGTCCAAGTGAGTCTTGGCATTTGGGAAAGTCCAAGTCTTGAGTACTTGGCATGAGAAGTCCAAGCATGGGTCTTGGCAAATGAGAAGTCCAAGCATGGGTCTTGGCAAATGGAAAGTCCAAGCATGGGTCTTGGCATGGAAAGTCCAACATGGGTTGGCAAGGGAAAGTCCAAGCTTGAGTCTTGGCATTTGGGAAGTCCAAGGGGTTTGATTTTGGCAACGTAAAGTCCAAGCGGAGTCTTGGCGGCGTAAGTCCAATGTGCCTTGGCGGTGTAGACACCGTTAGCATGACATAGCCGAGGGAAGCACCTGGAGGCTAGCGCGATGGATGAACAAGTCATGGATGACTTGGAGGGATCCGAGAGGCGTGAGGCTGATGGAGGTGGCTAGAAGGCTTAGGTCTAGGCTAAGGGTGGTCTAGCAAGTATGGGGGCACCATACTTGGGTTAAAACCTCATCTTTGAGGTTGGCAGTCGACTGGCATTATGGCCGGTTCGACTGCCGTGAGTCGACTTGAGTTCGACTACCGTTTAAGAGCTGGAAGCCGCAAATAATCGCTCATTGGAGCAATCCGATGTCTCACGATGTCCGATCGCTAAGGGCCTAGCCGATCGCGCTAGTTCACCGAGCACGTAACGCCCGTAGCGATCGGGCCGCGCGCAATCGACTGCCAATGTTGGCAGTCGACTAACAAGAGATCCGTTGGAGTTTTTCCAGCGTGGATCGATCCGTTGTCTCACGACAACAGTGGCATCAGTCAACTGGTGACTTATGGCAGTCGACTGATAGGCGGAAATCTAGCCCGACGCAGGTTATAAAGGCAGCTCGGAATGAGGGTTTTTGCAGCGATTTTCTTGGATGTTTTGAAGCGATTTGCTGCTGCAAATCAGGGCTTTCAAGTGTTAGTCCAAGGCAATCAACAAGCAAGCTTCTAAAGAGTTTTTGTAAAGTGTTCTTTACTTCTCTTGTTGTATTTCCTCTTATATTTGCTTGTTGTATTTGTATTACTTGTTGTAATCCATTTTACGAGGTTTCTCCACCTCCGACTTGTTGTCGAGAAGGAGTTTATTACTTAGTGGTGTGGGATTGGCATCACTAGGGCTCGTTTGAGCCCGATCCGTGGAGTAGGAACCGTGCGGTTCCGAACCACGTTATATCCTTGTGTTCGTGATTGTATCTTTTCGTTATTGCTTTTATTATTTCTTTTCCGCTGCGCATAACGAGTTTTGTAGAGACGATCGCGAACGAATTCCATCTTCCTACGGGCACATCGCTATTCACCCCCCCTCTAGCGGCGTCAAATCGCCAACAAGTGGTATCAGAGCCCGAGGCTCTTCTACGGACTAATCGCCGGGAGCTAGGACAAAGAAGCTAGAGGGTGAAGATGGAAGAACAATTGGGATGGAACATTAACACACCAATCTCTTACTCCTTCTATGGACAAGAAGGGTTTAAGCAATGGAAGTCAAGAATTGAAGACTTCCTAATGATGAGGGACTTCGAAGAATGGTCTATCTTGATGGAGGGATTTCAATATCCAAAAGAGCCCAAGGGAGGAATTCTCAAGATGAAGAAGTGGACCGAGGAACAAATCCAAGAGTTTGAAAAGAATACAAAGGTAATTAAATTCTTGGTTGATTTGATTCCTAATAAAATTATGTGTGAGCTAGGTGAGTACAAGGATGCCAAAGAACTTTGGAGTCAAGTGGCAAAATATCATGAAGGCTCACAACCGGTCCAAGAGGAAGAGACCGAAGAGGCTAATGCATCATCCTCACAAGGAAGTGAGGATTCGGAGGTTGATAGAGAATCAACATCCGGATCAGAAGAGGTGGAGGAAGTGGAAGAAGCATTCACCTCAAGGATTGAGGGGGAGGAGATAACTTCCACACCGGAACATCAAGAAGAAGCTTCGACATCCGGTCAAGATGAAGAAGCCCAAAGTCCAATTCCGGTCTCCATTAACCTAGGTAACTCAAACATATGTGTTAATAATAAAATGCATATAATATGTTTTGAGTGTAGGGAAACCGGGCACTATAAGAGCAAGTGCCCAAAGAAGAATAGGAAAGCTCCACCGACTCCAAAGGTCAAGGATGTCGGTCCCTCAACACAAAAGAGCAAAGAACAAGTAATTTGCTTCAAGTGCCGACAACCGGGACATTTCTAGAGTCAATGCAAGAAGGGGGACAAGAAGACTCAAAATGGAGCATCATATGTAGGGGGAGGTAAGGCAAACCTTAGGGTAACTTCTAATTTTGCTCCTTCTTCAATTTACAAGCAAAAGCATGCTAGGGATTTCAATTCACTTGCAATTTATGAAAAGCATGCTAATAGGAACAAGTATTTTTGCTTAGGAGCTAAGAATGTCTACTTAGATAATAGGGAGAAATTTGGGACTAATGTCCCTAAAAATAATTTACCTAAGGACAAACCTAGGTCAAATAACTCAAGATCAATTTTACCTAGGGAGACAATTAGAAAGGTGCAAGAGCACCTAGGTCTAAACCCTAAATGGACTAGGCATATGCCTAGGAAGTCCAATGCCCAAGATTTAAATCAAAATTCTAAAATCGGGCAATTAGAAAAGGAAAATCAAGTCTTGAGGTCAAGGCTTGAAAAACTTGAAAAGACCCTTAGGAATATACAAAACCAATTTAAAGGGTCAAATGGTCAAAGTCAAAGGTCCAAAAGTCAAAGTCAACACCAAGGACCTAAGAGTCAAAAGTCAACCAAAGGCAAGCAAGGTTTGGGTCACAAACCTAAGCCTAAGGTAGCTTACCATAGTGTTCCATTTGACTATGGAACACAAACTAGGTCTAGGAAGACCAAGGTCAATAGGGAAGTCATCCCTAGAATTGACCAAAGGGTGTGCCTAGTGGCTAGGGTTTCAAGGAAACCTAGGGTGGCCACTAAGAAGGTTGCAAGGGGAGTTACCCCTAGAGTCAACCTAGGTAAGACCCAAATGACCAAGGCTAACAAGCCTAGGAGGGTCATTAGGAAGGTATCTAGGGAGGTTATCCCTAAGGAATACCTAATTAACCCTAGGAGCTCAAATCGGTTTTGGGTTCCTAAGAGCGTGATTGATTCACGCTAGATGGGTTTAGGGTGTGCCAACCTTGATTGGATGGGTAGCTAACTCAACCATGATAAAGGTGGCATTTTAGGTTATTTTCAAGGTTATGGATACCTTGGAAATAGGGTTGAATTATAATCCTAAAAGATTTTAGGATGTGCCAATATTAGTTATGAAGTTTGATAAAATGATCAAATTGGCACAATTAGGGTTTAGAGTATTAGTGTGCCATTTTAGGTTTTTGGCACACTAGGGAGATTAATGATAATATGGCAAAATATATCTAACTATATCAAATGGCAATTAATATTAAAATTTTGGTATTACTATACCTATATATTTTATATGCCATGTTTTGATTGTCATATGTCATGTCATGACATCATGCCTATTTCTATGATTTTATATGTCATGTTCATGTTTAGGATTAAGGATTAAATGTCATGTGTTTTTAGATTTCATATTATGCCATGACAACATGATTATGAGCATGTGTTTATATATATCATCTCTAATGCCATAATCATTCATGCATTTAAGATATTTTGATTGAAATTGATTTAAGGACAATGGCATGACTTGGAGTCCCATTTATAAGGGAATCAAGTAGGGTTGCCTTAGAAAAATGCATGAAACCCTAGATTAGGATGAACAAAACCCACATCTCACATCCAATTGACATGTATGTGTATTTATACACCTTAGATACATGTGAGATGCTAGGATATGAGTTAAATTCAAGGTGCATAGTGTTTGCATCTAGATGAACTAAAACTCAACTAATTTTATTTGTGGATCATTGGGAAAGCTTGTGTACAAGTCATGTGTATAGAGCCCAAGGAATATGATCCAAAATAAGGTTTTGAAATCATTTTAAAATCAATTTAGAAAACCTTGGTGAAGTCTATCTTTTGATAGCAATCACCATTGATAGAGTTGATACAAAATAGAGCCAAAACATTGAAAATTTCAATAGTTTTGATTTTTGTATCAAACTCACTATTTTATGGGTAAAATAATTTTCAAATATTTTTCACCCATCGTGTGTGTCATAAGTATTATACGTATGAATTTTCACGATTTTTTGAATTACGTATAATTATTTATGAATTTCTAAAATTCATTTCTGATAGCTGAAAATCGAGATTTTGATTATCGATCGGCCTCAATGTGTGGTCGGTGATGTAATGCGATCGGTGATTCTTGTCGAGTCATTGCCAGGTCTGATTTCGGGTTAACAAGGTTTGTTTAGCCCATGTTCAACTATGGAAAAGGTTCCTAATCACTCCTAACCTTAGGATATGCTTTAGGAAGCATTATAAAGGATGAAAATTTATTGGATATGGATTAGGAGCTGTGTTAGGTCAAAGTATCAAATTTAGGGTGAGTGAAAGTTCTATGTTGAACTTAGAACCTTAATTTTGATGGTTTAGAGTTCATATTGGCTTAGGGGCTTCCCAAGGACATTGTTGGTGCAATGGTCAAGGGGGAGCAAGCCTTTAGGGGGAGTTATCCATCTTGGGATGATGGATGTGTTTTTCTCCTTGGAGAGAAGTTATTGGGAGAGTATCATCAATTGGGAAAATTGATGGGTTTTTAATACCCAATTTGGAAATTGGGAGAGATTATAGGATTGCCTCTTTTGAGTGATATGAGACTTATCACTAGGACGATGGTAGGCATCCTAGATATTTTTAGGTCAAAAAGGGGGAGATTGTAAGATCTCATTGGGACATGAGACATTGACCTCCTTGGAGAGAAAATCTTTTTGATGTTAGTCAAAAAGGGGGAGAATATTTGGGGGGAGAACATTTGGAGAGTGTTTACCAATTTGGGATAATTGGTAAGGGATTTGAGTTAGTGGTCTAACTCAAATGATTTGTTTGGTTTTTGTCAAACATCAAAAAGGGGGAGATTGTTGGTGCAATCGGCCCAGGTCACGATTGACCAGACTCGAGTTTGACTCGAGTGATGTTTTGATGTTTGACAAAGTGATTTGGCATTGATGTTTGACATTAATGTCGGTTAATATGTTGGGGAGATTGTTGGAGCAATCGACCCGGGTCATGTTTGACCGGACTCGAGTTTGACTCAAGGGAGACCTTAATGGTTGACTAGGGTTGACCATGTGATTATTGGAAAGTCCAAGCATGGTCTTGGCAAGGAAAAGTCCAAGTGGGACACTTGGCGCATGGAAAGTCCAAGTGAGTCTTGGCATTTGGGAAAGTCCAAGTCTTGAGTACTTGGCATGAGAAGTCCAAGCATGGGTCTTGGCAAATGAGAAGTCCAAGCATGGGTCTTGGCAAATGGAAAGTCCAAGCATAGGTCTTGGCATGGAAAGTCCAACATGGGTTGGCAAGGGAAAGTCCAAGCTTGAGTCTTGGCATTTGGGAAGTCCAAGGGGTTTGATTTTGGCAGCGTAAAGTCCAAGCGGAGTCTTGGCGGCGTAAGTCCAATGTGCCTTGGCGGTGTAGACACCGTTAGCATGACATAGCCGAGGGAAGCACCTGGAGGCTAGCGCGATGGATGAACAAGTCATGGATGACTTGGAGGGATCCGAGAGGCGTGAGGTCGATGGAGGTGGCTAGAAGGCTTAGGTCTAGGCTAAGGGTGGTCTAGCAAGTATGGGGCACCATACTTGGGTTAAAACCTCATCGATGTTCTGGCACCGACCGCTAAGGGTCGACATTGCCGATCGCTCGAATCGTGCCACGAACGAATGCTCTGAGCCGATCAAGCTAGCCGATCGCTACGCGGGCGCTGATCGATCGCAATGTTGGGCAATGATCGCACAAGAGATCCGCTGGAGTTTTTCCAAGCGTGGATCGATCCGTTGTCTCACGACAAGCAGGGCATCACCGACCGGGTGACTTATGGCAATGATCGAAGGCGGAAATCCGCGACGCAAGGTTATAAAAGGGCTCGGAAGGAGGGTTTTGAGCGATTTTCTTGGACGTTGAAGCGATTTGTCACGCAAATCAGGGCTTTCAAGTGCTAGTCCAAGGCAATCAACAAGCAAGCTTCTAAAGAGTTTTTGTAAAGTGTTCTTTACTTCTCTTGTTGTATTTCCTCTTATATTTGCTTGTTGTATTTGTATTACTTGTTGTAATCCATTGTACGAGGTTTCTCCACCTCCGACTTATTGTCGAGAAGGAGTTTATTGCTTAGTGGTGTGTGATTGGCATCACTAGGGCTCGTTTGAGCCCGATCCGTGGAGTAGGAACCGTGTGGTTCCGAACCACGTTATATCCTTGTGTTCGTGATTGTATCTTTTCGTTATTGCTTTTATTATTTCTATTCCGCTACGCATAACGAGTTTTGTAGAGACGATCACAAACGAATTCCATCTTCCTACGGGTGCATCGCTATTCACCCCCTCTCTAGCGGCGTCAAATCGCCAACATATTCGTGATTAGTAGTGTGTGTTTGCATTGCTAGGGCTTTTAGAGTCCAATCCGTGGAGTATGAACCATTCGGTTCTGAACCATGTTATATCGTTGTGTTATCGTATTTGTATTCGTGTTATTATTTTATTGTTATTATTCTGCTGCGCACTAACACGATTTGTAGCAAACACGCAATGAATTCCATCGACACATCAAAACAAACTATTCCCCCCCTCTAGCAATCATCGAATCCTCAACAGAGGCTACCCATTGCCAGGCAGAGGCTGCCTACCACCAGGAGATACGACAACATATGCTAGCCCAGCAGGCACAGTAGGCTAGGGAGGAGGAGCACTGAGCAGCCGCTGCATCCACCAGCTCTCAGATCGACCACATGTACATGTGGCATCAGCGGCTCAGCAACAGGTTCTCCCAAGATCCCGAGATGCCGAAGCTTCTAGACTTTCCATCTCGTACACCATACTAGAGGTATACTTTCATTTAAGTTTTATTTTTTGTTTCTAGCAGTAGTTTCTTTCCCGATGTTTGCATTTTAGTTAGCATTCATTTGTTCATGCATAGGTTGTTCAATTTCTTTCAAGACTTAGTTTTGCTATAAGTCGCTTCAAATAGTATTTTTTAAAAAAAAAAATCTTCATGAGTTGTTTCCATGGGTAGTATAACTTCATTTACCTTGTGGTAATTTATTTTATTGGCTTTGAATGAATATTCTAGACTTACACTAGTTAGCTTCTATTTTTACACCTACACATGTCGAACATTCTGAAAGGGAGAGTCTAGTACATACTTAGTTATGATTCATCTTAGTAGTCTAGTACTTTGGAATCCACAAGTGACCGTAAGACTAGCATTTTAGTTATTGGAGATGCTCGGATTGTGTAAGCTCATTCGGAAAAATTAAAATCCCAGTGAGCCGAAAAATAAAAGAGAGAAAGGAAAAGAAAAGAGAAATAAAGGAGAGAGAGAAAAAGAAATGAAAAAAAAAGAAAGAGAAAAAAAGAGGTTATGAGGGATAAAAAAAATAGTTGTCGTGGGTGGAAATGGCTAGGTGCCCCTTTGAGACCGAGTTAGGTTACTGGGAAAACACCTACCAATTTCTCTCAATACCGAGCACGCCTTTGAGACTTTGTGCTAGATCTAGAGGACGACCCTCGCTTTGGGCAGGTAAGTGCCTAAGAGTCAGAGACCTTAGGAAAGCTATAGGATGACGACTTAACTCACCATAGAACGAGTATCCCTTAAGAATGATTCGCTTAGCACAAGCACGAGGAGCTAACTTAGTGAGTTTCTAGAACATATTTATTTTTCTTTGATTGCAAACACCACTTGATAAATTTAGTTAACATGCTAAGTATAGAATAATATCTTTTTAAAAAACTTCATGGCACTGAGGTTTGCTTGAGGACAAGCAAAGATTTAAGTCTGGGGGAATTGATGTGAGCAAAACATACAAGGTTTTAGGAGTAGTTTTCGCTCATATCTCATTACATTTTATGTTAATTTCATGCATATGTCACTTTGTTTTGCATGCATTTCCTATTTTCTGGTTCGAAGATCTGCTCTTTGTACTTTTGTGTGAAGGATAGCATTTCATGGAGGAAAATGTGCACTTTCGAAGCAAAAGAAGGGCATTTTATAGCTAGACGCAGAAAGGGACACTGCCAGGGCATGTGGCTACACACGACCGTGTCCAAGGGGCGAAATCGGCCACTCCAGTGCCACACACGGCCTGCCCGTGTAGAAACACATGGCCGTGTGGCTGCCCAGCAAATTGACGTGACTAGGGTTTTTTCCAGATTTTGTAATGATCCGGTGTGATGTCTATATAAGAAGAGCTCCGGCCAAACCCTAGGGGGGAGGCAAGATGACTGGAATGGCACATCGAAGCCCTAAAAGGCTTAGGGAACTCGCAACAGGGGGGAAGAACACTGCCGGAGATCCGAGTTATGCACTTCAACGCCAGAGAGAAGGCCACATTGGCATTGTAAATTTCTGTTCTTGCACTTTATCTATTATGTATTCGAACATGAATATGCCTTGTGTTTCTCCTCTCCTATCTATGGAGTAGTTTCTTCGATTCTAGGATTATGGAGTAGTTTGTGTGCGTAGGATATGTTGCTTCAAATTGAATTCTGGTATTGAGTTTGAATTTGCAATTGGAATTAGTTTAGACCGATATCTATGTGTATTTGATTTTCTATCTACTGTGCTTAGTCGATACAAGGGGTGACAACCCTCTTATCTAAGATTTAGAGGATTTATACGAGGAACCTAGGGGTTGGCCTCATCTCCTATAACCATGGGTAGAAGGATGCGATAGAACTGGAAACGGTTCATCGCAGGGATTGATTCGGCATCCTCGTACCACATATCCAGTCCTTGTAAGGCAGAGATAGCTCCCGATAGATGCAGTGGCTCATCGGGAGAGTGTATGATGTCTCTTCCACAAGACCATAGTTAGACGTTTAGACAACGCCCAGTTGATAGCATATTTTGCAACACACAAGCGAAATCAAAATCCTAGAAACCCTTTAAAAGATCTCGCGGCAAACTCTTTTCTTCCTCCGTGTGACACCGTATTGAGTAGGACCACCGATAACCCTCACATTCACAACCCTTAGAGTCTAGTCCCGAACAATTACAATCCACCGAACAAATCGGTTCTCGAATCTCAGTCCATGTGAGATTGATAATCTTTTCATTACTTGACGACATCCATGCACTTGCAGGCGTTGAGCGTGAGCGTGCGCTTCGAGTCCTCGACGGTCTTCGTCGCGAGATTTGAGGTCGCGTTCACGTGCATCACCTAGTGGCTAGGATTTCGAAGAAACCTAGGGAAGCCACTAAGAAGGTTACAAGGAGAGTCACCCCTAAAGCTAACCTAGACAAGACCACAATGACCAAGGCTACCAAGCCTAGAAGAGTTATTAGGAGGGTATCTAGGGAAGTTATCCTTAAGGAATACCTAGTAAACCCAAGGAGCTCAAATAAGTTTTGGGTTCCTAGGAGCGTGATCGATTCATGCTAAATGGGTTAGGTGGTGCCAACTTTAAATGGATTGGTAGTTAACCTAACCATGGTAAAGGTGGCACTTTAGGTCATTTGTTGGTGCAATCAGCCCAGGTCACGATTGACCAGGACTTGGGTTTGACTCGAGTGATGTTTTGATATTTTGACAAAAACATATGACAATGTAATTGTCATGGGAAAAGTCCATGTCATGGGTATTTGGCATGAGAAGTCCAAGTGGGACACTTGGCATTTGAGAAAAGTCCAAGCATGGGTCTTGGCAAATGGAAAGTCCAACATGGGTTGGCAAGGGAAAGTCCAAGTTTGAGTCTTGGCATTTGAAGTCCAAGGGGTTTGATATTGGCGGCGTAAAGTTCAAGCGGGAGTCTTGGCGGCATAAGTCCAATGTGCCTTGGCGGTGTAGACACCATTAGCATGACATAGCTGATGGAAGCACCTAAAGGCTAACGCGATGGATGAACAAGTCATGGATGACTTGGAGGGATCCGAGATGCGTAAGGCTGATGGAGGTGGCTAGAAGGCTTAGGTCTAGGCTAAGGGTGGTCTAGCAAGTATGAGGGCACCATACTTGAGCTAAAACCTCATATTTGAGGTGTGTCAGTTGACTGGTGCCATGTGGCAATCGACTGGCGTAGTCAACTAGGGTTTGACTGTGGGAATTGCCCTAGCAATGTCATTGATGGGCTCGATCGACGCACCGATCGATATGGCTCATCAGTCGACTGATGCTCGGATTTCAGGGCACAGAGTGGAGTCTCACTCGACTGCTGCGACGAGCAGTCGAGTGATGGCTCATCAGTCGACTGATGCTCATGATCAGTCGACTGATGTCCTAGCCGTTGGATTTTTCCAGCGTGGATTACACCGTTGTCTCACAGCAACAGTGTGATCAGTCGACTGATGGTCCCGAGCAGTCGACTGATCGACCTTTTCCAGCACGGGTTGAAGCTATATAAGGAGCTCGTGATGGAGGAAAAGATAGCAATTTTCTTGAGCGAAATTGAAGGGGGAAGTTGGTGCTTTCCAGTCTTTCAAAGCCAGTTCAAGGCAATCAAAGATCAAGCAATCCAAAGCTCTTGTAAAGTGTTTTTCCTTTATTTGTATTTGTATTTCATATTGTATTTGCTTGTATCTATTTGATTATTGTTGTAATCATTATTGTACGAGGTTTCTCCGCCTCCGGATTGTTCCGAGAAGGAGTGTTTATTAGTGGTTGCATGTGCATCACTAGAGCTCGTAGAGCTCGATCCGTGGAGTAGGAACCGTGTGGTTCCGAACCACGTTATATACTTGTGTTAGCGTGTTGTGCATTTCGTTATCGTTATTACTTTTCTATTTCCGCTGCGCTAACGAAATTGTAGAAACAAACGCGAACAAATTCCATCTACGAACGGTCTTCACGCGACGCTCCTTCATTTTTCCTTCTCTTCTCCGATCGCCAACCTCCTCTCCGATCACTCTTTCCGGCCGTGCCAGCTGCCCAAGCCTTAGGTTTGATAGCTAAGCTTCTCCTCTTGCATTTTTCACTCATCTAAAGCCTTAGTTCACTCATTTCCAGGGTTTGTTTCTCATTTCCGATTAGGGTTCCGGCGTCTAAGTTCTCCGACGAACTTTCCGGCGACCCCCTCAGCAACATCCGAGCATTCCCTCGTCACACTTCCAAATGGCACCTAAGTAAAAATTTTCTTACCCAAAACCCTAATTTTCCTTTCCATTGTAATTTATTTTTATCTAATCATGTATTGTTGTCCTTGCACGTCATATCATTACATTGCATTCATAATAGGAGAACCCGTAGGAATGATCCACCTGAGGGTGAATCTCGATTGTACCAACCTATGTTGGTTAGGTACATCGATAGGGACTTTTTCAATCGCTACTGTAGTGATATCATGGACTTATTTGCATACTATCATCTCATGAAAATTGTCTTATGCACACACCCTATTAACGATGACCTTCTTAAGGAATTTTATCAGAACCTAAAGAAGGTAGACGATGGCCCTACCTACACTACTCGCGTTGCAAAACGCGATTTAGAGTTCACTCCTGCAATACTGCAGGAGTTTCTCGAGTGTAAGCCCTCGGATGACACCTTCATCTTTTACCCCACCTTTGATGCTCCTTTACCCGAGCCATTTGACCATATTTCTTTAGACTCCATGCATGAGCATATTTTTGGTCATCCTCGTCCACCGACCCAGAACTTATTCCCTATTAGTGAGTTATCTGCACCTGACAATGTCCTCTACAAGGTCATTGTTGGGTGTTTTCTTCCTATCGTCACTCGGGGTCTGGCCAAGATTCGGCCTCCCCATCTCTTTCTACTATACGCCATGCGCAATAGGTTAGACATAAACTTTGCACTAAACATGTTTCATTGCATAGTGCATTTCATTTCCCCTGTACAAGGGAAAGTGCATATGCCATATGGTCACATTATCACCGCATGGCTGGAGTCAGTAGGCATAAACATTCACAGGGGTTCTCTGAGAGCGCTCTCTGAGGTGTACGACTGCATATCGATTCGCAACTTCTCGTTAGTGAAGCTGCGAATGGGGCCTGGACAGATGGAGTTGGCGCCTCGACCACCACCCAGGGCACGCAGAGAGCCTCCTCTGGTACCCAGAGATGCGGCAGAGGACTATGAGGATACAGCCGCCGCTGATGAGGAGGATCAACTGCCAGCAGATGCATCAGCGACGGGCCCATCAGATCGTCTTGGCCAGCTGGAGTCCAGATTCCAAGACTATCAGCAGACGGTCGACTCCAGACTGACAGAGATCTTAGTAGGCCAAGCATCCATGGGCGCATGTCTTGGTCGGATGGAGGAGCGATACATGCAGATTACAGAGTCCCAGGGCCGTATCGAGCAGCGTCAGCTCGATATATATGAGATAATGCGGGCTTGGACTTTGAGCCAGCAACCTCCTCCACCGCCACCTCCTGCAGACGACTAGATTTAGAGATTGTTAGATTTTTTTTTTGTTTTTCAGTTTTGTAGTGAGATTGAGTATATCAAATCTCCATTTTGAATGTAAAAACTGAAATCCTTTTAAATTGAATGAAATTTCTGTTTGTGAAAATCATGTGTGTTTGAGTGTGTATTTGTATTAATGTATTAGTTTATTAAAATTGTTATATCATGACATGACATGAAATTTTATCTTATTATATAACATGTCATGTCATTGGTTGTGATTACCTTAAATGTCATGTGTTTTTTTTAATTTCATCATATGCCATGACATCATGATCATTGGTCATGTTTTTATTTTTCTATCACTATGTCATGATCATTTCATGCATTAATTTGATTGAACATTGATTTAAGGAAAATGGCATGACTTGAAGTCTCATTTATAAGGGAATCAAGTAGGGTTGCCTAGGAAATGCATGAAACCCTAGATAAAATGAATCAAAACTCATATCTCACATCACATTGACATGTATGTGTATTTATACACCCTAGATACATGTGAGATGCTAGGATAATAAGTTAGGTTTAAGGTGCATAGGTAGTGCATCTAGATAAACTCAAACTTATTTTAATTATCACCAAGAATCATAAGGAAAGCTGATATACAAGTTATGTATATTTAGCCAATAAACCATGGTTCAAATAGGTTTTTAAATACATTTTAAAATCATTTTAGAAAACCTTGGTGAAATCTGTCTTTTGATAGCCATCATCATTGTAGAAGTTGATACAAAGTGGATCAAAAACCTTAAAGTTTTAATAACTTTTGAACTTTGTACCAATCTCCTATTTCAATGGTAAAAATATTTTTCCAAAATTTTTCACCGATTGTATGTTTGATCAAGTTTCGTGATTTTTTGACTTACGTAGAATTATTTATGGATTTCCAAAAGTCGATCCGATTTCAAAATCAGTTTTCGATCACCGACCGCTTCTACAAGTAAATGATCGATGGGTAGCGTTGACTCGATCATTGCAGATCACTGATCGCTGCTTCGCGCCGGGCCGATCGATGGGCACATCACCGATCGTACAGATGAGTCGATCGATAGCCCGATTTCTGGTAACCAAAGTTGTTTAACCCGACTTCAGCTGCGGTTAAGGTCCCTAACCACTCCTAACCCTGGGATATGCTCTGGGAAGCATTATGAAGGGTGAAAATCCATTGGATATGGATTAGGAGAGGTGTTTAGGGTTTGTATCAATTTTAAGGTGTTGGGAAGTTCAATGTTGAATTTCTAACCTTAATTTTGATGGTTTAGAATTCTTATTGGCTTAGGAACTTCCCAAGGACATTGTTGGTGCAATGGTCAAGGGGGAGCAACCTTTTAGGGGGAGGTATCCATCCTGGAGTGATGGATGTATTTTTCTTTCTTCTTGAAGGGGAAAATGTTATTAATTGGGAAATTTGATGGATTTTTAGAAATTCATTTTGGAAATTGGGAGAGCATATAGGATTGCCTCTCTTGAGTGATATGGGACTTATCACTAAGAAGCTGGTAGGCATCCTAGGTATTTTTGGACCAAGGGGGAGATTGTAAGATCTCATTGGGCCATGAGACATTGACCTCCTTGGGGAGTTAATCTTTTTGATGTATGTCAAAAAGGGGGAGAATATGTTTGGGAAAATATTTGGGATTACCAATTTGGAATAATTGGTAAGAGACTTGAGTTAGTGGTCTAACTCAAATGGTTTGGTTTTTGTCAAACATCAAAAAGGGGGAGATTGTTGGTGCAATCGGCCCAGGTCACGATTGACCAGGATTTGGGTTTGACTCGAGTGATGTTTTGATGTTTTGACAAAAACATATGACAATGTAATTGTCATGGGAAAAGTCCAAGTCATGGGTATTTGGCATGAGAAGTCCAAGTGGGACACTTGGCATTTTAGAAAAGTCCAAGCATGGGTCTTGGCAAATGGAAAGTCCAACATGGGTTGGCAAGGGAAAGTCCAAGTTTGAGTCTTGGCATTTGAAGTCCAAGGAGTTTGATATTGGTGGCGTAAAGTTCAAGCGGGAGTCTTGGCGGCATAAGTCCAATGTGCCTTGGCGGTGTAGACACCGTTAGCATAACATAGCCGATGGAAGCACCTGAAGGCTAACGCGATGGATGAACAAGTCATGGATGACTTGGAGGGATCCGAGATGCGTAAGGCTGATGGAGGTGGCTAGAAGGCTTAGGTCTAGGCTAAGGGTGGTCTAGCAAGTATGAGGGCACCATACTTGAGCTAAAACCTCATATAGTGTCATGTGATCGATCGACTGGCGTAGTCAACTAGGGTTTGACTGTGGGAATTGCCCTAGCAGTCGACTGCCATTGATGGGCAGTCGACTGATTGGACGAGCAGTCGACTGATATGGCTCATCAGTCGACTGATGCTCGGATTTCAGGGCACAGAGTGGAGTCTCACTCGACTACTGCGACGAGCAGTCGAGTGATGACTCATTAGTCGACTGATGCTCATGATCAGTCGACTGATGTCCTAGCCGTTGGACTTTTCCAGCATGGATTACACCGTTGTCTCACAGCAACAGTGTGATCAGTCGATTGATGGTCCCAAGCAGTCGACTGATCGACCTTTTCCAGCACAGGTTGAAGCTATATAAGGAGCTCGTGATGGAGGAAAAAATAGCGATTTTCTTGAGCGAAATTGAAGGGGAAAGTCGGTGCTTTCCAGTCCTTCAAAGCTAGTTCAAGGCAATCAAAGATCAAGCAATCCAAAGCTCTTGTAAAGTGTTTTTCCTTTATTTGCATTTGTATTTCATATTGTATTTTCTTGTATCTATTTGATTATTGTTGTAATCATTATTGTACGAGGTTTCTCCGCCTCCGGATTGTTCCGAGAAGGAGTGTTTATTAGTGGTTGCATGTGCATCACTAGAGCTCGTAGAGCTCGATCCGTGGAGTATAAACCGTGCAGTTCCGAACCACGTTATATTCTTGTGTTAGCGTGTTGTGCATTTCGTTATCGTTATTACTTTTCTATTTCCGCTGCGCTAACGAAATTGTAGAAACAAACGCGAACAAATTCCATCTACGAACGGTCAAACGTTATTCACCCCCCTCTAGCGGCGTCAAATATCCTAACATTCAAGGTTATGGGTACTTTAAAAATATGGTTTGAATTTATATCCTAAAGGATTTTAGGATGTGCCAATATATTTTGAGAATTATGAAAAATCAATCAAATTGACACAAACTGGGTTTAGAGGTTATAGTGTGTCATTTTGAGTTTTTGGCACACTTGGGAGATTAGTGATAATATGACAAAATGAGCTTAATTATAACAAATGACAATTAATCCTAAAATTTAGGTATTGTTATACCTTTATATTTTATTTGCCATGATTTATTTGTCATATACCATGTCATGACATCATATTTATTTTTATCATTTATATGTCATGATCATGCTTAGGTTTATGTCATGTATATTTAGATTTAATCATATATCATAACATCATGATCATTGGTCATGCTTATTTATATTATATTTATGTCATGATCATATTTCATGCATTAATAAAATTGATTTAAGGACGCATTAATAAAATTGATTTAAGGACTATGACATGACTTAAAGTCTCATGTATAAGGGAATCAAATAGTATTGTCTTAGAAAATGCATGAGGCCTTAGTTTAGGATGAACAAAACTCACATCTCACATCAAATTGACTTGTATGTGTTTTCATATACCCTAGATACATGTGAGATGCTAGGAAATGAGTTAAGTTCAAGGTGCATAATTTTTGCATCTAGATGAACTCAAACTCATTTTATATCATAAGTGGATCATGGGGAAAGCTAATGTGCAAGTCATGTGCATTGAACCCATTGATCATGATCCAATATAGGTTTTCAAAAATATTTTAAAATCATTTTAGAAAACTTTGGTGAAGTCTATCTTTTGATAGCAATCACCATTGATGGAGTTGATACAAAGTAAGGCCAAAACATTGAACTTTTCAATGGTTTTGAACTTTGTATCAATCTCCTAATTTTATGGATAATTTAATTTTTAAATATTTTTCATCCATTGTATTTGTTATAAGTAATGTACGTATGAATTTTCAAGATTTTTCAAAATACGTATATTTACTTATGTATTTTCGAAATTCGATTCTGATTTCTGAAATTCTGCATTTGTAGATATCAGTCGACTGTCGCTTATGACAGTCAACTAGTGACTGTAAGAGTTGACTGCCATATCCGATTTTGGATAAACAAGATTTGTTTAGTCGATTTCAGCTATGTTAGGTTATCCTAACTGCTCCTAACCCTAAGATATGCTTTGAAAAGTATTGAAAATGGTGAAATTCTATTGGATATGGATTATGAGAGTTGTTTAGGGTGTGCATCAATTTTAAGGTGTGTGAAAGTTTAAGGCTGAACTTTTAACCTTAATTTTGATGGTTTAGTGTTCCTATAGGCTTAGGGACTCTCCAAGGACATTGTTGGTACAATGGTCAAGGGAAAGCAAACTTTTAGGGGGAGGTATCCATCATAGGATGATAGATGTTTTTCTTCCTCATGAGGGGGAGAATTGGAAGAGTTTATAGGAAGCCTCTTTTAACTGATATGGAACTTATCACTAGGAAAAGTGAAGACATCCTAGATGTTTTTGGACTAAGGGGAGATTGTAAGATCTCATTGAGATATGAGACATTGACCTCCTTGAAGAGAACCTTTTTGATGTATGTCGAAAAGGGGGAGAATTTATGAAATCACCAATTTGGGAAAATTGGCAAGGAGATTTGAGTTAGGTAGCCTAACAATGGTTTTGTAGTTTTTGTCAAACATCCAAAAGGGGAAGATTGTTGGTGCAATCGGCCCAGGTCACGATTGACCAGACTCGAGTTGAACTCGAGTAGTGTTTTGATGTTTGACAATGTTTTGAAGAGATTGTTAGTGCAATCGGTCCGGGTCATGATTTACCGGACTCGAGTTTGACTCGAGTGGTATTTTGATATTTGACGATGGTTTGACCATTGTTTGATTATATGGTTGACACGGAATTAACCATATGATGGAAAAGTCTAAGTCTTGTGTACTTGGCAATGGGAAAGTCCAAGTCATGGGTACTTGGCATAAAAAGTTCAAGCATGGGTTTTGGCAAGGGAAAGTCCAAGCATGGGTCTTAGCAAGGGAATGTCCAAGCTTGAGTCTTGGAAATTGGAAAGTCCAACATAGGCAAGCATGGAAAGTCCAAGCATGGATCTTGGCAAGGGAAAGTCCAATCTTGAGTCTTGGCAAATAGAAAGTCCAACATGGGTTGGCAAGGGAAGTCCAAGGGTTGATATTGGTGGCATAAAGTCCAAGGGTGGAGTCTTAGCAGCATAAGTCCAATGATTGACAGTGTAAAGTCCAAGCGGTAGTCTTAGCAGTGTAAGCTCAATATGCCTTGACGGGATAGACCAACTTAGCATGACAATAGCCGATGGAAGCACCAGAAAGCTAGTGTATGAATGAACAAGTCATGGATGACTTAGAGGGATCTGATAGACGTGAGACTGACGGAGGTGGCTAAAAGGCTTAGGTCTAGGTTAAGGGTGGTCTAGTAAGTATGAGAGCATCATACTTAGGGTTAAACCTCATGTTTGAGGTTAACAGTCGATTGGGGCTTTGGACCAGTCGACTGGTCAAGTGTTTGACACTGATGTAGAGTCGACGGCAGCAATGACCGGATTATGGCCAATCGAATCGCTCGGACTCGATCGGTGTTCGATCAGAAAATAGTCCGCAGATTGACCAAAATTGGGCAATCGACTAATGGCTTGAGCAGTCGACTGCTGGTCGAGGTTACAGGAGCAGTCGACTACGACTCTAGCAGTCGACTGCTGGGTTATGGCAGTCAACTGCCAATTTATCTATTGGAACTTATCCAATGTAGATTAAGTCGCTGTCTTACAACGACTACAGGAGCAGTCGACTGATGGTCGTGATCAGTCGACTGCTAGGCAGAATCTAGCCCAAGGTGAAGCTTTAAAAGGAGCTCGTAGAGGAGGATTTGGCTAAGGTTCCTTGAGGCGATTTGGAGAAGATTTGCCGCTGCAATCTAGACCTTCAAGACTCTTCTCAAGCAATCAAAGATCAAGCAATCAAAAGCTCTTTGTAAAGTTTTCTTTACTTGCATTTTAGTGTATTTGCTTGTATGTATGTTGTATTACTTTTGTAATCATTGTAAGAGGTTTCTCCACCTCTGACTTGTTGTCGAGAATGAGTATTTGTGATTATTAGTGGTGTTTGGCATCGCTAGGGCTCTTTCGAGCCCAACCCATGGAGTAGGAACCTTGATGTTCCGAACCACGTTATATCTTGGTGTATTGGTCTTGTGATTGTCGTGTTTTATTTTTGTTATTATTATTTCTACTGCGCTAACACGATTCGTAGAAACGAACGAACGATTTCCATCATCATCAACCAACACGCTATTCACCTGCCCTCTAGCAACGGTCAATTCCCAACATAAAGCACTAACTCTCCCCTTCAAATCGCTCAAGAAAATTGCTGCTGAAATCCTATCCGTCGAGCTCTTTTTAAGCTTCCACGCAACCTGGATTTCTGCTTGACAATCGACTGTCATAAGGTCCTAGTCGATTGCCAACAGTGTCATTGTCTCACAACATAGTTGATCCACGTTGGCATTCAAGCCGACAGATACACTGGCAGTCGACTATCATTTACCAACAGTCGACTTCTTATACCCATAGCCGACTGCTCAGTCGGTTACCGAGCGTTCTGCCTTCGCGATCAAACCTAGTAGTCGACTACCCAATGCTGGCAATCGATTTGCTCGCAGTCAAACACCAATTGACTCACGGTACTCGACTGGTCATAATCCCAGTCGATTGCTCAGTGTCGACTCGACTGTCAAGTGTCAAACACTTGACCAGTCGACTGATCCATAACCCCAGTTGACTGTTATACCTCAACCATGAGGTTTACCCCAAGTATAATGTCCTCATACTTGCTAAATCACCCTTAGCCTAGACCTAAGCCTTCTAGTCACCTCCATCAACCTCACGTCTATTAGATCCCTCCAAGTCATCCATGACTTGTTCATCCATACGCTAGCCTTCAGGTGTTTTCATCAGCTATTGTCATGCTAAGCTAGTCTATACCGCCAAGGCACATTAACTTACGCTGTCAAGACACACACTTGGACTTTACGCCGCCAACCATTGGACTTATGCTTCCAAGACTCCACCCTTGTACTTTACACCGTCAATATCAATCCTTGGATTTTCCATTTTCCAAGTACCTATGACTTGGACTTTCACCGCCAAGACTACTTACGTGGCCAAGACTACACCCTTGGACCTTCCTTGCCAACCCATGTTGGACTTTCCAATTGCCAAGACTCAAGCTTGGACTTTCCCTTACCAAGACCCATGCTTGGACTTTCCATGCCAAGTACTCAAGACTTGGACTTTATCATTATCAAGACTCAAGCTTGGACTTTCCATGTCAACTTATGTTGGACTTTCTATGCCAAGTGTCTCACTTGGACTTCTCCATCATATGGTCAACCTCATGTCAACTATATAGTCAACCCATTATCAAACAATGGTCAACTCATCGTCAGACATCAAAACACCAACATCAAAACACTACTCAAGTCAAACTCGAATCTGGTCAATCATGACCTGGGTCAATTGCACCAACACTATGTTATGTACTTGTCCTGATATCGGCTATATTGTTGGCTTAGTTAGTCGGTTCCAGTCGAATCCAGTACCGAGACACTGGAAGACAGTGAAAAGAATATTTCGATATCTAAAAGCGACAACAGATTATAATCTCTGTTATCAAGGATCAGATATGAGTCTGAAGGGCTATGCAGATGCAGATTGGGTTGAGACCTGGGTGTTAGAAAATTGACATCAAGCTATGCGTTCTTGTTGAATGGTGATGTCATCTCCTGGAATAGCAAGCAACAGGCCTGTGTGGTCTTGTCAACTATAGAAGCTGAATATGTGACATGTTCAATAACTGTGCAAGAAATAGTCTGGTTAAGGAGGTTCCTGAAGCATCTGAAGATTGCTAAGGACAGTGGGAGTCCAATGACTGTCTACTGTGATAGTCAGGCTGCTATAACATTTTTCAAGGATCCCAAATATCACAGCAAGGGCAAGCATATAACAATAAAGTATAACTTTATAAGAGATATTGTTGTTAAGAAGAAGGTAATTCTTGAGTACATCCTTATACATACTATGCTTGCAGATCCTTTTACTAAGTCGATGGCTAGAGAGTCATTTAATGAGTATGTAAAGTCTATGGAACTTCGTAGAATGTAACAATTTTGTAATGACAATCGGATATTGTAATTTGATTATTTGAAATGTCAGTCATAATTTATTTAGTGTATGTAATGTTACATTCTGATAAGATCTTGGTGAGCATGTTGGCAGGTAGTGATTGGTCCTCTCACATGGATAATCATCTCTATTTGTTAAGTACCAATAGGGGTAAGATCATTGCTTATAGGATAACTTTGGAAGCTATATGTATAGAAATACATACTTATAAGCTGGGGGTGTCTTGATACTTGTATCAAGATAAGATTATTTGAGAAAAATGATCAAAGTAAATGCTCCCACTATTTACTATACCTGTTTGGAGCCAGATTTGAATCCATGTATTAAATTTAGGATTAGACATTTGGAATGTCTAGATCGAAACCTATACGATGTTAATTTGATGAAAATATGCACTCTTTATTAGTAAAGAGAATAACATCATAATATGTTATTCATCCCACATGTGCTAAGATGACAATAAGGGTAGTAAGAGAATGGATCTCTGCTTCTCTACTATATGAGCCCTTTGAGATTATATGTTGATCTCGGCATTTACCTTGAGTGGCTATTTAGGTTGTCTACTTGAAGTTTTAATCAGAGTCTGCTACTTTAGCATGTAAACCTATTGACTATGAATGATTCGGTTCATGAAGCATGACTAGGAAAGCGATTGATTAAAATGAATGGATTCAAGCTAAAAAGGAAGATTAAATAAATTTACATCTTTTGAGAATTATTCATTAGTCGACCCATTTCTATTGTGTATAGAAATGATTGTGAATATTGAGAATATGGAACATGCTCTTGACATAATGGCTATTATAAGGGATTAGAGATGTTCACATTGATGTAAAAGAAGATTATTTAATTTAGATAAATAGCAAGATATAGATGTATCTAGGAAAATGGTTGTGTGCCACTAAGAGAATGGTTTTGTACCACTTAGAGAACGGTTATGTGTCACCTGAAAGAATGATTATATGTCATTCAGAGAATGATTATGTACTATTTGAGGAGCAATTAAATTAGATGTAACAACTTTTCTTAGCATTGATCGTTCTATGAGCAGTTATATAAGGTGTAACAATTTTCTTAGCATTGGATTGCTCAGTGTACTTGTTGTCGCACGAACCATTTTCCTAAGTATGAATTGGTTGTCCTATTGGTCTTTGTGACTATTGATCTCTATTCTATTAGTTTATGTGACTATGGACTCCGACTCTATTTAATCTATGTGATCAAATACCTCTTATTGATTTATGTGACCATTTGCCTATGTGGCATAACTTGGACAAGTGAAAGATGTAGTCGATTTTTTTTTAACTGCTCACACATTGCCATTTGCAGCGCACGAAATGCACTTACTGCATTTTGTGTGCTGTAGTGATCCCTATAAAAGGATGCGTCCAAGCAAAGCAAAGGCATCCAAAGGGTGTACAATAGAGAGGTGAAGGTTGGGGTGTAAGGCTGGAGGCATCATTAGATTGTTAGAGAGTGAAGGCGGTGTGTGTGAGATGCTGAAAGGCTGCTGGAGAAGAAACTGTGAGTGCACAGGTTTAACGGAGAGATCTTGAGAACATCAAGGCGCGGTCGGATCTTCGTTCGTAGATCAGAGAAAACTTTTCATTCATATTTATCTTTTTATATTTATAACGGAGAGATCGTCATCCCTATAGTCCATCATTAGAAGTGCGAAGATTCTTATGAATCACTTTAAATTCTATATTTATAATTTTATTTACTGTCATTTAAATTCATATAATAGATATAATAATTCCAACACTATGATCTAATGCTGACAAGATATATAATTAGTGAATATAAATTCATCTTTTTATTCATTTATTTTATCTTTTTGCATTTGTTCAGACGAACAGGTCTCACTCATTTATGATTGGGCTGGAAATAATTTCTCAGATGGTGTTTTGTGATGACACTAATTAATGAAACTGCAGCGGTTGATTATTGCATTCATCACCAAGAACGATCTAAATTTAAGACAAAACCCAGATGATTAATTAACAAATCTTTAAACAAACAACCTGGTATCAATCACTTAAATTGATTCCTAATATTGTTTCCGCCTTGGGTTGGGTTTCAACCGTAGAAGCCGGTTCGACTCCAGACCGCGTCGCGAACCCGGCTCATGTCCCTGCCTTTCAGCGTCCGCCCCGCCCCTTCCAGCACCGACTTCGTCGTCCCGCCGCTACTCCCCTTCGCCCTCGCCAAATACTCGTGAGGCGGCATCCACCCGCTCGCCTCTGATTCCTCTTCCTCTTCCTCTTCCTCCACCCGGTGGAGGCTCGGCCACACCGGCACCTCCACTGGCGCCGACGCCGCCGCGGACGCCACCGGCAGGAGTGACGGCCCCCTGTCCTCGCCCTCCCCTTCGCGACGACTCCGGCCGGGGTCAGTTCGGCTCCATCCGGGTTCGAAGGCCCAGAAGACATCATCCTCAGCGAGGTCCGGGAGGTCAGAGCCCGCGGCCCGGCCTTGCGCGGTGCCGAGCAGGCGGTCTTCGGCGTGCCTACGCGCCTTCGCCATACATCACCCTCCGCCACGAGCTCGGCAGCTGCGAACCAGAACCACCGGTATTTATAGCGCAAACGAAGTCAATCGTTCCCTGTGCAACCGGGCCCAGGCCCATGAGGCCGCGCTAGAAAACACCAACAACGCAGTCACACCTGTCACGCCGATCCCACACGAGATTTTGATCGTGCACGGCGACGTCAATTCTATGTAAAAACGGCGGTCGAAAAAGTAATTCCAGCGGCTCCGCCGGAGAGCGATAGCGTTGGTAATATTAATGCGTCGATCAAAGTAGCAAACAAAATTCGGCATCAGTAATAATTGTGCTGCTCATCACCAGCTGGAACTGCTCTGCCGCAGTCGATGCGTCGTTGCCTACGAAGCGAACAAAATAGAAACCCCACCACCTTTCTTCAATTGAATTAACGGCAGCCTTTTAATTACGTACCACGCGACGACGCTCTCTTTTGGGCAACGCCGCAACGGCGACCTCGAGACGACTCGTTGGCGCCGGCGACCGAAGGAGCTCCGGCACTGGATCACAGATGACGCCAGCAGAGCAGAAGATGGATGATTGGTGGCTGGCGAGCGTAATTAATTTAATGAGGCCGTAGGAATCGAGCGCCGACCAACCATATGCGAAGGAGGAGGATCCGCCGACTTTTGGGTTGTTACGGAATCAGAATCGCACCTGCTGGCCGCTGCTGGATTCTAATGATAATTTAGAGGCATTATTAGGAGTTGAGACATTAACCAGTGATACCTAGTGATACCCAGGTAAGATTAAGAGACGGGATTTAAACAAATAGGATGAACCCACTGCGAATGCTTCACTTCTCTTATATATACCGGACTCCCTGCGTCTCGACCTGCACTTCTCTTATATACCGGACGTCATGCGTCTCGGATCGGATTCCTCTCATATCAGACGTACCGCGTCTCGGCTCGGATTTCCTTTATATCAGGCTCCCCGCATTTGAAGTAGAAGAGTCGTAGGAAGAAGGATCCATTTTATTGTAAGCTAAGGAGGAAGGTCATGTCATCAAGTTGAAGGAGCATATTCACCTGTGAAAGGATAAATCACTGACAAGGTTCAGAGGAATGTCTGCGGCATTAATAGAGAATGATCTCCCATCAACCGTGCGTCATGTATTAATTACTGCTCTCGTCCAAGGGCAGATTTCCCTGCCAAGATTTCAAGGGATTAGCCGCAACATTAATTGAGACTTGTCTCCTATCAACCGCACGACGTGCAATAATGGGAGCCCACGCTACGGATGCAAATTCAAGTAACAATGATTATATCAGACGGCCCATTAAGCTCCATCACTTCAGGACAGAGCTCCTCGAGAATGTAACCTCCCTTCTATATATAGGACCCTCCCGGGAAAGGAGAAGGTAAGTTTCTTCCAAACATTAATACTAGTTGCTCTAAGTTCCTTCTTCCTCTTCCAACCTAAGTTCTTGAAAGGCCGAGGGGCCGTGGCCGAGATCTCTCTCTGCCGCTCTTAACTGATTACAGCAGCTCTCCATTCTCTACCACATCATTCTCGCTGCTGCGGATTGATCTTCCATAATCACCAACGACACGGTTACGCCTCTCCGCCAAAGTATTCCACTGCTACGGCCATTACGCTCGACACCTCGCCATCACGGCCTCACGGCATCATAATTGGGCGCCGCCAGGGAACTAAAAACAAAACGCTCGAGGCAAAGATGGCGTACTCAAGGAGCGAATTCGTAATCACAACTCGCGCGAAAGCTTAACGAGGAAAGCATCACGGCGCTGGTCAAGACAACCATGGAAGACGTCCTACGTGACCTCATCCCTCGGGGAAATCCCCCACCGACAACCCCTTCTAGCCCACCCAGGTCCCCGCTTCAGGCCGCTTACTCCACTACTCCCAGATCGACTCCCACCGCTTGGGCCATCATCCGAGCCATCCTCTACCGCTCATCCTCACGATCCTCCGGGAGACGCCTTCATACGCACCATCCGAGAAGGATCCCAAAAGGGAAGGCTCTCGCTATCAAGACCGAATCCCCTCGCCCCAAAGATGATAGCGAATGCCCAAGTCCTTGCCACCGCATAGGGAATATAATGGCTCTATGATCCGTAAGAATATTTGGGAAGGTTTAGAAAGGCGGCATTAATCCATAATTACTCTGGATGGAGCGAAATGTAAGGTCTTCTCTTAATCTAATCGCCCCGCACAAAGGTGGTTTGACCGATCGCAATGGTCCATTCATTCTTTCCAAGAACTGCCCTTACTATTCCTACAAAGATTTGCTAGTAGTAAACGAGTATCTATGACACCCAAGACTCATGACCATGAAACAGGAACGGGGAGAATCTTTAAGGGGCTATCTGCACCGTTTCAACCGAATAGTCGTGGACGTACCGGACGCCTCGCCAAATACAGTGGTAGACGCCTTCTCTCATGGCTCGCACGGGGATTTCTCCAAATCCCTAATGAAGAGGCCTCCTCCTTACTTTGAAGCCTTGCTGGCCAGAGCGGAAGCATACATCAACTTAGAAGAAGCCGAGAAGGCAGCTGACGGACAACATCGATTAGAGCGGCCAAAACCCCATAAAAGCATCCAGAAAGTCCCCCCGCCTTTTCAATCATCTGGGCTCTGCCTACCCTCCACGGCTTAGGAAGGATAGGACCATTCATACTGCTCGAGAGCCACACCACACCACAGAACGAGGTCCTTTCGGCCTTTCATCAAGTATACGGCCACTCAACCCGGAGTGTCGCGTTTCTAGCTAATGAGATCAGCAAGTAATAAAGGAACAAAGAGGTGAGGCCTCTCGCGACGCATGAATCAGTCACGAGAGTTTGCCAACGAAATCTAGCTAGAAGGGCCTCCCCATTCCCGAACAGCAGAGGCGGCCAGTTCCCCGGGTCGCAGGATACCCCGGGAGAACCTCCTCCCCACTCACCTCAAGCGCTCAACCCTCTGCATCGGGAGACGATCAACATGATCGTCGGAGGAGCTACTAATGGGGACTTGAATCGGGTCAGGAAAGCTCACGGCCGACGACTAGAAAACATGCAAGTAAGCATCAACCCGACCCTCGCAGATAAACCATCAATCAGGTTTGGCCCTAAAAATTTGCAGGGAATAGTTACTCCTCATGACGACGCCTTGGTGATAAAAGCTACAGTGGTCAATTACGACGTAGCTCGGATCTTCATTGACACAGGTAGTTCAGCTAACATATTGTTTAAAGATACCTTTGACCGTATGCAGCTGGAAACCACATGGCTCCAACCAATGAATACCGCATTGTATGGCTTCTCGGGGCACGAAGTCACTCCGCTCGGCCGGATCAACCTCCCTCTTTCCTTAGGAGAAGAGCCATCTCGCCGGACGCGGACAGTCACTTTTACCGTGGTGAACGCAGTTTCAGCTTACAACATCATTTTGGGAAGGCCCGCCCTACATGCCTTTGAAGCTGTTGTCTCCACTTATCATCAGAAAATCAAATTTCCTGTAGGCAACCAAATAGGGGAAGTAGCCGGAGATCAAATGGCTGCTCGAAAGTGCTATGTGGAGGAGGTTCGTACAGGACCCAGGAAAAGTCAAAAGACAGAGAACGCCAAAGATATATACACTCGAGAGAAGGCTCGCCAATAAGATGAGAGGAAGAAGATCCTAATAGATAAATCTTCCTTAGGATGATTTGAAGCGAAGATGAAGGATTGCCTGATCAAGAACATAGACATCTTCTCTGGCCGGATGATGAACAATATCGTGGCATCCTCGGCAACCATGGAGCATAAACTAAGTATCTTTCCAGGGTCTCGGCCCATTCGGCAAAAAAGAAGGCATTTTGGACCAGAAAAAGACCAAATCATCCGAGCCGAGGTGCAGAAACTCCTGCAAGCTGGATACATCCGAGAAGTACAATTCCCGGAGTGGCTGGCTAATGTAGTACTGGTACCGAAGCCAGGAGGAAAGTGGAGGGTCTGTATAGATTTTAGGGATCTTAATAAAGCATGCCCTAAAGATTGCTACCCTCTGCCTCGAATAGACCAGGTGGTAGACTCCACTGCTGGATGTGAATTAATTTGCATGCTAGATGCCCACCAGGGATACCATCAGATTCCGCTCGCCTTAGAAGATCAAGAAAAGGTTAGTTTCATCACTGCTGACGGGACCTTCTGTTATAAGGTCATGTCGTTTGGTTTAAAGAATGTCGGAGCCACCTATCAAAGGATGATGAATAAAGTATTCCGGCCACAAATAGGCCGAAACCTAGAGGTATATGTCGATGACGTCCTTATCAAAACTGTCAAAGCCGAAGACATAATCTCGGACATAAAGGAAACATTTGGCACCTTGCGACATTATGGGATTCGGCTTAATCCAAGCAAGTGCATATTCGGAGTCCGCGGAGGCAAATTCCTCGGGTACATTGTTACCGAGCGAGGCATTGAAGTCAACCCCGAAAAAGTCCAAGTCTTACAGAACATAGCCTCCTCTCGCAGTATCAAGGAAGTACAAAGATTGTTGGGCCGAATAACAGCCCTCTCAAGATTCATCCCTAAGTCGGCAAAGCGAACCCTCCCTTTCTTTAAGATACTTCGCAAGTCGACTCGGTTTTCATGGGATGATAAATGCGAGCAGGCCCTTACAGAATTAAAGCAATATATAGCCGGCTTGCCCATATTGGCCAAGCCGGTCCCCGGAGAAGAGCTTCAGTTATACCCGGCTTCATCAGAAGAGGCTGTAGCTTCTGTATTGCTTCGCCAAGAAGAAGGTAAACAACTGCCCATTTACTTTGTTAGTCATTTATTAAAGGGCGCTGAAAGCAGGTACACAACTCTGGAGAAGTTAGCTTTAGCCCTGCTTATAACGGCTCGGAAGCTCCGGCCCTATTTTCTATCTCATCCGGTTACAGTCTTAACCAACAATGGCATCGGAAGGATAATAAACAACCCGGAAGCATCCACCCGTCTGGTCAAGTGGATGCTATCCGGATAGCGGTGCAGCTCAACTTCCGGGCTTCTAACAATGAAGCCGAATATGAGGCCTTGTTAGCAGGGATGCAAGCCGCCCGTCATCTGGGGGCTGCTCGGATCTCCTTGCATTCCGACTCTCAGTTAGCCGTTGAACAGCTCAGGGGATCGTTCGACATCAATAACCCAAGATTGAAACGGTACAAACAAGCTTATCAAAGATTAGCCGCGGAGTTTCAAGAGGTAGTTCTACACAAAATACCCAGAGCAGACAACCAGAAAGCCGATGAATTGGCCCGTATGGCTAGTACCCTCGCTGCATGGAGCCTGGAAGACTCCGTAGCCGAGGTGCAGCTCATCTCCAGCATAAACCAAGAACCACTGGTATCTCACAGCTCAGCAGATTGGAGGAAGCCCTTGATTGATTACCTCCAGAGCCGGGTACTACCTGAGGACCTGGCAGAGGCCCGAGTAGTTAAAAGAAGAAGCACTCAGTTCATCTTAATAGGGGACACGTTGTACAAACGATCTTTTGCTCGGCCCTTACTCAAATGCCTCGACCGAGAGGAAGCAGAGTATGTTATGCGGGAAATACATGAAAGTTGCTGTGGAAATCACGCGGGGGGGATCTCCCTCGCAAGAAAAATCTTATTGGCCGGCTATTTTTGGCCCACTCTGCAGAAAGATGCCTCACATTGTGTACAAGTATGCATTAGCTGTCAGAAGCATCAAAATTTCTCTCAAAAGCCTGCCGAACTATTGAAGGCCTCTGTTGTCTCTTGTCCGTTCGACCAATGGGGGATGGACATAGTGGGGCCGCTACCTACAGGGCCAAATCAGAAGAAATTCTTGTTAGTAGCTGTGGACTATTTCTCAAAATGGGTAGAAGCAGAGCCGCTGGCTAAGATAACGGAAGAAGCCGTATTAAAATTTCTTTGGAAAAATATAGTATGTCGATTCGGCATCCCCAGGAAGCTGGTCTCCGACAACGGGCGACAGTTTCAAGGCCGAAAGTTGAAAGATTGGTGTCAGCAGTTGG
This sequence comes from Wurfbainia villosa, assembly GCA_025175895.1. NCBI lineage: Eukaryota > Viridiplantae > Streptophyta > Magnoliopsida > Zingiberales > Zingiberaceae > Wurfbainia > Wurfbainia villosa. Next base: position 86,509,176 of record CM045988.1, read on the forward strand.
AGATCCGGTAAGTCTACACCTCGGTAGCTTATCCGCAGAGCAACGGACAAGCCGAAGTCACCAACCGAGAGCTGATTCGAGGACTGAAGACCAAACTCGATCACACGGAAGGAAGCTGGGTGGATGAGCTACCTGGTATCTTGTGGGCCTACAGAACTACCCCCAAGGACAGTACTGGCCTCACTCCGTTCCATCTAGTCTATGGGGCTGAGGCACTCGTTCCGGTAGAAATTGGCGAGAGATCTCCCCGAGTATCTGCTTACACACATTCTGAGGAAGCCAACCCAGAAAAGAGATTAGTCGAGCTGGACTTGGTGTCTGAGGCCAGAGAACAGGCAGCCAGCCGGATGCAAGCCTTCCAGAGGAAAATGGCCTAAGCTTACAATAAACAAATAGTACCTCGCTCTTTTTCAAATGGAGATTTTGTATGGAAAAAGTCCAACCGGTAGGGAGGTCCGTAAATTATCACCCCGATGGGAAGGCCCGTATAAGGTCATCAAGAAACTCGGCTCAGGCACTTATTACCTCCAGGATAGGGAAGGAAAGGAACTCGGCCGGCCTTGGAATGCTTTCCATTTGCGGCCTTATTATGCTTGACAGACTCCTGTGTAACAAGGTGTCTTATAATGAAAGTTCCACGAGATCTCTTTCCAGAAAAATTGACCATCTTCCTTAGGTATCGCTTCTCGGCTAGTCCCAAGTGTTTTCAATCTGACCCCGTATTCTCGTCTTACAGTCGTCTTCCTTGGGTATAGCTTCTCAGTTTGGTCCCAAGTATCTTAATCTGACCGTCTTCCTTGGTATCGCTTCTCAATTTGGTCCCAGTATTTTAATCTGACCTATATTCTCAATCTGACCATCTTCCTTAGGTATCCTTCTCAATTTGGTCCCAAGTATCTTCAATCTGACCATCTTCAGCAGGGTATAAGCTTCTCAGTTGGTCCCAGAGTGTTTTCAATCTGGACCCATATTCTCAATCTGACCATCTTCCTTAGGTATTGCTTCCTCTGGTAGTCCCAAGTATCTTATCTGCCATTCTTCCTTAGGTATGTCCTTCTCAATGGTCCCAGTGTTTTCAATATTTATATTCTCAATCTGACCATCTTCCTTGAGTATCCTTCTCGGTAGTCCCAGTATCTTGATCTGGCCATCTTCCTTGGGTATCAGCTATTTGGTCAGTATCTTGATAGGTCGTCTTCCTTGGGTATCACTTCTCAATTTGGTCCCAAGTATCTTCAATCTGACCATCTTCCTTGGGTATCGCTCCTCATTTGGTCCCAAGTATCTTCAATCTGATCATCTTCCTTGAGTGTATCGGCTTCTCGGTGGTCCCAAAGTGTTCTCAATCTGACCCGTTTTTCTCAATCTGACCATCTTCCTTGGGTATAAACTATAAATTTGGGTCCCAGTATCTTCAATCTGACCATCTTCCTTAGGTGTATCGGCTTCTCAATTTGGTCCCAAGTATCTTCAATCTGACCATCAGTATTCTCAATCGACCATCTTCCTTGGGTATACATTCATTGGTAGTCCCAGTATCTTGATCTGGACCATCTTCACTTAGGTATCTGATCCCAAGTGTTTCAATCTGACCCGTATTCTCAATCGGCCATCTTCCTTGAGTTTCCTTGGGTATCGCTTCTCAGCTGGTCCCAAGTATCTTCAATGCGGTCATCTTCCGTGGGTATCGCTCCTCAGCTGGTACCAAGTATCTTTAATACGGCCGTCTTCCTTGGGTATCGCTTCTCGGCTGGTCCCAAGTGTTTTTAATACGGCTATTCTCTATGGGTGTCATGGATGTTTCCTTGGAGCTGCCTATCAATGGTAACCGAGGTTTCGAGTATTCGGCTATGTCCCACATATCGTTAAAGACAGTACACTGGGCTCCCAAGTCCTCCGGTTAGTAACTCATTTCGGTTAGTTTCTTATTATACGAAGTACACTCGATGCTATATTACAAGAACAATTAGAGATTACTAGATTTTATATCAAAAAGATGGACATTTCTGCTTAAAAAAGGCTGCTAGGGCTACAAAATTCCTTAGTTACAAAAGACTGCAAAAAGTAACCGACTAGACTAGACCTACACTACTGAGGAGGACCCCCTAAAGTCGAATCCGGTGTCTCGTCGACAAGACGTTGCAAGTCCAAGAAGTCGGCGGAGACCCCTCGGTGGGTACCCGCCTCTTGAAGCGCCGGATAGCCCCCTCGTTAGCCTATCTCTAGGAGGTCTAGGAGAGTACGACCTCCTAGGATGTCCGCAAATTCTTCCGAAGCAAGGAAGGTTTTCTTCCGCTTCTCCCACCGGCCTTCCTCGCCCGACCGATAATAAATGAGCTCCTCTCCGCCTTCTCGCCGATCCGACACCGCCCGCCGCTTGGCCTCTTGTTCCGCCTGGGCGCCCGAGCCTGCTTCGCTTGCAAGACTCGAGCCTCTACCTCTGGGCTCGCCTTGTACTCGCCTTCGCGGCCCTCGCCTCTAGTTGGGCCCCTCGAGTCTCATCTCCTGTGCCTTTAGCCGAGATCATCTTCAAAACAAGCAGCCGCTTGAAAGATAGCCGCTGACCGAGCTAAGCCAAGCTCCGTTTCTTTGTCTCGGAGTTGGGTCTTCAGGCCGACCATCTGAGCCCGCATTTGATGGAAGGCTGCCGTCATGGGGGGTATCCGAGCCATCAACTCCAGATGATACCCCCAGAACTGCGAAAAAGATGAGTCGAATTAGCAGGACTTACCGACGAGAAAATCAGAAGAATAGCAGGGAGTAAATTACCTTGGTGAGATAAATATTCATCTCGTCGCTGATCGCGATGGATTTCCCTTTATGAGTCACCACACCTCCGGATCTCGGAGAAAGCTCCGGATGGTTGTCCTGCTGCGGTCTGCCGGACACTTCCGGCAGGGGACTGGGACCACGCTGAGGGGAGGGTTCCTCTGGTACCGAGGTGTCATTCGGCTGCTCCTGTGGGGGCTCTGGGGGGTCTGACCCCGTGCCACTGGGTCCTTCTCCACTCGGACCCGCCGGATGACGAGGGCTTGGAGATGGAGAAGGACGGGGAGACGATCGCTGGGAGGAGCTCCCCTCGGCAGAAGAGAGCACTAGTCGGCTCCTCTTGCGCTGCCTTTGCTGTCCTTCCGAATCCCCGGAGCTAATTACCTCGGCCACCATAGAAGGTCGAGGTGGAGGGGGGACTTCGGAATCTTCCCCTTCGGGTGCTTCGGAAGGAGCATCCTCAGGAGGAATGACCTGCGCCCTTCGCCACTTCAACTTCTTACTGATAGAAGCCCGAATCATGACTTCAGCTGTTAAGAAGGAAAGAAACGAGTTAGGAAAATTAATGATAATAATAAGAGAAAAGAGGGAAGCCAGAGAAATTCTTTACCTAAGGAGCCACTCAGCTCGGCTTCTATTGGGCTTATATCAAAATGATGTAAAAGTCCTTCCTCCAGCAAGACGTTCACATCGAACCTCAGGCCGAGTAGAACTGAGGTCATCTCTTGATAAGTTTTGGACTTTCGGAACGACCGAATGGAAGGAGAGGGGGGCAACTCGAGTTGTAATCCGGTGGGCCATAGGAAAGGGGATTCGGGACGAACGTAAATGAATTTGGACTTCCAATACTTGTGAGAGGTAATCAAGTTCGACAAGAATTTCACTTGTTTAGCCGAGAAGAAGAAGACGCCGGCTTCTTTCTTCTTGGGGAAAAAACAGGAATGGAAGGCTTCGACAGAAAGAGGGAGGTGATAAAATAGGAAGATAATAATAAAGCCGTTGATAATACTAAAGGCGTTAGGAGCTAGTTGATTAATAGGTATTCCAAAGTATATGGATAATTCGGTGAAGAAAGGATGAAGAGGGAACCGAAGGTCGGCTGGCAATTGATCAAGAAAGAAGGTGGTAAATTCAGGAGGAGGTTCGTGAGGGCGTTGGTCCGGTTGAGGAGCTCGAAGCCGGTAGGAGTTGGGGATGTGAAAAGCAACCCGTGCCTCGGAACGAATCTCCGAGTCAACGGCCGCGAAGTTCTCAAAAACCAGAGGTCGGTTTTTGGAGCCATGAAACGAAAACCGAAAACACAGAAAGAGGAGGAATAAAGAACTTACTAGTAGAGCGGCGCCGGGGAAGGAGAAAGGAATGGTCGAGAAACGGGGGAGGAAAGCAGCGGGCAAGAAAATGACGAAGAAGTGGGGATGGGGATTTATTTATAGCGGCAACACGGCGGCCTCTTTTTCCGAGGTTTCTTCCGGAAAGCCACGTGGTGCAACCAGGAAAACCCTAGGAAGAACAGAATGATCGTCATCGGATCATCGCATTAATGGACATTGATGAATGTGTCCAAAAGCAAGATCCTCTCCGTTTCCCGAGGAGCCTTTACCATGCCTCATTAAAAGAGCAATAGGAGGGAAAATCATGGTTCGGTGCGAACCAGTCGCTACTTTGCGCTTCGCCGACTAGACTTCGAGGACTCATGATACCTAGTGATACCCAGGTAAGACTAAGAGACGGGATTTAAACAAACAGGATGAACCCATTGCGAATGCCCCACTTCTCTTATATATACCGGACGCTCTGCGTCTCGGCCCGCACTTCTCTTATATACCGGACGTCATACGTCTCGGATCGGATTCCTCTCATATCAGACGCCCCGCGTCTCGGCTTGGATTTCCTTTATATCAGGCTCCCTGCATCTGAAGTAGAAGAGTCGTAGGAAGAAGGATCTATTTTATTGTAAGCTAAGGAGGAAGGTCATGTCATCAAGTTGAAGGAGCATATTCACCTGTGAAAGGATAAATCACTGACAAGGTTCAAAGGAATGTCTGCGGCATTAATAGAAAATGGTCTCCCATCAACCGCACGTCGTGTATTAATTACTGCTCTCGTCCAAGGGCAGATTTCCCTGCCAAGATCTCAAGGGATTAGCCGCAACATTAATTGAGACTTGTCTCCTATCAACCGCACGACGTGTAGTAATTGCAGCCCACGCGCGGGATGCAGTCCAAGTAACAATGATTATCAGACGGTCCATTAGGCCCGTCATACGTGGCAGAGCTCCTCGAGAACAGAGCCTCCCTTCTATATATAGGACCCTCTTGGGAAAGGGGGAGGGAAGTTTTTCCAAACGTTGATACTAGTTATTTTGAGTTCCTTTTTCCTCTACCAACTAAGTTCTGTCTTGAGCGTCGGAGGGGCCGTGCCGAGATCTCTCTCGGCGCCCTTAACCGATTGCTACTGTGCAGGCTCTCCATTCGGCTCGGCCCACATCATTCTGCTCGGCTGCCTGGCGGTATTGATCTTCCATAATCAGCTCAACGATTACGGGTTGCGCACCTCTCCTCCAAAGCGTCTACAGTTGTCGGTTTACACTGCCTGAATACCTCGTCATCACGGTCTCGCCGGGCATCAACCAGCTTTCTTAATTGTTAATTTGGCACGATGGAATCCTTTTAGCTGGGCGTCGACGCTCGCTGATCCTGGACATGTGGACATTAAATAAGTATTTAATATTTGATTACGAGAGAATGAGGAGGACTCTCTGACACGAGTGTAAATGACTTGAGATCTTCTCAAAACTTAAAAAGTGTCTAAGATTGTTTGAGCTGATTTAAGATTGTTTATTAAAAAGTCCATAAAACTCATGTTAAATTTCAGGGCTTTTATTAAGTGTAGTTAGAGATATTGTTATCTATATAATTTAATTAAAATACACATTAGTCACATAAATTATATGCAAATTTAATTATTTAATAATTTTATTTATAAGTATTTCTAAGTCTTATTTATTTTATAAATTCTATATTATTACATAAATATAAATAAACTTTGATCGAATTTAAACATCAAACTTTTCATAAATATCAGCACTATTAATATTCAATCGAGTTTGGAGATTATATTTATTTGTTTGATGAATAAAACGTTAGGAAAAGAATGGGTTCTATTAGGGGTAAAAAAGTCACAATAGCACCCTTTCTTTTTTCAAAGTGCATTTTTTAAAAATATATTAAAATAGAATCTCGTCATATTTTTCATCCTCAAAATAATATTATCCCAATATTATTGTAGCAATTATATATATAACAGCTATTAATTAATTTAATCACTCTTTATTATTTTTGATTCAATTTAATCAAAATTACTGATGAAAAATATAACATTCAAAAGATAATTATGTTCGCTCTCAATCCTAATACCCCTTATGGTTGGTCAGGACCGGCCCTAAACCAAAGACAAATGGAGTGTCCATCCAAGACTTAAAAATTATTAATCCTAAATAAAAAGATTCAAATTTTATCAAAATAAAAAATCTATAAGAAGACTCAATTTGTATTGGTTGACCAAGAGCCTCTAAATATTCCGGACCGACTTTGCGATTGATCCCTCAATAATGATGAAAAAAAATAAATCACAAGAAAATATATTCTTTGATCTATTGACCAAAAATAATAATAAAAAATTTAAATCTGAATAAGAATTTTAGATCTCATAGGAAAATTTGACTTCTATCCACTTTGAACATCTATACTGCTTCCGAAGGAACTACAACATTTAACACTCACTCTTATATCAGAATACTTTATTAAAATAGTTACTTTCAAAAATATCTAAATAATTTTAACTAAATTGATATTAAAAAAATTATCGTAACAATGTCCCATTACTAAAAAAATATTGAAGAAGCAATGGCAGGCGTGCAAGTTGACTAGCTGTGAAAATATTGACGAGAATAAAATCGATATATACTTGCTTTTTTAGAAATAAAAGGTCTACAAGCCCGCGGATGAAGATCTGCTACTCAAATACAATTCATACAGTGACAACAAACAAGTCTCTCCATTGTTAAATGCGTTCTTGACTTTCTTTTGCTCGCACTCACTATCCTACTAGCTTGCACACATGCAAGATTCAACTTTTGGATGTGATTTCCTGTGCCTTTGTGACCAGAATACAAAATACTCCGAGCAAAAAGTAACCAGACGCCTGTTCTAAAAAAAACAAAACAAAATACTACAATTTTGCGTTTCACCGGGTGGAGCTTTACCCAGTTATCAAACAACAGCATATTGTATTTATCTGCAGCTTCTAATTGACTTTATCTCCCATCCATTTTGCTTACGTGCTTTCTTTCTCACACAAATCTAGCAGCTGCAATGTCTGATCACAGATAAAACGAGAAATAGATCATCAATCAGTGGGTAAATCAAGGGTAGAAACTCTAAGAATGAATATTCTGAAGAATCCTGAATATAATGAGTTGATGATGCATTTAATTAACGGCAGACGTAGAAAAGGAATTTTACCAAGGTTTCTTAACTCTGGGATTCCCATAGGGCCATAGGCAAAACCCACACGCAATGGTTAGTTGGATGCGTGAAACAGGCACGTCATTAGAATAAACATTTAATAAGAATTTAACCAGTCAAGGAGTGAATAGCCAGTGCCATATAGGACTGCAGATTGGATGGGATTATTCACTATCACCATTTCAAGATATTGGTACACAGAGATGGGATCAATTCAGGAGAGAGTTCCAGACTTTGTGAAAGCAGGCATGCCATACGATAGTGAGGTAAGCATGACAGTGAACAGAAGAAAAATAAAGTTTCTTATTCACATTATTAAATATCATATTGACCAACATTATATTATTTCACTGTTTCTTTTTTTATCTATTATTTTATCAGGAAGAACTATAAATTAAACTCATAAGGAAAACAGGCATTAGCACCTCTGTTACTGAGAGTTCAAGCCGAAACTTGGGCCCATCATAATGATGCAAAATTGGCCTGAAAGCATCCTCTTCTAGTGGCTTGCAAAGCTTTCGGACTCGTATCCTCACCTGATAATTTTTTCAACAAATAAGCTAATTGGTTTCATTAAGGGAATAGAAAGTCTTGAGCTTTTAACATGAACTAGAGGCCTCTCTAAATCTACCTGTGCAGGAAACCTGGACTCGCCTTTACACTTTTTGTCTTCCCAGGCTGTTGGATCAATATTAGATCCCCCAAAGCTAGATGCCTATAAGAAGTCAGGATTCAACATCAGTAATAAGTTCATTGTAAAAGAATATTAATACAGCTACGCAACCATTCAAACATTCATCTTGGATCAAAAGCTTCACATGATACAATTTGAAACCCATGTACAACATTGAAGAATGTCCTTTTTAGAGCTAAAAAGGTAAAATATTGAGAAGTATTTGAAGATGGAAGTAGATGCAAGAGTAAGAATGTCCTTTTTAGACTACTAAGTTATGCCATTAAATAAAACTAACCGATGCACAACAATCCGCTTCCTAAGAATCAGAAATTTGAGTGGACAATAATCACCAAACAAAAAAATGAACGTACTGGTGTAACTAATGATGAAGAAGAGGGAGATCAGAATAAGATTCTCCATAAATCATTTCCTCATATGGCTATGCCAACTGGGTGCAATAGAAAACAAAGAACCACTGTTACAATAAAAGCCCTGTACTCCAGGTTCCTTATAAAATTCCATGTACTCAAAAAAAAAAAAAAAAAAAAACTACAAATTTAGAGATCATAACAAGATATTCAGCTAATAGAGAATCCTTTCAAAGGAAAAAAGTCAGAGATAACTATTATTGCAAAAATGTCTTCCTTTATAAATAAAACGGTAAATAAGAAACGAGGAAAAAAAAAGCTATTGCAAGAAAAAAAATATTATTCTAGAATAGTAAATAAAAATAGCACAAGGAACATCTACACTGCTACAGATAAAGACTTTCTAATAAACCAGGAAAATAAAACTAGCAAATCATTGGATCTCATTCTATTTTAACTTACAAACAATGGAATTTTATGAGAAGTACGAACCTCAAATATCCCATGAAGCTGATGAGTAGTGTAGTTGTAGAGAAAAAGAGGTAAACCAGGAGTAATGGCACGTACTGAATCACGATACCTTGGAGGCAAGCCTGCAAGTGAGTGTTGTCAGAGTTGATTGATAAAGGAAAATCAATAGGAAGTTCAATTAAACCAAATCTCATTACATTATAGAAAGGTGAGATATACCCATGAAATCAAGAAAAAGACAGGAGTGCCAACTCAGCTTAGAGCAATACTTTATTAACACAAATGAAAATACAAATCAAGGGAAAGACTTGTGGAAGTAGCAGCACACAAACAGAGATCACAAGGAACACACGTGCTATCTCATGAAAGTTACTCATGACCAATACTCCTTTAATTAACAGGACAATCATAGGCTTATTAATCTTTTGTTACTCTCTTATGGCATCATGGTTCCCCTTTCAGTGGGAACTCTTATTTCAACCACATATTAAATCGATTAACTGCTAATTTGATCAGTTTTGTTCTTTGAGAATACAGAGAATTTTTGCCGAACTGGATAAGACTTCAATATTACTGAGCTTGTGATACAGTAAGTTGTTTGATAATGCAACCTGCATGTGAAAATGTTTATTGCAATTTGCAGGTAGCATTCATCCCAGAGTAATTTTTAATTCTCTTAAATAGAACATTCAACCTGTCTTAGCCCACAGTCGTTTAACTATAATTTATTTAATTAATTTATTATAGAAATTTATGGGTGGGGTCATCTTTGAACACAGCCTCTCTAAATCCCTCACTCATTAACTCTAATTTATTTAACTTATTGGTCAGCTCTGAACATGCATATACATCTTAATTTGTTTTCTCATTTTATTATCTATGGAAGGTGCACCTATCAGATCCCTGATCATAACAGTATTCTCTTATTTTATTTCTCACAACCTCACAATCTCCAAATTCATCTTAGCATTTGCATCAATGCTATAATATGAATGGTCAAACTACAGTCTTATATATATTTTCCTCCAAAAGCTCTTTTAGGTTTGACCATCATGTCCTTCTCCTATTAATAGAAACACTATACCTAACACTCTCTCTTACAAGGGTTCTTGTCCGTCCAACAAATTATCCCCTTATTCTTTGTAGGTGATATGTTAAACAAGAGATATATAACCTTAATAATATGTTTCTATTCATTATAATGCAGATAGATGATACTACTCTAACTAGAGGTTCCAAAATATATAAACTGACAAACAAGACTCAAGAAGAAACCACTGAAAACAACTCACATGCTTGATAAAACAAACCCAATTTAAAACATATACGACAGCCAATAAAAACGATGACAGTAAAACATTCAAATTACCTAAACTTTTCTTTCCTTTAAATCAAGAGTTATTTGTTACAAACAAAATTATAGTATGCACCAAATTGATACATTAAAAGGAAGTCATTCTTCTTGTAGTACTAAAACAATATAAGGAGGATAAAATACACGTGCACAAGCAACAAGAGAAGTGAAAGATAATACCAAACAACTGCCTTTTGAGATCTTCCTGCATTGTGTCATTGTTGCAAACAAAAATATAGCCACCGAGAATTACATTTCTTGGTAGCATCTCAGCAGCAGGTAACGTCTTAAACCTCTTGTCAAGAGCAGCATTATCGCAGCTGTGATCACCATTGGCAGAATTGCTGTCAATATTGTCAATGATGCTACTGATAATACTTTTGCTGTTGGTAGAGCTGTTGTTGGCCTCCTTGTTGCTCATATGGCTGATATACGTGTTCAACTTGAAATTGTTCAAATCATTGACGTTGCTTTGCTGATAAAGATTAGTTACGCTGTAGGGAGTAGAGATAGGGCCCTTGATCAAAGTCTCATTCATTTTGAGATTCAAATTCATAAGACTTAGGTTGAGATTCTCAATTTTATTATCTTCCTGAGAACAAAATTTCTCGTATGGTTTCGTTTCAAAGGTATTCCTTGAGTAGTCTACATTGTTCATCCTGTCAAATTTTGACTTTGTCATCTCAGCCAGTTTAGAAGTGATAATAGACCATTGGTGGTCCTCTGAAAATTTGGATTGCCCTCTGAACTCATTCCCCAACTTCCAGAAGTTGTCCATCCGTAGCCCTCTCTGTTAAGAATAGAGAAATAAAAAATTCTCAGAAATAATCACATTGATAACACACACACACACACCAAAAGGAAAGAAAAAAAAAAGAATATTAATCAGATGAGGAAATCAAAGTTCCTCAAAGTTTGGGAGCTTGCCATGTGGAAACATTTTTTTAAGACAAAGTTCATCTACCAATGAGTAAGCCGGCAGACTAATTCACCAAATGAATTCAGAAACCCGCATTCCATCTATGCGAATCACCAAAACATAGCAAAACTGAAAATCCAAGCAGCGAACATAGACTCGACCAAGGGGAAAAAAAACAGACAGAGCAACGCCACCCTATTAAAAACAGTTGCTTTAGAGACAAGCAAAAAATGAGATCTAGAACGCGAAAATCCGCCCTCTTACCGACTGAAAAACAGCGGAAACGGCTAGGTGTAGGCGAAGGAAGCTTCGGGGATACGATTGACAAGCAAAATTTTAAAAACCCTAGATCAGCGATAGGGATGGACCGCGGACGGATGACTACCGCCGAGTCGCCGACCACCAACGCAGAGCAGCATTAAATCATGGTGTAATTTTCAACGTGGCCCCCGAGGTTTAACAAAATTTTGAAATTCCTTTCTTAATGTGAAATGTCTCTTATTACTTTTATTTTGTTGCTAAAATACCTTCACTATTTTTTATTTATTTTTAATTCATAAAATATTAGAATCGTCAATCTAACAGGTCTTACCGATTTATTCTACAATCATTGTGAGAGAGATAAATCACAAAGGATCGTATGAACTTTGACGTAATGGTTAAGACACGTAAAGATTATCTGAATCTAGGAAAAAGTTTTAAATCTCTTTCAGAATTAAAAATGAAAACAGCACCTTTATTTTCTATTATTACCATTAAAAGAGAGAATTCCAAGTTAATATTAATCTTAATTTTCACCTAAAAATATCACTTAGAGTTCGATTTGAATCATTTGTGTTTCGAATTTACCTACTGATGAACTAAAAACAAAAGGTTATTTACCTAATATCTGAAGAAAAAAAGTTACTATGATTTAAACAAAACTACTTTAATATTAGTCAAAAATATTTTAAAGTTAATGGAAATTGCTCCAAAATTAATTAGAACCACTCTAGTATTGAGTATTGTGACTTTAAAATTTTACTTCAATATATATTAGTGCTCCAAATTAATTATCAAAACAGCTACAAAATAAAAAATATGAATTACATTTTGTGTTAATAAATATAAATTTACCGATCAAATGGTATATATATCCTACTGGATTAGTCCATGCTATTTTTTAATTACTAAATATAAATTCATTAATAAAATTAAAATATACATACTACTAGTGCTATTATAAATTAACATAGTTCACTGTATCACCCTGTTTTAACTTGTTATTCATTATTCAACCTTTTTTTTTTCTTCACAATTTCACACCCCCAAACTCTTTAATGCTTTTATGAAAATAATAATTAAAAATAAATAAGGAAGAATATTAAAGTTAAAATTTCTAGAAAAATACAAGTTAATTTGAAATCCAACCTGAATTCAGTGATTGCTCAAATAAAGATGATCGATTCATTGGATAAATTTTATTGGTATGCAAAAAATACTCCAAATAACTCTAGTTTATTTGCCTATCTTCATGATTCAATTTAGTGGTTTATAATTCTTTCTATTTGATTAAATTAAAACATCATAAAATTTCCCTAGTCGATGATATACTTCTTCCCTAATTTAACTTTGAAATAATAAAATTTTAATTATAGCGTATATATTATATGTTTTATGTACCAACTTTGAGAAGCCGGAGAACAGCAGTGGATTAGCATTAATTTATACCGTTTATAGTAAAATAATTAATTCATGCACGCTGCACGAGCTGAGACAATGCGAGTGCGATCCTCCGCTCCTCTGCTTTAATTCGAATCCAATTCTGATGTCAGTGCTTTACGGACACAACTACATCAACTAGATTTCGAACTCCGTTTTCTTTAATGGCTCAGACAGCCAAAAGCAGCCATTGGCAGCTACTTTTTGAGTTTCCAAGCATGGATAGTCAAACCCCCCACTCGATTTTCCCGATCTAACACGGTGAATTTATGTCCCTTATTCATCGATTGCGTGATTCCTGTGCGTGGGAGAGGTAGATTTTGCAGGCTGATCACTGCGCACTGGACTAGTGCATTAAATTCTTGCAGAATGAAGAGACTCTGTTCTCGCCGGTGAGCGTTGGGAGATGGCACTCCGGTTGGCTTCCCTGGTGCTCCTCTGTTCTGCGACCTCATTACTGGCCATCGCTTCGGCAGCTCCGGCCAACGCATCCTTCTCCTTTAACGAGACATTTGATGTAATGTGGGCGGAGGATCACTTCAAGACGTCTCCTGACGGGCAAATTTGGTACCTTTATTTGGACAACAGAAGCGGTAGCTAATCTTCTCCGTAGAGTTGATTTCTGATAGCTTTTCTCGCATCCCATGCTTTCTTGTTCGATGTAATCCATCCTGTTCGATCTTTAGGATGTGGATTCCAGACGCGGCAAAGGTACAGATTCGGGTGGTTCAGCATGAAGCTGAAGCTCGTAGGTGGTGATTCAGCGGGCGTCGTGACGGCCTACTACGTGAGTGCATGGTTCAATCTCGATTGAAGTTGCGATTTTGCAGGCAGTCAATAAAGACTTGGATCGCAGATGTGCTCGGACTCGGGGGCAGCTCCGACGAGAGACGAACTGGACTTCGAGTTCCTGGGGAACCGAACAGGGCAACCCTACACTCTGCAGACCAACGTGTACAAGGACGGAGTGGGCGGGAGGGAGATGAGGCACACCTTGTGGTTCGATCCCGCCGCCGACTTCCACTCCTACTCCATTCTCTGGAACACCCACCAGATCGTGTAAGTTCAATACGTCTTCTCCATCTTCGTGCTGAAATCACAGACCTCGATACGTTTTACGGTGGCGTTTGCAGATTTTTTGTGGACAGAGTGCCGATCCGGGTGTACAAAAACAATGGCAGAGCGAATAGCCATTTCCCCGACGAGAAGCCGATGTACATGTTCTCGAGCATCTGGAACGCCGACGACTGGGCGACGAGGGGAGGGTTGGAGAAGACGGACTGGGGCAACGCGCCGTTCGTGTCGTCGTACAGGGATTTCCAGGCGGACGGGTGCCGGTGGGAGGAGCCTTACCCGGCGTGCGCCGCCGCCACCGGCGAGCACTGGTGGGACCAGTCCGAGGCGTGGGGTCTGGCGGAGACGCAGCAGGAGGACTTGGGGTGGGTTGTGAGGAACCTGGTGACATATGACTACTGCAAGGACACGGAGAGGTACCCCGACCTGCCGGAGGAGTGCAATCTGTAGAAGAAGACGTACGGTCAATGAATTGATTTGGGATTATTTTGTTCACGCGCTATTTTGAAATTATTTACTTAGAAAGGAAGGAAATTATTTACTCAGAAAAAAAAAAAGAAAGAAAATAGCCAAATCCCTCACATTATCACATGTTAATTAATTGAGTTATTTGTGCATTAATTTAATAAGATGTGATGTACAACAGAAAACATGGACTTTGTTTTGTGCCGTAATTAGTTTGGTTTCTTCCCTTATGGCATAATTCACAAGCAAAGGAGTTGCACTAGTAGGCCAGCTCTAACAGTGTTGTTCTAACTTTAAGGAGCACAAGCAGAATAATGCAAGTAATTAATTTAATCCCTCATTTTGCTTCCAGCAGCTTGCCATAAATTCTGGCAAGCAATCATCAAACATTTCGTTAACATAAACATAGTCAGGAAGAGAAAAAAAAAATTATATATTTTTTTTTATCCCAAACTTCAAACATAAGAGTCACTCTGACCATTACATTCACGAAAGATATATTAGAGAAAAATTATGTCTCTTGATTTTTTATCAAAAATAGCGAAAAAATTTCTGGGCATGGATAAAGGTTTTAAATTCTACGTCGAAGACATGCAAGTGACAATCCTATGACTGATAGAGTGATTAAAGCTGCACTACTTACGGCATCTAAATTCCAGAATCTTGACCATGTCTGTCTGCGTACCTCACATGCCCTCCGACTCTAGCAGTCAAGCCTCGTCGGTTCACATAATAAAATATTCAATTCAATTTTTAGATATTCATATCGTTCAACTTTCATATACGACGAATTTAAAAAAATTTTATTCAAATAGAATGACAAATCAAAGAAGTTGAGATTGTCTATATGAATACTTCTTGATTTATCTCTCTCCTTAGATATAACTATAGAGGTGGTCCTAATTTAAAAATTAAATTTTAAAATCCCGAGCGAAATTTAAAATTAAGTTATATTGTCACTTGCGATTTAAATATTTAACCCTAAAATTTAAATATTTAATATTCAAAATTTTGGACTCAACGAAAGCTCAAATAACGTAACCCTCTAATATGAGACAATTGTAAAGGACCATTAACGTGACTTATTTTTTTTAACAATAACTCCCCCAAAAATTAAAATTGAAAAAAAAAGACACCTATATTTTTATTATTAGTGAAAAAAAACATCCCATCACATGTTACAAAAAAATAATTAATATTTTATTTTATTTAAAGTATTACTATATCAAAATATTATTATTATTATTATTATTTATTTGATCAAAACTACTCTAACTTATATAACTGATTAAAAGTTAATATTATTGTACCATTTTTGGTAAAAATTGATATTAAAGTATAATAAATTTAGTTAAGAATTTATATAACGCGTAATTATCTTGATTATAAAGCGAAAACAATTAGAGTGAAACAGTTTGATCAAAAAAAAATTATAATGATTTGGGTTAAAATTACTATAAAATGCTTAAACAAGGATTCTAAATATACATATATATAAATAGAATCGCTGTAAAGTGCAATTTTATATTTCTTTAAGTACCTGAAATATGATATTTTTAATTAAAATAAAGATAAAAAGATGTTTTAATTTCCAAAATTTAATACGCGATCGGCCAATTATTCGACTTTATATTATTTTACTTCTAAATACCTCTGCATTCTAACCTTTAATGAAACAAAACAAAAAAAAAAAAAAAAAAATATAGAGATATCCTTGAATTCGAAAAGTTTGGAAACCACGCGCCAGAGTAAGATAATCTTTTTTTAAGATACGATGAGCTGCCATCCACGTTGCTTGCGACGAAATGCCAAAATTTAGTACAATTGGAGTTGAAAATAATGGTGGTTTATAAGGAGACATGGTCATATTAACATAATCTATTGCCGTATCTTGTTCATTTGCTCTTAGATCCTTAACGGATCTGGTGGCAAGCAACCTTTTTCTATTTCAAAAGATAAAGCGACCCAATGATAAAATAGGAAAATAAACTAAAATTTAAATCCATGAATATTCTTAAGATTCACTTTTAATTAAATATAAATTGTATTTCGAATTTATTATTTTGGTTAAGTAAGGGAAAAAAACAGTCTGCTTTCGAGATTAATGGGATAAATTTTATAAAGAATAAAAATAAATAAATAAAGAGAGCTCTTCTAATATAAATGTGCACCCATACCTATGGGCGTAGATCTCTGCAATCGTTCCGGTCGCTGAAAAGATGGCCAGCTGCAGCAACAAGCTTCTGCCTCTGTTCTTGCTCCAAATCGCATGCTGGAGCTGCTTTCTTGGGTCGACGCATGGAAATGGTCTCAGGGTTGGGTTCTACTTCCATTCCTGCCCTCGAGCAGAGGCCATAGTCAGAAGAACAGTGGAGAGCTACTTCTCGCAGGATCCCACTGTGTCTGCTCCGCTCCTCAGGCTTCACTTCCACGACTGTTTCGTCAGGGTATTAATCATCGTCTTGTAGATTTTTCTTTTCTTTTATTTTAAGGCGCTGTAAATTAGAGCAGGGATGCGATGGATCGGTGCTGCTCAACTCCACAAGGAGCAACTTGGCCGAGAAGGACGCGAAGCCCAACCTGACGCTGGATGGATTCTACGTGATCGACGCCGCCAAGGCAGCTCTGGAGAAGGCTTGCCCTGGCACTGTCTCGTGTGCTGATATCTTGGCTCTTGCAGCTAGGGATGCAGTGTCGTTGGTGAGTTCGAATTGGTCGCTGTTGATCTTGCTTTGTCTCTGGTTTTGATTAATCTTGCGTTCGGTGGGTATTGACTCAGGCTACAAGACTGGGGAAGGGGACAAATCTGACGAGAGAAAGTCTGTATCAAGTGGAGACCGGGCGTAGAGATGGGTTCGTCTCCAGAGCCAGAGAGGCAGCAGCCCATCTGCCATCCTCTGATGATAATATCGCCATTCTGAAAGAAAATTTCAGATCCAAAGGCCTCAACTCCACGGACTTGGCAATCTTATCAGGTGACATGGCGAAAATATAATCACAGTCAACCGGTGAACTCGAAGAATGATCCTTCTGTTTTTTCGTGCGCAGGGGGGCATGCAATAGGTAACTCACACTGCTTCTCCTTCGAGAAGAGGCTGCACCACCACTACAACGGCAGGGGCGGCTCCGACGCGACCTTGGACGATAACTACAAGGTGGAGTTGCTGAGGCGATGCAGGGCGGGGAACGACACGGTGGTGGAGATGGTTGCCGGCAGCTCGATGACGTTCGACACCGAGTATTATGGGTTGGTCTCCAAACAGAGGGGGCTATTCCACTCCGACGAGGCTCTTCTGGAGGACGAGGTGACGAGGGGCTACGTCTACTCCAGGAAACGATTGCCGGAGTTGATCTTCTTTGCCGATTTCGGGGTGTCGATGGTGAAGATGGGGCGGGCTGGAGTGCTGACGGGGAGCTCAGGAGAGATCAGGAAGAAGTGTGCTTTGGTCAACCACTGATTATGATCTTTTATTGGAGTAATTTGTTTCTCTGCTTTATGCTCATTGTTAATGAAGATGTTATCGATTCAGATGGTGTGGAACAAAGTAAAGTTCAGTCGAGGGCCATGATTTGGTGAACTATGAGTGGATCAATCTTATGATTTTGTCGGTCGTCTTTTTGACGACTAACGTGACACTTTTGCCGAAATTACTTCGCAATCTGCATGCCG
The DNA here is from genome assembly GCA_025175895.1 of Wurfbainia villosa. Classification (NCBI taxonomy): domain Eukaryota; kingdom Viridiplantae; phylum Streptophyta; class Magnoliopsida; order Zingiberales; family Zingiberaceae; genus Wurfbainia; species Wurfbainia villosa. Next base: position 86,527,169 of record CM045988.1, read on the forward strand.
AATCCAAAGATGGAGAAAATTTGAACTTTTAGGAGGGATGACAAAACAAATGAGTGTGCAAATATCAAATAGAATGGGTTGCATATGATATCTTTTCATTATTTGTCAATAAGAATGGGTATTGCATAATATGCAACGAAAATTAAATAATCTAAGTGAAAAGTAAATTAGATCTTCTTCTGCATCCACTGAATGGATGCCATCTGTCTCTCATTCACCTCTCCACATGTCAGGTGGAGAAAATTCGAATTTGTGACTTTTAAGGGAAAGAAAAAAAACACGAGGAACGATAATCCATTCATCACGAAAAAAAAAGTGATCAGGAAGCGGATTGATTTGTTTTTAAAAATATATATATATATTTTCAAAATTTTTAATATTTAATCAGTAGAAAATTATGATGAATGAATGGTTTTTTTTTGTCAACCAAAGATTTTATTTTGATGATAGATTTTTTTAAAAATATATATATCTGTTTCTTGCCAATGAAGTAGAAGTTAATTGATTTAAGAGGGAATTTTTTAAAATAGACATAAACAGTAAATATAATAGGCAAATTCAAAACTATTTACGAAAATAAATGAGAGGGACGAATTACCGGGATTTAAATTCCGAATTAGATTTTTTTTAATCCCGACAATGAAATTTTTTTTTTTTTATTTTTTAATCGTACAAAATCCCGACAATGAATAGTTAATTTTTTTTATTTTTATTTCTTTCATTGCCGAGATTTAAATTCCGACAAAGCTTTTTTTTTTTAATTTTTGATTTCGTGTTTTTTTTTTCATTTTTCATTTTTCATTTTTGTTTTTAAATAATCAAGATTTAAAATAATTAGATCACGATTTATTTTATTTTTCATAATTCGTCGTCAATCGATCGTCGCCCTCCCGTCGATCAGTCGCGGTCCACCCGTTGGTCAATCATCACTCGTTCGTCGATCGTCACCCGTCGGGCGACTAGTCGTTGCTCACTTGCGGTCGCGACACCGGCCGATAAGTCGCCGCCGTCGCGATCGATCGATCGCCGCCTCCGGCCGACGCGCGCCGCTTACCCGGATCACCGGTTGGGTATCGGCCGTCAATCATCCACCGGTCGGCACACCATAGTCCGCCGCGTTCAGCCGTCGGTCTGTCGAGCCGGCGTCGTGTGGCCGGCCGGTTGGGCGTTGGTCCTCGCCATCGGCCAACCGCCGCCGGCAACCTCTGGTCGGATCGTCGATCGACCATTGCCGCTTCGCCACCGCCGTCATCGTTGTCGCGATCAATCGCTGTCGAACGATCAATCGCCACCGACCAATCGACCGGTCGCCATCGATCGACCGACTGATCGGTTGCCGCCAATCGATCGATTTTAAATCCCAACAATGAATTATTTTTTTCTTAAATTTTCATTTCGTGCATTTCTTTTTCATTTTCTATTTTTTTTAATTAATCGAGATTTAATATAATTGGATCACGTTGTGTTTTTATTTTTCATTGTCCATAATTCGTCGTCGCCCGACCGCACCCTCCCATCGGTCAATCGCAGCCCACTCATTCGTCGCCCATCACTCGCCCATCGATCGTCGCCCGCCCGCTAGTCGATCGATTAGTCATCGCTCGCCCGCTAGTCGACCAACCGCCGCCCTCCCATTGGCGGGCCATCGCCTGTCCATCGATCGGTCGATTGGTCGATTGGTCGTCTCTCGTCGACCGTCCGATCGATCGTCGCTCGTCGATCGATTGATCACGAATTTTTTTTTAAAATAGAAGTGAATAGTAAATTTATTATGAATATAGATAAAATAAATAAATTTATTAATTATCGGCCCGACATTTATTTATTTTTTAATTTTTTTAAAATAACGTGACCATGAATTTATGTTATTTTTAATAATTTTAATATTTTTTATTACACTGATTGCAATTGTCGCCCGCAATTGTCCACCGCCGCTATCGTCCCCCGTCACAGTGGTCGTCGTCACCCACAATAACTCGTCGCCATCGTCGCCATCGTCGCCGCCGCCGTCGTCGTCACCCACCGACACCGTCGTCGCCCACCAACTACCGACGTCGTCGTCACCCACCGACACCATCGTCGCCCACCAACTATCTCATCGCGCGATTGCGGCCGTCGATTCGCGAGCCATCGTCGTCGGCCGTCGGTCGTGGAGGTCGTTGAGCGTTGCCGTCGTCGTGGTCGTCGGCCGTCGATCGTGATGTCATCGATCGTTGTTGCCCGGCGTCGGCTATCGGCCGAAACACCATTAAATCGCGACGTCGACATCGTCATTCGCAATCGCGCGAATGGTGTCGATCGATATGCGGCGTTAGGCGGCAACGGCCGACGATCGATGGTGTTAGCGATCGTGATCGGCGAGCCGACGGCGAAGCAGCGTTCAACGACCTCGATCGGATCATGTCGGCGGCGGCGATAGTTGATGGGCGGCGATGGTGTCGGTGAGCAACGACGGCGGCGGCGGCGGCGGCGGCACGGCGATAGTTGGTGGCGGCGACAATGTCCGTGGGTGGCGGCGGCGGTGTCGGTGGCGGCAGCAGCGGCGGCAGTGATTGTGGCGGCGGCGACAACTCGTGGGGGCGATAAGCGGAGGTGAACGATTGCGGGCGACAGTTGCGATCAATGTCGGTCAATAGCCAGCCAACATTGGCGGCGGGCCGATGGCCGATGGCATCGGCGATCGACAACGCCCGACGGCAGGCAGCGTTCAGCGACCTCGACCTATGGCCGGCGGCCAAGCGTCCTACAACCAGCGGTGCGTGATCGGGCGATGATAGTTGGTGGTGGCGGCGGTGTCGATGGGTAGCGCGATGGCGGCGGCAAGGCGGCGAGTTATGGTGGCGACGGCGACCCTTTGCGGCGAGATGATAAGCGGACGGTGGACGATTACGGGCGACAGTTGTGATCAGTGTAATAAAAAATATTAAAAATAATTAAAAATATATATAAATTCATGGTCACGTTATTTAAAAAAAAATAAAAAAATAAATATCAGGATTTAATTTCTGATAATTAATAATTTTATTTTTTTTTATTTATATTCATAATAAATTTACTATTCGCTTCTATTTTAAAAAAATTCGTGATCGATCGGTCGACGAGCGGTGATCGATTGGATAGTCGGTGGACGACGGCCAATCGACCAATCGACGGACAGGCGACGACTCACCGATGGGAGGGCGGCAGTCGGTCGACTGACGAACGAGCAGCGACTAGTCGATCGGCGTGCGACGATCGACTGGCAAGCGGGCGACAGCTAGTCGCTCGGCGGGCGAGGATCTACGAGCGGGTGATGGCCGACTAACGGGTGGGCTATGATTGACCGATGGGAGGGCGCAGTCGAGCGACGACGAATTATGGACAACACTACAAGAAAAATGAAAAATAGTGACGAAACATTAGCGACGAATTAGTTATTCACCACTAAAACTAGATATTTACGGCGAATTTATCAATCGTCGTAAATAATTTTACATTTGCGACAAAACAATAAAATTTCGTTGCCAATATAACGACGATATAAAAATATTTGTCGTAAAATTCTTTTAGCGACGAATAAATATATATTCGTCGTAAATTATTTGCGACGTAAGTTAATATTTCGTCACAAAATGATCAGTCAAGCACCAATCGAGCAAAATGAAATCTGTGGTCAGCCAAATGTCAGGCAGTCGAGTCATCAATCCATCCAGTCGACTGAATATTAGCAACGAAATTGAAAACAATTCAGTCGAGGCGCCAGTCGAGTTAACTCGATTTTGTATCTAGGGCCAAATTACTGCCAAACGAGTCGTAAATGAATATTAGCGACGAATTATTGAGTTTTCGTCGGTAATATAATTAATATTAGTGACGAATAAATCTTATTTCGTCGCTAATATACGCCAAAAAACCCTACCCCGCGCTGATTCTCCCATTTTCTCCACGCGGCTTCTCATCTCTTCCGGCGATTCTGCTCTCTGACGATTCTCCGACGATTCTCCATGCGACTCTCCGGCAACCAGCTCCGATCCCATCTCCTAGCTTCCTCTCGTGCGCGATCAATCCCTTCTCGGCGCTTATCTCCTGCGATCGACTCTAGCAACAGCTCTGGCCTCCGCCCTCCGCCCTCCGCCCTCCTTCTCCAGCGTCGGCGATAGCTCGACCCTCCGGCCTCCGACCTTCGACCTCCGACCTCCGACCTCATTCTCCAGCGCCGGCGACAGCTCGACACTTCGGCTTGATCGGTAACAACTTTATTTTGATATCTTTTTGTCGCACATGAAATTACATATATCAATTCGCTCGATAAATTTAGCGTTTAGATGATGAATTTAGGATTTTGTTATGACATAAGGTTATTATAGATGAAGAATTTAGGATTTTTTTTATCATTTCGCTTGTTATGGTATAAGGTTATTGTAGATGATGAATTTAGGATTTTGAATGGGGTTAGATGAAGAATTTAGAGTTTTTTTATCATTTAGATTTGGACTTATTCATGGTAAAATTAAGCTCAATTTGTGCAATTGAATGGGAGTCATCTTTCTACACTAGTGCACTACCTTACTTTGTCGTTCCGAAGCTAGTCAACTTTTAAATTCATGCACCTTGTGCTCAACAATAATATCTCAAACTTGGTTAAGAGCTCATTGTGTGTTGTTTTTTCGTAAGATTAATTACTCATTGTGTGTTGTTTTTCGCAAGACACACAGTCTCAGGTTAGGATAAGTTTAGGTTTTTTTATTCTTAGATTATAATGTTCGATGACAAACAATAGTTATAATGCAAATTGTAAGTTATGTCGTGTGAGGTTTAAATTATAAGTTTTTTTAATTATTTTGTATATGATAACTACATTTAAGTTGATAAATTATTTTATACATGTTTAACCAAGGTTCAAAAATATGGATAAAAGTTGGATAACGAATCAGAATCGGATTAGTCGTGAATATATAAATGGGTTGAATCAATTTATAAGTATGGCAGAAAATTACATGATCAGTCTGAATTTATTGAAAATTCGTTGTCCATGTCGACGGTGTGGTAATTTGTTTCAGTTTGAATTGGATTATGTGCGAGGACATCTGTATAGGTGGGGATTCGATAAACTATATAAAGTCTGAAACTTTCATGGAGAAGCTTCTACATCATCCGATAGTATAAATATTGTCAATTAGGATGAGAATGATTTTGATATTGAAGTAGATGAGTTCGAAGACGATTTTGAAGACATGTTTACTGATTTACAAAATGCACAAGATATAACCAACAACGAGCCTCAAGCAGATGATATAAATGTAAACCCAAATGCAAATGATTGTATATGAAGTTATATTTCAATGTTGGAAGAAGCACAAAAGAACTTTATCCCAATTGTATTGGTTTTTCGATTTTCAATTTTGTGGTGAAGCTAATGCATGTGAAGGTGTTAAATAGCTGGAGCAATAAATTTTTTGATATATTACTTCAGTTATTGCAAGATGCATTTTCTAAACCGAATGCGATTCCAAACTCTTATTATGAAGCCAAAAAATTATTAAAGGAGTTAGGATTGACATATGAGAAGATACATGTTTGTAAGAATGATTGTATATTATTTTGGGAAGAGCATGAGAATAAGGATGCATGTCCATTGTGCAAGGAGCCCAGATACAAGTACGATGGGATGAATAAGAAAAATAATCCCCACAAAATTCTTTGATATTTTCTTCTGAAATCGAGACTTAAGAGGTTGTTTATTTGAAGCATACTACAAAGAGATAGATGACATAAACAAAAGCGAGTTAAACAGATGGTGTATTAAGACACCTAGCTGATAGTGAAGCTTAGAAAGAATTTGGCAATGCAAATGAAATATTTACATGTGATCCACGAAATTTTCACTTAGGGTTGGCTACTGATGGGTTTAATCCATTTGGAAACATGTCAAATGCTTATAATATGTGGCCTGTTATACTTATGAATTATAATTTACCATCATGGAAAATGATGAAGCCATCATATATGATTATGTCTCTTTTAATTCCTGGGCCTAAATCACCTGGCAAAGAGATAGATGTATACTTATGACCTCTGATTAAGGAACTGAAGGAGCTGCGGGATGGAAGCATATGATGTATCAACTCAACAAGTATTTCAATTATATACTGCTGTGATGTGGACCATTCACGACTTTTTAGCATATGGAACAGTTTCTGGATAGAGCACAAAGGGTTATAAGGCATGTCCAGTATGTCTGAATGAAACCAAATCTCAAGGATTAAGGAGTAAAATATGCTACACATGTCACCGTCGATTCTTGGATGTGCATCACCCATGACGTAGAAATAAAGATTTCAATAGAAAGGTTGAAAAAGAAGGACCACCACACGTAATGAATGGATATGAGATTTTAGCGCAGTTAGAAGCGTTGCCCCAAGTGACATTCAGTAAGCATCCATTATTCAGTAAAAAACGACAGCGATCTTCAGATGATACAAATTGGGTAAAGAAGTCAATATTTTTTGAGTTACCAAATTGGTCCGATTTAAAGTTGAGACACAATTTAGATGTGATGCATATTGAAAAGAATGTCTGTGATGCTTTAATTGACACATTATTAAATATAGACAGAAAGTCAAAGGACACTCTCAAAGCCAGATTAGACTTGCAAGATATGGGGATAAGAAGTGAGTTGAATTTACAGGTGGTAGGAGACAAATTCGTAGTCGTGTAATTGACATTGGAAGAAAGGCGTGAATTTTGTCAATTTTTGAAATCAGTTAAGTTTCCGGATGGGTATGCTGCTAATATATCTAGACATGTCAAGGCAAATGAAGGAAAGATATATGGACTGAAATCACATGATTGTCATGTATTGTTGCAAAGAATACTTCCAGTTGATGTACGTAAATTTTTACCAAAAGATATATGTAGCCCACTGATTGAGCTATGTGATTTCTTCAAAAAGATCACTGCAAGATCTTTACACACAGCGGACATATGTAAAATGGAGGAGGAAATAATCCTCATACTGTGTAAGATGGAACGAATATTTCCTCTGGCATTTTTTGACATTATGGTTCATTTGACAGTTCATTTACCTCGTGAAGCTATGTTGGCTGGGCCAATTTTGTCACAATGGATGTATCCCTTTGAGCGATATTTGGGGAGGCTAAAAAAATATGTTCGTAATAAAGCACGACCTGAAGGATCTATTGCAGAGGGGTATATTGTAAATGAGTCATTGACTTTCAGTTCGTTATATATGAGTCAGATTGAGATAAGTTTTTCTAGGCCGGAACGGAATAAAGATGTCCAATCATCGAAATGCAAATTAAGTGTTTTCTCATAGGAAACAAGAGTCTTTGGCAGCCAACAAAGTTTGAAATTGTCATTGTCATTGTTTAAGAAAGCACATTGGTACATTCTAAACAATTGTAAAGAAGTTGACCGATATCGAAAGTAAGTTCTTACATTAAGTTATTACTTTAATTCTATTCCATTCATAGAGTTTAAATTAATTAAGTTTTATACAGTGAACATCTACAACTTGTGTCCCAAAAGGTTCATGTTGATCAAGTGCTGAAGTTAAACTGTATGATGCATGCATAGTAAATGGGATTCGATATCATACGACGTCCCTTGATTCATGCAGAACTACTCAGAATAGTGGGGTCAGTGTACCATCCTCTGATGATGGAGACAATTTAGATTTTTTTGGTGTGTTGAAGAATGTGGTCCAAATATTTTACTCTTTCAGGTATAAAGTTCAATTATTTTGGTGTGAATGATTCCAATGTAATAAAAAAAAAATCGATGGTGGAAGAGTATGGTCTCTTGTGTATTGACACTTCTAAAAAATAGTATGATGATGATCCATTCATTTTGGCTAACCAAGCAAATCAAGTGTATTATTTGAATGATATCAAACGTGAAGGTCATTGGAAGGTCGTGCAAAGGGTTCACCACCTGGATATATACGAAGTAACTGAAGTTGAGGAGGTATCTGAAGATTTTGAGGGTGATAATATCTTTATCATGGAGCCAAACCAAGAAATTTCATCCAATGATTCAACTTCAGTAGTCGGTGAAGACTTAGCAATAACTCATCTTTGTCGATTAGATGTTGAGCATCACCAAATTAATATGGCAAATGCACAAGTGGATCCAGATATGGGTGCTCAAAGTATTCGTATTGCTGATGGTGAAGATAGTGAAAGTGATAGTGAGGCAGATGATTATTTATCCTTTTCAGATGATGATAGTGATTAGATGTATTTACAGTATTTATATTGTCCTTCATTTATATTTCATGTATTTAATATAATTTTTCTTTTATATGTTGATCTGTATATAATGCTTTTTTCACAACTATACCGCCTAAAACAATTGAGCCCCCTCCAGTTGTGTCTACGCCAGACCATGATAGTGCTCCTGCTCCTACGGGTTAGTTATGTGATTTTAAGTATGTATATATATTTTGTTTCCTATATATTTAACTTGGTAATTGTTAACATTCTTTTATTTACAGGTCATCCGACACGTAGAGAGACACAGGGTACACACTCGGATCGGCTCCGACGATAAATAGAGGAATGTGATAGATTACCCATTACCTTTCATAAGAGTGATGGTCACCCTATAGGGACGAATGCAGTTGCTTTTACAACAGAGTTAGGTCTGTCAATTAAGAAGTTCGCCCCCCTGCAAGCTAAGAGCTGGAAGCATATCCCTGAGAATAATAAACAGATGATATATGATCGATTATCAGTAAGTACGGGTATTTTGCTATTTAAAGAATCAACCATCATTCATTATTAAATTTCAATATTGGAATTTTTTTTAGGTTGCTTTTGATATCAGTTTTGCCGAGGAGGCAATGTTTGAAGGAAGGAAATGATTAATGAGTGCACTAAATATAATCAAGATACACACTCATTATAAGAGTCTACTACATTTTCCCCCCGAGCGACATCATATCTTTGAGGAGTTTTGTGACGCAGGAAGACTGGAACTATATATGCAATCTGTTTGAATCAGAAAAATTTCAGGTAACTAATCTATACCAATTATCTGAGTTATATATAAATTAAAATATGTGCAACTCATGTTTTAAGTTTTATCTTAACAAATTTTGATATTATATACACGATCGGCAATAAATGCCCAAAATCGAGCACAACTACCCTTTACCCATCGAGATGACTCAAAATCATTCATCCAGTACAGTTACGATGGTGTAAGTATAAATTTTATAGTTACAATATATTAGTTGGCATTTTTAATATTAACACTTTATATTATTTTTCAGTCCGATCAGTCTTAGAGAAAAGATCGGATTACCGTCTTTAATACATCCCATTGTACCTCGTCAAAAGGATGGAGTGGGGGGAGAGTCGAGGCTGCATACGTAAGATATACTCCATCAAATTTAGTAAAGTTTTTTTAAAATATTATTAATTCTTTGTAAAATTATTGATAATGTGTTTGTTATTCTTAGGGTGATATGGTGAGACTGCGAGATGAACACATCCAGTCTCAAGAAATCGGAGATGACATCAATGTAGTTCAGATTGCAAATCAAGTGTGTGATCGAGTCCTAGGTGTTCGCTCTGGATATATTAGAGGACTTGGAAGTGGGCCGAAACCAGTTAGATCCACTTCTTCATATGTCAGCTCCTCATCCAGAACAACTAACGCAGTACTGCGTGAAGAACTTCAGTCTACCAAAGAGGAGCTAGCAAACACTAAAGCTCGATTAGCTAGCAGCGAAGAAGAGTTGACATCAATGAGATCGAGACAAGATATGTTCGAAGCAATTCTGAATCGGCTTGCACCTGGAGCATTACATTCATTGATGCATGAGCCATCTTTAGCTCTATCTCCTCCTCTATCTTAGAGTTAGTGAACTTGTGAATTTGAGTTTGTGTTTGCAAATAAATACTATGAATTTATTAAATTTCGTGTTATGGATTTTAAATTTGATGTTATGTTAGTTGCCTTTAAATGTATATGTAGGTTTTATTGTTTTAGTTGTATGTTATATTGTGTGGTTGATATTGTATTACAGGATTTCAAATACAAATAAAAAGGATTCTGGAATTTTTTTTTTGATGGTTAGCGACAAAATTATATAAATTTGTCGCTAACTGTCGATATACGGCTTCAGGATTTTGAGGTTTAGCGACGAAACTTGACAAATTCATCGCTAATTGACGATATTTGGAGTATCAGTCGGCTCGCCAATCGAGACGTTCGACTGCTGTAGGATGTTAGCGACGAAAATTATATATGTTCGTCGCCAAGTACATCCAATCGAGGCGCCAGTCGAAAAGCTCTTGCTTCTGTGGCTGACCCAAGATTAGACATTAGTGACGAAAATTTTAATATCGTCGCAAAAGTGTCTCCAGTCGAGGTGCTGTCGAGGTATCCCGCTGTTGTGCCTGGGCAAAAATAAGCAGTTAGCGACGATATTTGTATATTTCGTCGCTAATATATATGATTTTCCTATTTTTCGGTGTCGAGGTTTTGTGACAAAATAATTTTTTTTAGCGATGTTTTTATTTCCGTCGTTAATATTACCGACGAATATATTCTAAATCGTCGCTAATGTGTCTTAGCGACAGGCTTATTACGACGAGTCTAGCGACGAAAGTTTTTCGTCGTAAATGTTATTTAGCGGCGAAATTTTACTATTAGCGACGAAAATGTTTTGTCGCTAATTCCCCTTTTTCTTGTAGTACAATGAAAAATAATAACATAACGTGATTCAATTATATTAAATCTCGATTAATTAAAAAAACTAGAAAATGAAAAAGAAATGTACGAAATGAAAATTTGAAAAAAAACATTGTGGGGATTTAAATCCCAGGAATGATTTTTTTTTTAATTTTCACTTCTTATATTGTCGGGATTTAAATTCCGACATCGTCGCGATCGGTCCGATCACGGTCGGTCTGTCGCATTTGGTCAATTACGGTCGGCCTGTCGTCGCCCACCCTCGGTCGTGGTCAGTCGGTCAGTCGGCGGTGATCGGTCGATCGGTCGGTCGATCGGCGACGATCGATCGGTCGATCTGTCGGCGGTGATTGGTCGGTCGGTTGGCGGCGACCGATTGATTGGTCGGTGGCGACTAATCGTCCGACAATCGATGACGGCGGCAGTGGCGGCGGTGGGCGATGGCGATGGCGGATCGGCAGCGGATCGTCGGCGATTCGATGGCGATTGATCGATTGCGGGTGGGGATCGACGATCAACCCCGATCGCCCACGGCCGGTGCTCGGCCGTGACCTACGGCGAATCGCGATAGACACCGGCGGCGACCGGCGGCCGGTCGACGGCCTTCGGCGGCCAACCGGTACGGCCAGCGGATAAGCGGCGACGCTGAGAGGCGGCGATCGATCGATCGGTGAGACGGCGACGACTCACGGTGTGCAACGATCTAATGGCAAGCGGGCGACGACTAGTCGCCCGACGGGTGACGATCGACGGATGAGTAACGACCGATCGATGGGTGGGTCGTGACTGACCGACAAGAGGGCGGCGATCGATTGATGACGAACTACGAAAAATAAAATAAATCATGATCCAATTATTTTAAATCTCGATTATTTAAAAACAAAAATGAAAAATGAAAAAAAAATATACACGAAATCAAAAATTAAAAAAAAAAACTTTGCCGGGATTTAAATCCCGGAAATGCAAGAAATAAAAATAAAAAAATTAACTATTAATTGCCGGGATTTAAATCCCGGCAATGTATGATTAAAAAATAAAAAATAATAATTTCATTGTCGGAATTTTAAAAAAAATCTAATTCGGGATTTAAATTTCGACGATTTATCCCTCTCATTTATTTTCATAAATAATTTAGAATTTATCTATTTTCATATTATACTTACTTCTATTTTAAAAAATTCCTCTGATTTACGAGCCCTTTAATTATATTTATTTTATTAATAAACTCTTTGAATCTTTATTCTCTTTTGTGTAGTTGTATGCGAGTACATTTGCAAAGGTTAATTTAGCTAAAAAGCCAGGTAGATTAATCACGCTAAGTAACGCGTAGTCGGTAGAATAATACTCTGATTGGATTAGATTGCACATTCAAATTGGATTAACTAATCAAATCAAAAATGTGGAACCGTTATATTAGCGTTATATTAACGGCTCTTCATCACTGTCTCTACATATGGAGAGGATAAATCAAATATCAAATGACTAATACAAAAATACGAAATCATCGATAGTCCAATCGAACAATTTGAGCATGCATGTTAGACAACACTCTACACTAATTTAATATAATTTTAATCATATAAAATTTAATACATATACAAATCTGCCTACAATAATAATATGTTATAATGATGTATATCAATATGAGTCATTTTAGTATACAATATAATTATATTAATATTGACAACACTCTACACTAAAATTTTATTCAGTAATAATATACAAATTATTAATTTCAAAATACAATTTGAGTATTCACAATTCAAATTGCTCAACGTCTTGGCCGTTTTTTAGTGACGTGATTATAGTCCATAAATCAGACCGCAATTTAAATTAAAACAAAATACAATAAGATTAAAAAGCTTAATTTCCATTTGTATAAAAAAGATTGGAACCTTCAATCTAACGATCTCTATCAATCCATCCTTGAATCATCATAAGAGAGATAAATCATGATTGACCTTTGACTCTTTTGAGAAAAAAAAAAGCCCAAAATTACGTAGCGTTTAGGGTTTAGGATTTAACGTTTGCTTCAAAATTATGTTCCTTGGTTTTTGAACATGTACTCCACCGTTGTTCATATGTCTTTGCATAATTTTATCTGTAATAGAATTGTCATATACTTGAGTAAGATATATATTACAAAAATATAATTTTATAGATTTTTCTTATAATAGAAGTCCAAACAATTGTAATAAGGCAGCAATATTATTTTCTAAAACCCAGGCACTACCTAACAAGATTTGATACATGACATGTTGAATTGATGAAACGAGTGCTAAGAAATAAATTGCAATTGAAATTTGCCAGAGGCAACGATGCGACAAGGAAAATTTGTTCACTCTTTTCCAATGCAGTGAAACACAGAGGGAGATCTCAGAGGGTTCTCACAGGTCGCAATCAGTGAAGAATAAAAAGGTGAAGTAGATGAAATGCAAAAACCGATACCAGCAATCGAAACTCAGACACAAGATGTAACGTGATTCGGAATGAGGATTCCTACTCCACGGAGGTGAGCTTTCTCACCGGATGCAGTGCATAAGCACTTTCACTATGAAGGTCCTCCTTTACGGAAAAGAAGTTTCCGAAGGTGGAGGAGAAAAACCTCTTACAGTGATATCACAAGTCGAGAAAAAGTACAAGAGATGTAACAACAGCAGATCCCTGTCCTTCTACTCCGGCGAGGTGGTTGTCGCTCTCCCTCTCCTCTTGCGTCTTCTTCTCTCTTGCTGGGTTGGAATTCTTGCGGATCCCTTCTCTCCTCCTTGCTTCCTGCCTTTTATCTTTCTTTTTTCCTCCATCGTAACATTGTGGGTTGTCTCCATTGTACACGTGGCCACTACCCCCACATGGAGAATAATTCTATTACAGATATGAGGAACGAAGGCTCCTCGGAATATTGTGTGGGGGCCTCCTAAGCTGTTGCATAACGCCTCTTCCTCTACTTTTCAAGTAACTAGGTTAGACTGTCTCCTTCAACCATCCGCTTTAGGTGAAGCTAGCTTAGGTCTATGACCCACGGGTGACCTAGCCCTAGGGCTCTTCATCAACCCGAACCAATTCCTCTTTTTCCCGTGCCAAACTTCCTTCAGATCGATCAGGTTGAGTCGCCCCTTCATCCCTCCCATCTGCTTCTGGAATTATCTAGCTGAACCAATTCCTGTTCCGCCCTTAGCGAAGTGCCTTTCGTCTCTTCTTTGTCGTGTCAATTGCTTCTGCTAACTCTCCCGTGCTAATTGCTTCTGCTAACTCTCCCGTGCTAATTGTTTCTGCTAACTCTCCCGTGTCAATTGCTTCGGATATTCGCGCCCGAACCATTCTTCCTTTTCTACCTTTGCTGAGCCGAATATTTTGGACCGGATCATGGGTTACATGCTAACCCTTCTATCTGTAGCTATATAGAAAAGGTACCAGTAGTATCATTAGTCAACCCCGAAAAATAGTCAAGCGAAGCTATAAGCTTGACTTTCCAAATGTATATAAAGTTTCTGCCCTATTCTTTATTTCTTAACTTACATTTACTCCTTCCCTTATAGCTCCCCTATACATATATACTCGAAGCGGCCCGTCGGGCCCATGGGCCCCGCTTCTCCTTCTCCTTTCATGCAGTCGAACCGTCACTAAAAACCCTATATGAACCCCCGCCTTCTCCTTTTAGGTATCATTTAGTGTGTTTAACAATCCAGCCTGTTCTTCTTCTTCCGTGATTTTCACCGGCGGCGTTTCGGCGACCCAGTCCTTCCTTTCCCACACGATTCCTCCTTAATCCCCGAGTAAGTGCTCTGCTTTGTTCACACCCATGGCTCCTAGGACCATCCCTTCACCCGCCTGGTATGAACATACCATAACTCAGTTAGATTGCAACCATTATTTCTTTAACATTAAGAATAACTACATAGACCCTTCTATAAAATGTTGTTTCACGACTAAACTGCATCGACCCCATAATCCTCCTCCCGGTTCGACATGCTTTTTCTCCGAACAGTTTCTTAATGGCCTATGTCTACCAGCGCCTTCCGGTTATCTAGATATTTTGCACTTTTACAAACTTCCTTTAAACCAATTCACCCCCAATTCCTTCCGCATTTTGTCGGGAGCTTCTATGGTGTTTCAACACCTAAACCTTCCCTTAACCCCTGAAATATTCCATTGCTTTTTCCAACTGAAATCTTCCAAGGCCGGTCTCTTCTATTTATCTAGCCGTTCAGACTGCCAATTCTTGGTGAACCTGCCTACTTCCCACAAGGGCTGGGAAGAATTATACTTTTTTGTACAACTTCCAGAATCTCTACCCTATTCTGATACCTGGAAGGTGGACCTTCCCGAATTGCCTCCCTTCTGGGAAATGAGGACCAAATGTCCCTTCTCGGAAGTGTATAGAGTATTAGGAGAGTTACATTACTGCTCAAACCACCTAATAGAAACTCCCCTTTTGAGCCACTTTGGATTGTCTCCTCTACCTTTGACGACTTCGGTTGCTGTAGGTAGGGTAATACTTACCCTGCGATATGACTTCCTTTCTATGTTATTCATCTTTCTCATCAGTATACTTTGCAGATAATCTAATGCAGAAGGCTTTGGTGGAAGGAGAGGCGATTGAGGCTGCCAGAAAGAAGAAAACCTCGACTAAAAGAGGCAAATCAGTAGCAGCTCCGTCATCCCCTCGGAAAAAGCCGCGGCTCATCAAGAAAGGAGCTTCAAGTTCATCGGCTCATCTCCCTTTGTCTTCCGACCAGCCAGGGTCTCAGCCCCTAACCATTTATTAGCCGAGAAGAGGAGACAATACCTAATCTGTCCTTTCTCCCTCTCCTCAAGGAGGGGACTCTCCCTCCCATTTTCTTCATTCCTCCCCATCTGCACAAAATTCACCCCTACCTTCTCATCAGTCTCTCCAAGCTCCTATCCCTTCCGACTCAGAGCTACTCCTACTCCTTGGCCAGATCGGACCCCACTTTCCTCTGAAGGGAGGATCCTTCCCTTCCATTCCTCCAGAGGGTCACGTTGGGATCCTTCTGAAATTCGGCATCCCTCGGAGGTGAAATATTTCAATCGATCAGGCGTATAAGGCCCTGCAGCGAGCAAGCGGGCAGTTGTTGTGAGGTATTTACTATTTCTTTCTAATCTGTAATATACGTTTGACATATACTGACATTGATTTCCTTCTTCCAGGCCTCAGCCCAACACCACAATATGGTAGTCCAGCTGACTCAGTTCCAATCCAGCGTGGAGACCCGCCACTGCCAGCGCGCAAACAAAAAGAGCCTGCTTGGCGGTTAAATGAGCAAGAGGAGAAGGAGGCGGACCTAAGGGGCCAGTGTGAAGATGCAATGATGCAACTGGCCTTGGTCCAAAGCGAGAAGGAGGAGTTGCAACAAAAAAATGAAGAACTTGAACATCGCCTCTTCTTACAATCTAGTGAACTGCAACAGGTAGACGTCCTGACCCGTGACCTGAAGGAATATAAAGGATATCTTGGGGATGCCATGATCAAAGCGGCTGATTCCTCAACTACAATTATACAGCTTCAGCAAGAATGCCACCGGCTTAAATTGGAGCGTTAAGCCTGGGAAGTTACCAGGAAATCCTGTACAAAGAAGTGTCAGGAGTTTTCCTCTATAGTGACGGCTCTTCCTCAAACCTTATCGCCGATGGCTCGGCAACAATCCACTCTTCACAAAGAGTACTCTGAAGCTCTTTCAACTCTAGGACAACAAGCTATACAGGCGGCCACCGAAAGAGATGCCTTGGCGGCTAAACTGGCAGAAAGTCAAGCTCAGGTGGCCCAATGTCAAGACCAGCTGAAGGAGCAAGAAGCTGATCTTAAAGGACGCTATGTCAAGAAGGGAGTGAATTTATTCATACTAGGTTTTGAGGGGTCCTCGGCTCAAAATGCCGAACAAGGATACCCACCTCCTGACACGGACACTAGCTATTTGAATCCTGTGGATGCGCTGGCTATGTGTCCTCCAGAACTCTTTGAGTTGTAATTTCCACTATTCTCTTTTTTAGTAATTTTGTCAATAACTTCTCATTTGCTTCTGAACAATAAATTCGTCCATATAACTAATTATCATCATCTTGTTATGCTCCTTGAGGGGTCGGGCATTCTGAACTAATTTTAAACTGCTCTCTTTCTATACTGTTATCTCTTTTTCTGTATCGTATGGCACAATCACCTTGTTGGTTCGGGAACTTATTTGGGGAGGTCTTGAATAACATTATTCCTATCCGATCCGATTTTGGGTCGGGGATTCGCTTGAAGGGTCTTTACCTGATATTATTCATATCCGTCCCGATTTTGGTTCGGGGATTCGCTTGAAGGGTCTTTGCCTGATATTATTCATATCCGTCCCGATTTTGGTTCGGGGATTTGCTTTAAATGACTCTTGCCTGTTGATTTTCCCTATTCCTCTTACCGCCGAAAGCGATATCGATCTCTTCGTCTTCTTCCCCTTCCCAAGAACTTCTGTTGCCGCTTTCCTTCCATTATAAATCCTCGCCCTCCATGTCTTCGTCCTTCTATCGTACTATCATGGCTTTAGCGGGGCACCCCATCGAAATCTCTTCGGAATCAAAATCTTTTGAACTACAAGACTGGGTTTCTGAAGACCCGGAAGACTCGGATACTCGCTCAACCGCCACTTCAGCCTTTCGTCCCCTTCCTTTTCTGCCTCCTACTCCAACTCCAACCTCCTATAGGAGGTCCTTTCGTGCTCCTTCCTTCCCTTCCTTCCGAATAGGGTGTGGAATCCTCCCTTCACATGGGAGTATCTGATGGGAGACCCGTGTCGCACTTCCCCACTTCCACCAGTAGCTTTCATCCCAGAAGCTCATCCTTCTCCGTTTGATGAAGGTCCATCAACCATTCCTCCGTCTCAAGGCGAGCGCTTCAAGGTCATCTTGGCGCCTTCTCCCCCCAAAGAGACCTCTCCCGCTTCGTCTGTTAGGAGTAATCAGAGAAGATCTTTATAGATCAAGTTAATGTAATCATTTCAAATATATCAATAAAAATGAGGGAGGGAACTGATGTTTGTTTTTGTCTTTTTCTCGTAGAAGTAAGGTTTACATCTTGAAGGGTATGTCTGGTCCGAACATACCTTCTTCTATCATCGCCCGGGGATTCGGACCCTCTTAATTACAGTTATAGTTCCGTCGACCTTCCACCTACTGCCCCTATGCTTCCTCTTCTTTATTGACATTTACTGTCTCTATTTCTTCTTCCAATAAATGCGCTCTTCTCCTTTATCGCTATAAAGACTCCCGACCCTCACCAGATAGCTTCCATCTTTTCCTTTTCCTTTCATTTGCCATGGACAGAATATCTGAACAGGATAGCAGTTCCTCTCTTGCTGTAGAACAGATAAACAATCGCCGCTACATAGCTAGTCTGGAGGAACAAGTGAAGGATTTACAACAAAGGTTGAAGGAAGCTTCCGCCAGTAACCGCTCTCTGCGTCAACAACTGATCGGGTCCCAAAAGGAGCTGGCCAAGCAAATCTTCCTGCAGGCCGTCTTCAGTCGGCAATTCTTTGTGCCAACCTCATTGCCTGAAAGGAGCTCCATCCGTTCCCCCCAACAAAGAACTGTAATACCCTAGGTGTATAAGGGTTTCTTTTGTTATTTCCCCCTTGTAAATGACTCAAAATATGTAATTTTTCCGCATCAGTGAACTTTCCCTGTTTATCTTCTTCTTCCAGTATCTTTTGAGTTGTGCCGTGCTTTACTTCTTTTCGCACTGACATATAGTTGAGGCATATCTCGGTTCTTCTGCCTTTTCACCCTACCGGGAATATAGAACCATTAAATGAACCAACTCTTCTATTTTACAGGAATAAAACAATATAAAGTCAAATAAGGACTTCAACTTCTCCCGCTTTACGGGGACAAAAATGATATATAACTGAGGAGACCTCAGTTCTTCCGTTCCGCCACCACACGGGGATTTCTTCCGCTTCGCGGGGATAAAAATTTAAGTATAACCGAATAAATTTCGGTTCTTCCGTTCCGCCACCACACGGGGATATCTTCCGCTTCGCGGGGATAAAAATTTAAGTATAACCGAATAAATTTCGGTTCTTCCGTTCCGCCACCACACGGGGATATCTTCCGCTTCGCGGGGATAAAAATTTAAGTACAACCGAATAAATTTCGGTTCTTCCGTTCCGCCACCACACGGGGATATCTTCCGCTTCGCGGGGATAAAAATTTATATATATAATATATAACCGAGGAATCTCGATTCTTCCGTTCCGCCACCACACGGGGATTTCTTCCGCTTCGCGGGGATAAAAATTTGAGTACAACCGAATAAATTTCGATTCTTCCGTTCCGCCACCACACGGGGATTTCTTCCGCTTCGCGGGGATAAAAATTTAAGTATAACCGAATAAATTTCGGTTCTTCCGTTCCGCCACCACACGGGGATATCTTCCGCTTCGCGGGGATAAAAATTTATATATATAATATATAATCGAGGAATCTTGGTTCTTCCGTTCCGCCACCACACGGGGATATCTTCCGCTTCGCGGGGATAAAAATTTATATATATAATATATAACCGAGGAATCTCGGTTCTTTCGTTCCGCCACCACACGGGGATATCTTCTGCTTTGCGGGGATAAAAATTTATATACAATATATAATCGAGGAATCTCGGTTCTTCTGTTTCTCCACCACACGGGGATATCTTCCGCTTCGCGGAGATAAAAATATGTATATATGATATATAACCGAGGAATCTCGGTTCTTCCGTTCCACCACCACACGGGGATAAAAATATGTATATATGATATATAACCGAGGAATCTCGGTTCTTCCGTTCCACTACCACACGGGGATATCTTCCGCTTCGCGAGGATAAAAATTTGAGTATATATGGCTCAAAGACCATCAACATAAAGGAGACGATGCCTTCATATCATTCCTCTTTTGGCTTTCCTTCTGAAAGGGGGACGCCTATATCCGCCCCTTCCCAGGCAAATGAGGGCTTTAGTACATAATAAGCCCTTAAGAAAAATAAACCCTTCTTTCCCTTTCACTTAGGGCCTCCTTCACCACAGACGAGGGGCCCAATAATGGTTACAGGTGTTGGTGCAACAATGCCCCAAGCATTTATATATATTTTGATGTTTGGATAATCATCTAAGTTAGGCAATGTTTTGTGATCTAATTGTATACATGTTTAAGTGACAGGAAAATCCAAGTATGAAGACTTGGTAAAAGACAAGTCCAAGTGTGATCTTGGCAAAGAGAAGTCAAGGAAAGGTCTTGGCAGCATAAGTCCAAGCATGTAGTCTTGGCGGCGTAAAGTCCAAGCAGTCCTTGGAAAAGGAAGACCAAAGGAAAGTCTTGGCGGCATAAGTCCAAGCATGTAGTCTTGGCGGCGTAAAGTCCAAGCGTACTTTGGCAAAGAAGAAACCTAAAGCATGACGAAACCGAAGGAAGCTTTTGAAGGCAAGCGCATGGATGGAGTCGTGGACTCAGAGAAATCCTAGAGGCGCAAGGCTGATGGAGAAGCTAGAAGGTTAAGTCTAGGCTTAGGTTATGTTTTCAAGTATGAATTAGTCATACTTGGAGTGTGCCGATCGGACCGAACATGGTGTCGGTCGGCGGCCTTTAAAATATAGCATTAGAGTTTGGAAGGCATTGTCGATCGGTGGGGTTATCGGTCAGGCGATGACGATATCGACTCATTGATCGGCTCGACTTACTGGCGATCATCATGCCGATCATTGATCGGCGCCTAATAGCCGATCGCCACGGCTATTTAGCAAGATCGGCCGAATCGGCATCATCGAAGGCCGATCGATGGCGGTCTTGGCTTCCGTTAGCGATGACGGCGAAATTTAGAATATGAAAGTCACGATAGACCTCAACAGAAAAGAGGCTCTTTCCTATAAAAAGAGCCCAGAGCCTAATGCTTATATTCGATCTTTCTTCTAAGCTCCTACAAGTTTTCCAAAGCTTTCTAAGTATATTAATCTCCTTTCTCCTCTCAAATCTTCATTGTCATCTTTTGTAAGAAGAGGAGGTCTTTGTAAAGAAAGCTTGAAATTGCTTGGGTTGATCCACCTTAAGGATCGCCAGTGGAGTAGGGCGTTATCTCGAACCACGTAAAGGCTTTGTTAGCATTGGTTTTTGTTTTACATATATTACTTGTGTTTGCTTCCGCTAATTATTTTTGTAGAAACGAAAAGAGCTATTCACCACCCCCCCACTAGCATTCAAACGATCCCTTACAGGCCCATTCTTCCTTCCTTTTATAGGGGATCCTTTGTCTTCGTCTCTCTTGCTATCTTCATCCATTCGCCTTTTCATCTCCCTTTTCTTCGCCTGTTCTCTCCTCCGCCGCCACACTCCTTTGCTTTAATCCCTTTTTTCAACCCTTTTCCCTTATCCTCAGACCCTCAAAATGCATTCTACCTTCTTCCAGGAGATAGCGGGCCGTTATCCTCATCGCAAGAAGGGTGCCGGTCAGTCGTCAGCTCCGTCTTTCTCTTCATCTTCCCCGATCACCACCACGCCTGCTTCATCTCGTCTTTCTCCCTCTCCTCCTCCTGCAACCCTTGTTATCTCTGCCCCGGAGGAAACCGGGGTAATTAGTCCTTCTTCACTTCCTCCGACATTTACAAACCCTATCTCTTCTACTTTTTCTCCTTTTGCCACCAAGATTCGGAAGTCGCCTTCTCCTTCCTTGCAACTTGAGGATGAACCTGGGGAGGATGTACTTCAATGTCAGCCGATGATAGAGGCTGGCTCACCCCTGCCTTCTCTTTCCCCTGAATACCATTCCTCCTCCGAACCCATGGCGGTTGATATCCCTTTACCGCAAACTTCCCCCTCCACTCATCGCCTAAAGAGCCCTCCTCCTCCCTCAAATATCACCCCCACTCTCCCCATTATAAGCGAACTTCCCACCTCAGTATCATCCGTCCCATCTTCTTTCCTTTCTCCCAGGAGTCTTCGGATCCTGAACTTAGAGGAAGTGGTTCCTCGCATGGAAGGCCTACGCCATGCTCTGGATTTGGTATGTTTTCTCAATTAGCCTCCTTATCTTTGTCTTATTAACCAATTTCTTTTCTACTACTAGCATGCAAGCCCTGACCAACCATCAAGAGTTGGATCGCTCCCTTCATCAATATCGAGCTCAAGCTCTGGAATGGGAGCGGCAACAAAGGGAAGATTTGGCGAAGGCTCAGAATCAGGAACGACTCCTGTTGCAACAACTGCACCTATGCCAGGAGCAATTAGCCGAGACTCGCCAACACATTCGAAAGGATGCTGATATCATTGCAGCATTACAGGAACAACAACGAGTGGGTGTGGAGCCACCCGTTCCCCAGCGGGAAGTCCAACCGGCTCCTCTTGATGAGAGGTCTTCCTCTGCTCAAGAATTAATACGTCTTCAAGGGCGGTGTAATGAGCTCCTCCAGGGGAAGCAACAGGACTCTGACACCATTGCTCGTCTTCAGGTTCAACACCGGCAAGCACAGGATAAAATAGGAGACCTCCGCACCCGCTTATGCAAGGAGGTACAAGAAAACTCATCCCTCATAAATTCCAGGGCGCATGCTCACGCCCGTCTACGCAGGCAAGAGACTTCCCTCCAAAGGCTGAGCACTGAACTTGCTCGAACCAAATCTTATTCTGAAGCAGTGGAGGGAATTTCAGCTTCAATGCGTCAAAATATGGTGGAGATGATGCACCTTGTACAGCAGGACCAAAATTCCCGAGCCGATGATGTTTCCATCCTAGCCGATGCTATTATGGAGGTGTCGCGACGTTATGTTGACGTACGCCGAAAGCTTCAAGAACAACAAGAAAAATGCCAAAGGTTGCATCGGGATCAAAACCCTGACCTTCCGAACCGCCAGGAGCGACTCATCATTTTACTGCGTGCCACTTATCAGGACGGATTTAATGAAGTGGTTCGGCAATATGCTGACCAAGGATTACCTCCTCCAACTTATCCTTCCTTCTCTTTAAATTGGGAGGCTGGCTTTCGACGTTATCCTCCCGACCGATTTAAGCTGTAATTCGATATTTTGTTTTGAAACGGGAGTTTCCTTTCCATTTTCTTTCTCTTTTTCAAGATTTATCACCAGTACCGTATTGCACTGGCAAATGACTTATTAATGAAATTTGAAGGGTACTTTGCGTCTAATTAATGCAATCAAGTCAGTAAGTACACCCCTTCAGAGTCTCATAATGTAACACCCCCCCTAGTCTTTCCACTCTCTACCAAGGGAGATGTCACTACTTTACTGTCTCTATCTTTAATTCATGCAATATACTAATGTAATATGCTAACAACTAAAATAATCATAAGGACCTTTACATCACTTAAACAATATCAAACATGCCATAAGAAACTAAAAATCTGATTTAGACATCTGCACTTAGGATCTTTTAATTCCACTGTTCCGTCGCCACACACACCCAGCACTTCATCTGCCATGCCACCTTACTGAAGCTTTTCTTTACCTTTATCTGCAGTATAAGGAAATGCAAACTGTAAGCAATAACGCTTAGTAAGTACTTTCTATGCTCACAAAAACATGCACTGTATGAAATCATGCAACTAGTTCTCTTACCCTTGATACATTGATACACATGCAAGCACAATTGAAAATCATAATTCTGAATACATGTCTCTTGTATAAACCATGCTCTTAAGTATTTTAAAACTTATAAACAGTGTATCTGAACTGAAATGATTAACTTTGAAAACTTTTACTTATACTTATACTTCAAAATAATAATCATCCTGGATATGGGCCCGACATAGTACCAATGCACGCATTCCTAATAGGCCGGGGTGGCCAACTACCGAACCTACTAGGGTAATCAAATCGAGGATCTCGGCAGTGGCGAAATCGATGCCCATGCCTGTCAAAAAGTAAAATACTTCCTTTATACTTATATTCTTATACATACTGAAGGAAATACTCTTAATCCCCTAAATCACGAATGGGGAGCACCATAAAGATCATTATGCTCTTGACCCTCAAAACTGAAATAGGGAGCATACTGAAGATCGTTGTGCTCTTAATCCCCAATTCGAATGGGGAGCATCTTTAAATTTTCTTTATAAAGGAAATATTTTACATCTTACTCTACATCATGCATATAATTATAAACTACAACTCATCTACAACATGCATGATCATAAATCATATTTTTATCATGGATCTAAACATGATATTGAATTACCCATAACATAATGGTAAAATCACGTAACTGAAAACACTATGCATAATTGGAAATAACATGCACATAAAAACATATCAATGATATACGATAACTACTTATACTGCAGGTGAGCAATACTTACCTTCGATTGCTTTAACTTATATTTGTAAAACCTAATGAGATGCAACCTTCTATCCCGCCCTAGCAACTGCCCTCTAAGGTCTCTTGAATCCCACCTTTCCTTGGATTCGACGGAGAAGACAACCCTAGGAGAAAATTCTCCTTGATGTGTGGTTCGGCGGTGGAGGGACCAAGAGAGAGTAGAGAGGTGTCCTCTAGGGTATTAGGGAGGTTAAATTTATAACCGTCAAGGCTTAACCTATTCCCTTATAAATTTCCTTAAATCTCTCTCTTTAACAGAATTAATTCCTTCTTCAATTAAATTCGTGACTTCTCCCTAATCATATAAAATTTTTATTGGATTTTTGATGACTCACCCCTTTTTGAAAATTTCCTATTGAATTAATCCACGATGAAGAAATTACGGAGGCTCTTTCTTTCTTTCTTCTTTTTTTTTTCTTTGATTCAGCGGCGGTGGAGAAAAACGAGGGTTAGATTAGGGTGGCGTCGGCGTGAGATTTAAAGGAGAGGAGAGAGAGATTCTATAATAAAAATAATATATATATATATATATATATATATATATATATATATATATATATATATATATATATATATATATATATATATATATATATATATATATATATATATATATATATATATATATATATATATATATATATATATATATATATATATATAAATTAGAGTTTTCTTCATTTAATTCTTTAAATAATTAGTCAAATTAACCAATCTTTTCCTTTTTTTTCGCCTATAGATATATTTTGTCATATCCTATCCATTGGTAATCTTTTGACTTAGTAGTGGGAAGCCTATTCTCCCAAACCAACAATTCATGGTTCAAGCCTCGACTAACGAACCAATTATTTCTATTTTTTATTATTATTATTATTATTATATTCCTATTTTTTATTATTTTTATTCTTATTCTTATTTCTATTTTCCTCTAATAAAAATAGGAATTAAAATTTGGGATGTTACAATCCCTTATACCTTATAAAAGTTTCGTCCTCGAAACTTAGAAAAGCTCAGGGTACTTTTGCTTCATGTCATCCTCACGTTCCCAGGTTGCTTCTTCAACCCTTTGACTTTGCCATAAGACTTTTACTAACGGTATTTCTTTGTTTCTTAGTTTCCTGACTGCTCGATCTATTATCTGAATAGGTCGACTTTCATAACTTAGATCTGCATCGAATCTGTCTGTCGTGGCTCAATCACTTGGTTGGTGTCTGGGACGTGCTTCTTAAACATTGAAACATGAAATACATTGTGGATAGCTGACATTTCCTGTGGTAGCTCTAGCTCATAAGCTACCTTACCAACTCTCTTGGTGATCAGGTAGGGGCCTACATATCTGGGACTTAACTTGCCTTTCTTCCCAAATCTCATTACCCCTTTCATAGGAGCTACCTTAATGAACACTGAATCTCCGACTTGGAACTCTAGGGGTCTGCGTCGGACATCGGCATAACTCTTCTGCCGACTTTGGGCAGTCTCTATCCTTTGACGTATGTTCTTTATAGCTTTGGTGGCGTCATCTATAAAATCAGTCTTGAGTCCCATTTCTTTCTTCTCACCACCCTCATACCAACAGATAGGCGATCTGCATCTCCTTCCATACAAGGCTTTATAAGGTGTCATTTCAATTGTGGTTTGATAACTATTATTATAGGCAAATTCTGCCAAACACAAATATTTGCACCAACTTCCTTTAAAATCTAAGGCACAAGCTCTGAGCATGTCCTCCAAAATCTGATTCACTCTTTCTGTTTGCCCATCTGTCTGAGGATGAAATGCAGTGATGAATCGTAACTTAGTACCGAGGGCTTTCTGAACACACTCCCAGAAGTGTGAAGTGAAGCGACTGTCTCTATCTGAGATAATGGTCTTAGGTACTCCATGCAGTCTAATCACTTCCTTGACGTATAACTGGGCTAACTGCTCCATGAAGTATGATATTCTGATAGGCAGGAAGTGAGCAAACTTTGTCAATCTATCGACAACTACCCAAATAGAATCGTAGCCATTGGTTGTTTTGGGCAATCCTACTATGAAATCCATGGCTATTTCCTCCCACTTCCATTCTGGAATCTGGATAGGCTGTAGAACTCCTCCTGGTCTCTGGTGTTCGGCTTTCACTCTCTGACATGTCAGACAAATGCTAACATACTTAGCTACGTCCCTCTTCATATCAAGCCACTAGAATTTTCCTTTCATATCTTGATACATCTTGGTGGATCCAGGATGCATCGAATATGGGGTCCCATGAGCTTCTTCTAGGATCTTCTTTCTTAAGTTTGGGTCGTTGGGGATACATAGGCGTTCACCCAAATATAATACCCCACTATCAGAGACACGGAATCCTTCATTCTTCCCTTCTTGGATCTCTTGCTTGATCCTTTGGATGTTAGGATCTTTGTCCTGTCTTGCTAATATATCCTCAAATAGTGTAGGTACTATGGTCAAGGCAGAGAGCTATCCAGAAATGATCTCAACTCCAAAATTCATTATCTCTTTCTCCAGTGGTTGGGATAGTATTGCTAGGGATATCAAGGTGGCGCATGATTTTCTACTCAGCGCGTCTACTACTTTGTTTGCCTTTCTAGGATGGTAGTGGATTTCACAGTCATAGTCCTTTACTAGCTCAAGCCATCTGCGCTGTCGCATATTCAAATCCTTCTGAGTGAAGAAATACTTTAGACTCTGGTGATCTGTGTAAATCTTGCATTGGACTCCATATAAGTAATGTCTCCAAACTTTCAGAGCAAAGACCACTGCTGCCAACTCAAGGTCATGAGTGGGGTAATTCTTTTCGTAGTCCTCGAGTTGTCTAGATGCATAAGCAATGACTTTACCCTTCTGCATAAGTACTGCTCCGAGTCCCATCTTGGATGCATCACTATCTGAGTCAAATCCCTCATTACTTTCTGGAAGGGTAAGCACTGGAGCACTTGTGAGTCTCCTCTTTAATTCAAGAAAGCTCTTTTCACAATCTTCGGTCCATTCGAACTTCTTATTCTTTCTAGTAAGAACCGTCAACGGTGAAGCTATCCTTGAGAAGTTTTTCACAAACTTTCGATAGTACCCTGCTAATCCGAGGAAACTTCTGACTTCACTGGCATTCTTTGGTTGACCCTAATTACTGACTGCTTCTATCTTTGTCGGGTCTACCATAACTCCATATTTTGAAATAACATGACCCAGAAACGATATTCGATCAAGCCAAAACTCACACTTGGAGAACTTTGCATATAAGCTGCTTTTTCTTTGAAAGTGCAAGGCTGTCTTCAAGTGTTCGACATGTTCTTCCTGGGTTCTCGAGTAGATAAGGATGTCGACAATGAAAACGACCACAAAATTGTCAAGGTACTCCTTAAATATCCGATTCATCAAGTCCATAAACATAGCGGGTGCATTTGTCACTCCGAAGGGCATGACCACGAACTCATAGTGTCCATACCTCGTTCGGAAGGCTATTTTTGGTATATCATCCTCTTTAACTCTTACTTGATGATAACTTGACCGCAAGTCAATCTTGGAGAAAACGGTGGCTCCCCTCAATTGATCAAATAAATTCTCTATCCTTGGCAGAGGATATCTGTTCTTGATCGTCACTTGATTCAAGGCTCGGTAGTCTATGCACATTCTCATAGATCCATCTTTATTTTTCACGAACAACACCGAGCTCCCATGGGAATGACTAGGCGGATGAATCCCTTGTCCAATAACTCCGTAATTATTTACGAGCTCTTTCAATTCAATTTGGAGCCATACGATAGGGTGCTTTTGAGATTGGGTTGGTACCAGGAATAAGTTCAATCTCAAACTCAACTTCCCTTCTAGGTGCTAGTCCTGGTAGCTCATCAGGAAATACTTTCGGGTAGTCACATACGATTGAGACTTCTTCCAGCTTTTGGCTTCTTTCTTGCTTAGTATCAACTATATGTGCTAAATACCCAGTGCATCCACTAGCTAGCATCTTCCGAGCTTCCATGGCGGACAAGAGCTTCTTAGTCTTCTTCCTTGGTTCTCCAATAAACTCAAATTTGGCCTCGGTCTCGGGTTAGAATACTACTCTTCGCTTACGACACTCAATGGAAGCACCGTACTTGCTAAGAAAGTCCATTCCAAAGATGACATCATAGGCATGCATGTCCAGCAAGATCAGGTCACTATAAAGCTCTTTGTATGAAATTACTAAGACGCAACCAGTGTGTAGATATCATTATTTCACCCGAAGATAGGGTCATTAAAAATTGAATATCTAAGATATCCGGAGTTATATTTATCTTATTAACAAATTCCATAGACATGAAAGAATGGGTTGCCCCAGTATCAAACAGTACGGTAACATGCTGACTAAGGATAGGTATCTGACCTATGACTACCGTAGAAACATTTGCTACCTCTTCCTTGGTGAGGGAGAAGATCTGAGCATTAGGTGTAACTGATGGGGCCTCCAATCTTCCTTGGCTGATGTGAGGACCCTCCAGTGCTCCTTGCATCTGATGTAGCTAAGCTGGTCTACCTTCATACTGAGTAGACTATGGCGAAGGTAGATTGATCTTGGTGGGGCACTGTTTGGCGAAGTATCCCTCGACACCACATATATAACACCCGCTCATGCCCTGGCGGCAAACTCCTGGATGCTTCCTCCCACACTTAGAACATGTTGGATACATAGGTTGCTTACTGGCTGAACCTCCCTTTGCATTATTCCATTGTTTCCTCTTGCCATTGTTGTTTCGCTTCTAGTTCGAATTACCGCTCTAAGGTTTCTGACCCTTTGAACTTCCCTGGCTTTTGTTTTCTATCAAGACTAACTTCTGGTGCTTGATACTATTCATGTAATGCTCCGTGATTAGCGCACTACTGACTAGCTCTTCAGTGGTTTGTGGTCTATTAATTCTACCAGCTACATTCAGAGCTATCTCCGGTCTCAACATCTTTAGCATCAACCTAACTCTTTCTTTCTCAGTACTGACCGATTCCGGACATAGGCGAGTCAACCTATTGAATCTCTTTACCGCTTTGTTACTGATAAATCCCCTTGTCGAAACTTCGTGAACTCATCATAAGATGATCAAGTGAAACCACTATAAGGCTATTATCACTATTTTTTTATCATCTTCACATACATATCTAGATATGCTCTATTACTTACTGTCTATCATCTTCATATATATATATGCAAGCATGTTTAACTCAAAGAGAACATTCTAAGTGAGCATGTTTAACTTAAAAGAAGCATTCCTTACTACTCATAAAGTAAATAAAGCAGATAAATACTTGCTTACTTGGAGGCGGCAGGACTGATGCTCGATGTGTGTGTGACGGAAGGGCGGAAACTCGCTCTGATACCATCTTGTAACACCCCCCCTAGTCTTTCTACTCTTTACCAAGGGAGATGTCACTACTTTACTGTCTCTATCTTTAATTCATGCAATATACTAATGCAATATGCTAACAACTAAAATAATCATAAGGACCTTTATATCACTTAAACAATATCAAACATGACATAAGAAACTAAAAATCTGATTTAGACATCTGCACTTAGGATCTTTTACTTCCACTGTTGTCGCACACACACGACTTCATCCGCCATGCCACCTTACTGAAGCTTTTCTTTACCTTTATCTGCAGTATAAGGAAATGCAAACTGTAAGCAATAACGCTTAGTAAGTACTTTCTATGCTCACAAAAACATGCACTGTATGAAATCATGCAACTAGTTCTCTTACCCTTGATACATTGATACACATGCAAGCACAATTGAAAATCATAATTCTGAATACATGTCTCTTGTATAAACCATGCTCTTAAGTATTTTAAAACTTATAAACAGTGTATCTGAACTGAAATGATTAACTTTGAAAACTTTTACTTATACTTATACTGATACTTCAAAATAATAATCATCCTGGATATGGGCCCGACATAGTACCAATGCACGCATTCCTAATAGGCCGGGGTGGCCAACCACCGAACCTACTAGGGTAACTGAAACTGAGGATCTCGGCCCGTGGGCGAAACTGATGCCCGGTACATGCCCTGTCAAAAAGTAAAATACTTCCTTTATACTTATATTCTTATACATACTGAAGGAAATACTCTTAATCCCCTAAATCACGAATGGGGAGCACCATAAAGATCATTATGCTCTTGACCCCCAAAACTGAAATAGGGAGCATACTGAAGATCGTTGTGCTCTTAATCCCCAATTCGAATGGGGAGCATCTTTAAATTTTCTTTATAAAGGAAATATTTTACATCTTACTCTACATCATGCATATAATTATAAACTACAACTCATCTACAACATGCATGATCATAAATCATATTTTTATCATGGATCTAAACATGATATTGAATTACCCATAACATAATGGTAAAATCACGTAACTGAAAACACTATGCATAATTTGAAATAACATGCACATAAAAACATATCAATGATATACGATAACTACTTATACTGCAGGTGAGCAATACTTACCTTCGATTGCTTTAACTTATATTTGTAAAACCTAATGAGATGCAACCTTCTATCCCGCCCTAGCAGCTGCCCTCTAAGGTCTCTTGAATCCCACCTTTCCTTGGATTCGGCGGAGAAGACAACCCTAGTAGAAAATTCTCCTTGATGTGTGGTTCGGCGGTGGAGGGACCAAGAGAGAGTAGAGAGGTGTCCTCTAGGGTATTAGGGAGGTTAAATTTATAACCGTCAAGGCTTAACCTATTCCCTTATAAATTTCCTTAAATCTCTCTCTTTAACAGAATTAATTCCTTCTTCAATTAAATTCGTGACTTCTCCCTAATCATATAAAATTTTTATTGGATTTTTGATGACTCACCCCTTTTTGAAAATTTCCTATTGAATTAATCCACGATGAAGAAATTACGGAGACTCTTTCTTTCTTTCTTTTTTTTTTCCTTTGATTCGGTGGCGGTGGAGAAAAACGAGGGTTAGATTAGGATGGCGTCGACGTGAGGTTTAAAGGAGAGGAGAGAGAGATTCTATAATAAAAATAATAAATAATATATATATATATATATATATATATAAATTAGAGTTTTCTTCATTTAATTACCCCTTTAAATAATTAGTCAAATTAACCAATCTTTTCCTTTTTTTTCGCCTATAGATATATTTTGTTATATCCTATCCATTGGTAATCTTATGACTTAGTAGTGGGAAGTCTATTTTCCCAAACCAACAGTTCATGGTTCAAGCCTCGACTAACGAACCAATTATTTCTATTTATTATTATTATTATTATTATTATTATTATTATTATTATTATTATTATTATATTCCTATTTTTTATTATTTTTATTTTTATTCTTATTTCTATTTTCCTCTAATAAAAATAGGAATTAAAATTTGGGATGTTACACATAATTCCTCTTCTTCTATTCCCGACTTTTCATACAGTGTGAAAAAGCTTTAAATGAGTGGCATTCCAAGGTCGTGGAAGTTCTTTGCCTTGGTCATCTTTCAGATAATATGCGGACCCCGCTACGCGGCGCGTTACTTCATAGGGTCCTTCCCAATTTGGAGCTAGCTTTCCAGGGTCTCCAGCGGGATTAACTTTACGCAAAACCCAATCCCCTTCTTGGAATCTTCGAGGCATTACTTTCTTATTAAAGGCTCGCTGCACTCTTTGCTTGTAAAATTCAGCCCGCCTCCGTGCCATCTCCCGCTTTTCCTCCACCAAATCCAATTCAACGCTTCGGATAAGTTGGTTCTGATTTGGTTCGTACGCCTTTATTCGAGCGCTACTTAATAGAACTTTGACCGGAATAACAACTTCCGTCCCGTACACTAAACTGAAGGGAGTTTCCCCTATTGCTGTTTTGAGTGTTGTTCGGTAGGCCCACAGGA
This sequence comes from Wurfbainia villosa, assembly GCA_025175895.1. NCBI lineage: Eukaryota > Viridiplantae > Streptophyta > Magnoliopsida > Zingiberales > Zingiberaceae > Wurfbainia > Wurfbainia villosa. Next base: position 86,559,090 of record CM045988.1, read on the forward strand.
CTCCTGGTAATTCTTCTACCCAGTTTCCCCTCTGAGCTCCCAATTTGATCTTTAATCCTTGGATGAGAATTCTGTTAGTCACTTCCACTTGTTCGTTAGTCTGAGGGTGAGCTACTGAAGTGAAAGCCTGCTTGATGTTGAGACTTTGGCACCACTCTTGGATCTTTTTCCCTTGGAACTGTCGTCCATTGTCACTGACTATTTTCCGAGGAATACCGTATCGATAAACAATATTTCTCCATAAGAATCAGATCACAAAGATTCTAATTTTGGCTAGGGCTCGAGAAATAATCTACGGCCACCAACAAAAACTTCTTCTGTAAAGGTGTCACTGGCATCGGACCCACTATATTCATTCCCCATTGATCAAAAGGACATGAAGAGACCACGACTTTCATTAACTCAGCCGGCCGTTCGGAACGGTTGCTATGCTTCTGACAAGCGGTGCAGGCTTGCACTATACGAGCAGCATCTTGCTGGAGAGTGGGCCAAAAATATCCGGCTAATAAGGCCTTCCTTGCTAAAGCTCTTCCTCCTAAATGATTGCTGCAGCAACCTTCATGAATCTCTCGAAGTACCCATTCCGCATCCTCACTTTCCAAGCATTTCAATAAGGGTCGTCCGAAAGAAGTCTTGTATAAGTCTCCATTTATAAGGGTAAACCGTTTTGCTCAGCTCATTAAAATGGATGCCGCTGCTTTTCCCTCAGGGACCTTCCCATGCTGTAAATAAGCTATGATGTCAGTCCTCCAATCAGGAATTAGGCTTGATTCGGGTGCATCTTCCTCCACGTTGCATATTACTAAGGAAGTATGGATTTCCGCATGGATCGTTTCCAGGGACTTCACTCCTTCCATAGCACTAGCCATCCGAGCTAATTCATCTGCCTTCCCGTTATTCTCTCGCGGGATTTGCTTTAAGAGGACTTGACGGAATTGAGTTTTTTCTTTTTCAAAAGTCTTCAAGTACTTATGCAGCCTTTCCTCCCGAACTGCGAAAGAACCTTGAAGTTGTGATATTACCAACTGGGAATCCGAATGGATTACAATTGAAGAGGCCCCTACCGCTTTAGCAGCCTGCAATCCCGCTAGAATGGCTTCATATTCCGCTTCATTATTGGATGCCCGATATCCCAGGCGAACGGCTAGGCGAGTTTCTTCACTATCAGGGGAAATTAATAGAACACCGACGCCGCTGCCTGTAGATCCTGAAGAACCGTCTACGAATATATTCCATGCATCTGACCCCTCATCTTTCGCTGTCGAACCGTCTTCCGAGCCACAAGGTACCTCTGCCAGAAAATCAGCGAGCGCTTAGGCCTTGATAACCGTTCGGGGTTGGTAGTGAATCTCATACTCGCTTAGTTCTACCACCCATTTGGCCAATCTTCCGGAGAAATTGGGCTTAGTGACGACCTTGCCCAATTCGCTGTGAGTTAGAATGGTGATAGAATGAGCCAAAAAGTACGGCCTCAATTTGCGGGCGGTTAACACTAGGATATATGTCAGCTTCTCTAGCTCCGTATAATGGAATTCCTCCCCCTTCAGGATATGACTGGTATAATAAATAGACTGCTGGTGAGAGCCTTCTTGTTTCAATAAGACCGAACTAATAGCTCCCTCCGAGACAGCCAGATACATCCATAGTGGTTCTCCAGCTATTGGTTTGGCGGGATGGGAGTCCCAAATATTTCTTCAACTCTGGAAAGCTTTCGCATTGATTATCCCACTGAAATTTAGTAGCCTTGCGCAGGATCTTGAAGAAAGGCAGCCCTTTGTCCGCCGATCTGACTATGAATCGGGATAAAGAAACAATCCTGCCCACCAACTTCTCGGTTTCCCGTAGATTAGCGGGTGATTTCATGTTGCATAGTGCCTGCACCTTCTCAGGGTTGGCTTGCAACCCCTTTTCAGTCACGATGTACCCCAAGAACTTGCCGCTTTTTACCCCAAACAGACATTTGTTAGGGTTTAACTTCATATTAAACCGTCTCAATGTAGCGAAGGTTTCATTTAAATCCTTGACTAAATCCCGAGTGGTCTTCGATTTGACTAATATGTCATCCACGTAGACTTCCACATTTTTCCCTTTCTGTTCTGCAAAGATTTTGTCCATAAGACACTGATAGGTTGCCCCTGCGTTCTTTAATCTGAACGGCATTACCACATAAGCGTATAACCCTCCTGCAGTCACAAAGCTAACCCTCTTTTGATCTTCTTTGGCCAAAGGTATTTGGTGATATCCTTGATATGCGTCCATTAGGGACACCACTTCATATCCCACAATAGAATCTACCAACTGATCAATACGAGGCAAGGGGTAGCAGTCTTTAGAGCACGCTTTATTTAAATTACGAAAATCGATACACATTCTCCACTGTCCCGAGGGCTTGGGGACCAAGACTACATTGAAAACCCACTCGTAAAATTGGATTTCCTTTACATGACCCGCTTTTAGCAGTTTTTCCACTTCTTCGGCTATGACCTTGTCCTTTTCCGGTCCAAAATGTCGCCTCTTCTGTTGGACGGGTCGAGCTCCTTTAGTGATATTAAGATGGTGTTCAGCCACTTGAGGGTTGATCCCCGTGAGATCATGCACATTTCGTAAAGATGTCTTCCATTCTCCCTCGGGCAAGCCACCAGCTCTTCCTTGGTTTCCAGCCGTTGTGCTATCCGTGTGGCCTTTCCTGGGGCAATTTCCACCAGTTCTCCTTCCTCTACTTTGTCAGCCTTGGGTGGGGATTCCTCCAGGACGCAGACATCCAAAATGATGATAGCTTTGCCTTTGAGGTCATCGGTTCAGGCTTTCTTTTGATCATCCCGAACCATTTGTACATAGCAGCTCCTGGAGGCCTTTTGTTCTCCACGAACTTCTCCCACCAATTGTCCCACCGGAAATTTCAACTTTTGGTGATATGAGGAAGCCATCACTGAAAAGGGTAAGGAAAGGATGCCCAAGAATAGCATTATAAGTGGACGGAGCGTCCACGATGAGGAAAGGGATTATACTGGTTTTTTGGCTGGGCTTTACACCCAGAGTCAGAGGCAATGAAATCTGCCCTGTAGGGCGGACCACATGCCCTGCGAATCCAAAGAGGGGGTTGGCCACATCTTCTAGCTGAGCATTTCCCAACTGCATCTGTCCGAAAGCTTCCTGGAAAAGGATATTGACGGAGCTTCCCGAATCGACCAACACCCTGGCCACTTCATAATTGGCCAAAGATATACGAATAACCAAGGTGTCCGTGTGGGGCAGCAGGACACCTTGTAGATCCTCTGACCCGAATGAAACAGGCGGTGCAACTTGAATAGTTTGATCGGTGACGATGGCCAAACTCTCCATGAGACGGGCGTACGACTTCCGCGCCCGGTTAGAGTCCCCGTCGGTAGGTCCTCCAGCTATAACATGAATAACTCCCCTTGTGGGAGCGTTATCTAGATTGGATGAAGGGCCCTCACCTGATGGGCCTCCTTGGGAGACAACCTCCTGGGATGACGTTTGGGGGAAAGTGACTTGAGGTTGTTGATTATATGGCCCTGGGCGGGTTACATTGGGTCGGGGGCCTCGCCGTGCCGGTCCTCCTGCCTGGAACCGCACTTGCGGATATGCGGTGTGGAGGCGATCTAATTCTTCTTGTAGCTTGAAACATCGGCCACTAGTGTGGCCATATTCCGTATGATATTGGCAGAAGAATGGGGCGGGGGGGGGGGTTACGTGGGATCCCCCTGTATCCTAAGGGTCGTTGCAGCAGACTCTGTTGGTCAAAGAATTCCATCTCCCGTTCCTTCCAAGTCCTCATAGGAGGAAGCGCTTCAGCGGCCATGATTTGTAATGGCGGTACGGGGCGAACACCCTGCAACATTGGACGAGGCCTCGGAGCCTCCTGTCGAAAAGGTCGCGCATACTCCCGCCGAGGGGGCGCTTGAGGAGCAGCGGGACGAGCTCTTTCAGTTGGGACTACTGTGACAGCCCGTTCAGCTCTCCGCACCTTTAATCCTTCTTCTTCGCGGATAAATTGCTCCGCACGGCTTAGCAGCTCCTCATAACTGTCCGCAGGTTGTCTCAACAAGGAACTGAGGAAGGGGCCCTCCTTCAGCCCGTGCTGAATAGCGCCTCTGAAAGATTCGGATCTGGCCGAGGGGATTCCCCTAGCTGCAGAAGTGAATCGGTGGAGATACCCCCTAAGGGATTCTGAGGATCCCTGGGTGATATGCATTAACATAGAGACATCATGTTTATACGTCTTACAGCTGACAAACTCACGACTGAACATTCCCCGGAAATCAGCGAAACAAGTGATGGATCCTGGGGGCAAAGTATTAAACCACTTTTGTGCCGAGCCGGTTAAAGTGGTCCGGAAGACTCGGCATTTGAGAGCATCAGTATAACAATGGAGCGAGGCCGCTCCGTCAAATTGAGATATGTGCTCTTCGGGATCCGTCGAACCATCATACTTATCGATCTGAGGATTCTGGAAGTAGGACGGAGGGACTTCAGAGAGAATGTCCATTGTAAAGGGACTGGACTCGTATACTTCCGGATGTCTGGTTGATTGACTTTCGCCCTGTTCTTCCCTGCGTGTTTAGGTGAAGGACATAGTGTTCTGAGGTGTTCTTCCTCCAAGTCCTCCTCCAGGCAATATTTCCACATTGATGGCTGTACGAGATGGGGGAGGCATTTCTGGGGGCAGGCCTCGGGAAGAAGGTTCACCGGAATGCGGATGCAGATATCCGGTCCTTCTCCTTTCCCTAGCGAGGGCTTCTGTAATAGCGTCATCCATCAGGGCCTTCAGCTGTGATGGTAGAAGGATGATGGGGCACTCCTCTGCTGCAGAGGTAGCGGGTTGTTGTATCTCTTCAGGTTGCATCTCGACGTCCAGCTCAATGTTTCCCATAGACGCCAAGCCCATGCGATGAGGAAAATCTGTTCACTCCTTTCCAATGCAGTGAAGCACAGAGGGAGATCTCAGAGGGTTCTCACAGGGCACAATCAGTGAAGAATAAGAAGGTGAAGTAGATGAAACGCAAAAACCGATACCATCAATCGAAACTCAGACACAAGATGTAACGTGGTTCGGAATGAGGATTCCTACTCCACGGAGGTGAGCTTTCTCTCACGGATCACTGCCTAAGTTTCACTATGAAGGTCCTCCTTTACGGAAAAGAAGTTTCCGAAGGTGGAGGAGAAAAACCTCTTACAGTGATATCACAAGTCGAGAAAAAGTACAAGAGATGTAACAACAGCAGATCCCTGTCCTTCTGCTCCGGCGAGGTGGTTGTCGCTCTCCCTCTCCTCTTGCGTCTTCTTCTCTTTTGCTGGGTTGGAATTCTTGCGGATCCCTTCTCGACTCCTTGCTTCCTGCCTTTTATCTTCCTTTTTTCCTCCATCGTAACGTCGTGGGCTGTCTCCATCGTACACGTGGCCACCACCCCCACCTGGAGAATAATTCTGTTACAGATATGAGGAACGAAGGCTCCTCGGAATATTGTGTGGGGGCCTCCTAAGCCGTTGCATAACGCCTCTTCCTCTACTTTTCAGGTAACTAGGTTAGACTGTCTCCTTCAACCATCCGCTTTAGGTGAAGCTAGCTTAGGTCTATGACCCACGGGTGACCTAGCCCTAGGGCTCTTCATCAACCCGAACCAATTCCTCTTTTTTCCGTGCCAAACTTCCTTCAGATCGATCAGGTTGAGTCGCCCCTTCATCCCTCCCATCTGCTTCTGGAATTATCTAGCTGAACCAATTCTTGTTCCGCCCTTAGCGAAGTGCCTTTCGTCTCTTCTTTGTCGTGCCAATTGCTTCTGCTAACTCTCCCGTGCCAATTGCTTCTGCTAACTCTCCCGTGTCAATTGCTTCGAATATTCGCGCCCGAACCATTCTTCCTTTTCTACCTTTGCTGAGCCGAATATGTCACGCCCCGAAGGAGACCTCGCCAGACGAAAATCCGACAGCATCTCCCCTGTACGGGTGACAATCCCAAATTTACATACAAGGCCTACACGGCCACATACATCGGTCAACACGACCGGAATCCAAACAACACACACAGAGTATAATTAGGCCTCAGGCCTTCAATCCAAGTAAATAAATAAACAATCTATCACATCTAAACCTACCCCTTCTGCCATCTGGGCAGGAATACTCAACTGAAATCCATCCAGAACAAAACTCCGAATAAAGTCTCTAAGGACACCAAAAATCCACAAATACAAATATCGAACTCCAATACCAAACATGTCCTCTAACCAAAATATCCAAACCATAGAAACAAATAACCAATCAAAACTTTCACGACGAGGGGTTTGGCAAATTGGACTCTCGACAACCTTCATCACGAAATAGATATAATCAACGGGGTGAGTTCAAAGAACTCTGCGGATATAGTAGATATGCAAAGTAAGGTATAGCTAACAACAAAAATATCATGTCAGTACAGTCTCACATAAATAGGGTATGCAAGCAAGAAATACAAAATGACCCGTACTTACAGATCTCCTACTACGATATAGGAGCATGTGCGACTAGAAGTAATAAAGTCCTAACCATATATAAACATGTATCCTGTATGCATGATAATCATATGCACATCCAAGGCATCAATACAAATGCAAAGAAACACAATACAAATGCAATCCGTGCAAAGTGCATGTCGTGCCAATGACATAGTCACCCCTGACGCCAGTCAGCCGCCTCACACACGATGGTGAAGCCGAGTGGGTAGGGTTATGACAACTGTGCACTCTGCCATCGCTGCTCCTGAGTGACCAAGTGGGACGGGATCTTTGTGTACACCTATCCTCCCCGCCAAACATAGTGGGGGAGCTAAGCTCTCATCTCCCGGTGTCATAGGCCAGAGGAGGGATCTCTGCCCGCTACCACGCTGCCTCATCGCTACCCATGAGCGACGAGCTCGACAGAGCAATCAGCGACACACCTCCTCGATGTACCACTAACCCATGAGTGGCGGTGATGCAGGTATAGCATGAATGCATGCTCAACAATAATGGAACCTCGAAATCGTGCAAAAATGGTGCATGATACTAAAGCATGTAAATCCTACTCAAAATACCTATCCGAATAATATGTACAATCAATATGTACATATCCAAAATCCAAGTAACTATGATCCAAATAAAACAGGAAACATATAATCATAACCTATCATATACATGTTTCTAGTAGGCACAGAAAATATACTAGGCATATAAACATGAAAATTATTGAAAGCTATCCTAACTAGCATATCAACTTGACTTAATCTAAAAGTTAAGTCAAAATACCCGCCTGATAATATATCCGCAAAGAGAACCAGATCGTTACGACCGTGATCCTGCCTCGTGACCGAAACCTGCATAATGCATAACTATTGTTAAGCACAAAATACCATTCAACGACAAATCGAATACTTAATCGATTCCCTCCATAACCAATCAATCCAAAGTAAATCCATCAAATCCAAATACACGACAACGTGCTAAATTACTACTATGTATCACAAAGTAGACCCTCAACCCGTAGATCACAAATTGTGATTAACTCCTCAATCCAAGAACATATCCTTGCAATTAATCAAATCAAATCCTACATCGACCTCATATCCGATCCACTAGACTGATTTGATTATCCTCTTCAACCTAATCCATCCTCCATACATAATTACAGAACCGATCAACATCACACCAAAATCAACAACCCAGCCAATCATAGATCACTAAGAATTAACTCACACCCAGATCATAAAACCAAAATACAGACAACCACTGTCAATAACCTGTAATTAAATTAAAATCATCCGGTACGTAATCCAACCAATCAATCACAGCCATCCCCATTGCAGCAATGGAATTTAACAATATCCTAAATACATTCTTCATTTTCCTCAAGCCTAATTCACAACTCCACAACAATATACAGAACATCTCACCGATCAAAAGTATAAATCCAACATAACCCTAGGCGACATATACACAGCTCAACCAAACCTTCTTCTCTCACTCACAGCTACAAATAAATTCAACAGTACTCAAAATAAAGTTGTAAATACCTCTTACCTTCCTTAGAAGTTCCTTGGCAGCCCTTTCCCCTCCTATCCTCTGTTCATCAACGCCGGATCACTGCCCCTACTGACAAATCAAACTCAATGAAGGAACAAAATTCCATCTTGAACCTAGATATCGTCCAAAGTAAGGAGGAAATCATCACTTACCTATTCCTGATGCAGCAACAGGTCAGCCGATCTAGGGCTCACGAAACAATGTGCGGCAGCCTGAGAGAAGGGAAGGAGATCTGACGATCTCGACTGTCGGCAGAGACAGCTAGCCTACTGGCTCGGTCGCTGGCGACAATGGGGCGATGGTACATGCCCGAGGTGGAGATCCCCGACGAAGCGACGACTGAGATAAAAATCGATCGCCGAACTCGCGAGCCTCGCGTCTGTGGTACGGATCGCGACGGCTGCGCGCAGGAGGGGCGCGACAACGGTCTTTGGCGGAGGAGGTCGGGCGTCGTTATCGCTGGCAGAGGATGCCGGCGCACGCTGTCGCTGGCAGAGGAGGCCGGCCGCACCGGAAGGGGCGTGAGGAGGCCGCGGACGCCAGAGAAGGCGACACTTGCGGAGGAGAAGAGGGGTGTCGCGCTGGTTGCGGTGGTTTCGGATGCGGGGGAAAGAAAAAGGGATTCGACGGAGAAGAAATCGCACGAGGGGAAACTGCCGAAGGGGGGTCGCGGCGGGGAAAATAGAGAAAGAAAATAGAAAAACCTAGGTTACCATCGCGTATTAATCCCCTTAAATAGACCCCACCTAAAATCTATTTATTTATCCCCGTAATTATCTCGTACGACCTCCGTTTAAATCTAGAAAAATTCCGGAAAAATTTCTAAAAATTCCTAAAAATTTCGAAAATAATCCCTAGGATTATTTCCCCAAAATTTTGGCCATTTAATTTCGTATTTTTAATTTTAGTATTTTACAGAATATTTTGGATCGGATCATGGGTTACATGCTAACCCTTCTATCTGTAGCTATATAGAAAAGGTACCAGTAGTATCAGGCAAAGTGCTTAAAATTAATTGGCAAACAAATCCAGATACGAGCACAGGAAATTAAACGAAGTCCACCTTCTAATCTCCGATGAAGAGAGTGGTTATATTTTCAGGCGGTGAGTGTGCTCGATCACTCGATTAATTTTAAGTAGCATGAATGCATGACATGGTACGCGTTGCATCCCTCCCTGTTTTGTCACCGTATCAAGAGACTTTTTCTCCTCGTGATTTATCTCTCTCATTAATGTCCTGGAACGAATGACAAAGGACTACTAGTTGGATAAATTTTCAACTTTTATAGTAATATGTGACAGCGTCATGGCAATGGCAATGGCAATGCGCTGAACGAGAGATAGCATTATGAACGAGAGATAAGAGGCTCGTCATGGCAATGGCAATGCGCGGACCAATTAGTCTTTCAGGAATAAAGGTATAAAGGTAAAAGACGATCAAGAAAAATTAAGACAATTAGGGAGACGAATGCATCCGGTCCATTGATTGTTACCATCGTTTATTTAATTAGTCAAAATTACTTTAAAATATAATCCATACATATGCATTGCCATGACGTGGCAAACTACACCTAATTTAAAACGAAATTAACTCAAAAATCAGAATTATTGAATTAATATTTTGATTTTCTGAACTTTATCGTTGGACTTGGCGAAGATGTCTACCTGCACTTGCACTGTTATATATGCATGTGAATATGTGATTGCATCGGTTTACAGCTAGCTGGCAAAAGGACTAGACAAAAATTCACTTGATTTAATTAATCAATCAATTAAATTAATTAATTAAAACCATAAAAATTACGAGAGTAAATATTTGCTTTTCTGTATTTAAAAAATATCAAAACCATCATCGTTATATTTTATGATGACATGAACTTGATATCGAATTTATCCGATTCGATTCAATTCCATGGCTATGCTACAAATCTTTCAGAGAATTTATTAAAAAATTTAAGTTCCACCTGTAAAAAAATGAGATATGGAGGAACGAGGGAATTTAAAAAGAGATACGAGGAAACAATGAAATTCTGAAAAATATTCTTTCATTTGAATTTTGTCTAAAACCTGGCCAAAAAGGTAAAAAAAAAAAAGACAATAAATATTTGACATTTATTACATCGTGGAAAATAAGGTAAATAATGAGCTAACAAAATCAAAGAAAATATAAAAAAATTAATTGTAATGAGAATCAACTGAGCATATTCAAATGTTACCGAAATAGTATATTTCAATACGTCCCGGCCTAAGTTGGAGTATGAATATTTGAAATGCTATATAACTTGCGCAAATGATATTGAAAGAGTGATTTTCCAAGTGATTTAGAAAATATATCTATAATTTGAGCATTTTATGGTGTAAATGTAGTAGAAATTTAACCCAATCAAATTATTTAATTTCTTCAGCCACATCATGACAATCCATTTCAATATATTTTGTTCGCTCATGGAAAACTGAATTTATCATAATATGTGTAATGCTGATGTATTATCACAATGTCGGAAAACTGGATTTATTGCACTTGGCTTGAGTTAAATCCAAAGCTCATGCCAAGTGCTGCATTGGAGTTATCCACTGGTATAAGAACAATATATAAATATAATTAAGCTGGGTAATTACATATATATATAATTAAGAACAATATATAAAAGATATCAAGTGTTGCATTTTGAAAATCAGTTCGTTATCCACTAGAACAATATATAGATATAAGCTCAGGAGGTTTTTATTGTAACAGCAGCACGGAATAATCTAGTAATTGTTGTTGTCGATGGCAATTTTAGTTTTTGAACGGAGCACAAAATCTGCTGAAGCCATTGACAGCGGAGCAAACAAGGATATAATCCTTGCACAGTAAAAAAAAAAATCAATACTCATTCAGAAAAAAAAATATTAATTCAAGATATAAATATACACAAAATTTTAACCTCGTTTTAGTTTGAGGATATGATTTATTTTTATAAAATAATAAAAAAATTAATAGATTTTTTAAAAATAAATAATTTTTTAAAAAATATAACTAATTATAAAAATTAGCCACTCATATAACTTTTAATAAATTAAATTTTTGACTACTTGCTAATAACTATTTCTTTGCTAAATATTCAAATATTTTAAACCTTTTAAAATTCTCTTGTTTCTTAGAGCTTCGCATGAATTGTAAGAACATTATTTTTAATTAATAATTCATTCCTACCATGCTTTTTCATGATTATGTTAATTAATAAAAATAAATTTGACTTGGTTCAGATATAGATAATGTAGCATCTTTTTTTAAAAAAAATCACAAGTCTTCAAATAATAATGACATTTTCTGCTAATTAATATTATGATAAATATATCAATAACTTAGTACTCTTCGAAAGTCTATAAAATACAACCTTTGCATTGCCATCGACATCAAATATTTGCATAGAGGAGAAATTAAGAAGATCCAGCAACTTCGAAGAGTAACACCACAACTTCTAGCAAAATTAGTCTTCCTCCTTTTTTGTACTTCGATTTATGTTCTTTTTTATGAATTCATTTGCGCAGATCGACCCTACCTTTTATTGATTTACAAGGTAAAGTTTGAGTCAACAATATCAAAGATGATTGCCAACCAAAGTGTCATCCGCAACGTTGTCGGAGTGATAGGTATATGCATTTGTTTTACTTGAAAAATAATAATCAAATTTTCATCTTCCACGAATATCGATCTAGCTATGATCAAAAAAATAAAAAAACTCAAATCATTTCAGGCAATGTAATATCCTGCGGATTATTTTTGTCTCCCATGTAAGCTTCTAAATCTCTTTATTATTATTATTATTTTAATTCATCCGTAATTATTTAATTTAGAAAGATTGCATGTTAATTTGAATGTGAACCTTTCGCATCTATATATAGGCCGACATGCGTACAAATCATCAAGAACAAAGACGTGAAGAAGTTTTCGCCCGTCCCCTACATTGCCACGCTGCTCAATTGCTTGCTTTGGTTTTTCTACGGGCTACCTATCGTCCACCCTAACAGTCTTCTCGTCATCACCATCAATGCCATTGGTATAGCCTTCGAAGTATTCTACCTGATCGTTTTCTTAATCTATGCTACTCGACAAGGCCGCGTAAGTATAACATACATGCATGCCTACGTTTGCACTTTGCACCACCTAATTAAACTTTTTCCTAACCGATCTACACATGAAATGAAAATACAAAATAGATGAAGGTCATCAAATTCCTAGCAGCTGAGGCTGTTTTCATGGCAATAGTAGTAACTTGTGTGCTCTTGTTGATCCACACAACCGCTAAGAGATCCTTAGTTGTGGGTATCCTCTGCATCATCTTTGGAACTTGCATGTATGCCTCTCCTCTCGTAGTGATGGTAAGAGTGTTCTATCCGAAGCTAGCTAATTATATACAGAGATCTAGAGAATTAAATCTCATGGATTTATTATTATTAATTATACTTTTACAGAAACTCGTGATTCAGACAAAAAGCGTGGAGTTCATGCCCTTCACACTTTCTCTTGCTAGCTTCCTCAATGGAATTTGTTGGACTAGCTATGCTTTCCTACCCTTCGACATCAACATCCTCGTAAGTATTAAGTACTGTTTATATATTTATTTTAAGTTCGTATGGATAATCAATCTTGATCTATCAATTAATATATTTTTCTATCGCTCTCTTTTATTAGGTTCCAAATGGTTTGGGGACTATCTTTGGCCTTGCTCAACTAGTTCTCTATGCTTGTTATTTCAAGTCCACTCCCAACAAGGATGTCCAATCTGAGGTGGAGCTACCAGCCGTCTAACGTTTCGAGACTTTTTACTTAGATTTTTTCATATTTAATTTTGATTTATATATGTTTCTTTTGGTCTTTAGATTATGGGAAACTGGGTTATGCTTTTGGTTTTTCTAATTAATAATTATGCCAATAAATTTTCCTGTAGTGATTCACATTAATGATTAAGCAAATTTCGTTTGCATTATTATTATATGCTATCTTTTTCTTGTCTCAGTGTGATGATTGCACTCTCCTTGAACGTACCAAAAGGAAAAAAAAAAGGATTTATTTTAAATTTTCGAGTTATCTGATTTTGTCATTTAATGTTTTTAATATAATTAAAAAAATCTAAAATGTCATCAAGTTATCAATGGCGAAAAATTCAACCATGTAACTTGCGTGCCGTCATGCGCCATAGTACTTATAAAACTACTTCAACTAAAAAAGACAATTTATTAGAGCATACTAATTCGTAATAAAGTAAAGTAAATAAGAGAAATTAATAAAAAGTATATATATATATATATATTTGAAATTAGTTATAAATATGCGCTAAAAGATACAATTTTTTTGTCTCTCAAACTGTTGATAGACATATATGGATCAGTAAGGCCTACAAGATTACAAAACTATGTTAAAAAGCAATAAATATTAAATAGTTAAAAGAGTAGGGTATAATATTGTAAGTCCTAAAACTCATGATAATATTCTACAAGACATTTGCATGCACCTTGTGGTGTCTTTACGGGGAATAAATAAAGCATGCAGGGAGCAGAATTATAAATGAAGTATCAGAGGGAAAATTTAAATAGATTAATAAGGATTGGATATTTGATAACGATGAAGTTTTGATAAGTTAACAATGATTAAATTATTGAGAGTATTGAAAATACAATCAAAGTCTTACATATTAGTAAGATATAGAAAACATCATATGCTTTAAGATGAAAAGATATTTTCTTTGGTACGAGAACTTCTTAGTAAAATTCAAAAATAAAATCATTAGTGCTTAAGTCCAAAGTGGACAAATATCATATCATTATGGAAATATATGAATTTTATAGGCACTAATACAAATGTTTGGCACAAGAAGTGAAATACAAATAGATAGAGAAAGAACGAATGTTTAGAAATAGTGAAATCTTGATAGGTCAAAATTAACTGGATTTAGGTGAGAGATGTTCGGGCAAGTCAAAATTGATTGAATGCTAAGTGAGTGAAATCTTAACAATTTAAGAATAATCGAATACTAAATGGGAAAAATTCTCATAGATTGTGATTAACTAGATATTAAGCAGAGTAAAAATTCAACTTTGGAAAGGTTGAAATAGTAATATCATTTGATCAATTACTATGGAGTAACAATTGACTGATGAGTCATAAACTTTGAGATTGAGAGTCTAAGAGGGGTTATGGGAGTTTTTGAGCCTGATTAATTGATTGTTAAGATTAGTAGTGGATTGATGTTATTGTTCAAGCGAATAGTGAGTTTGAAATTAGATGGCTCAATTTGACTAATTGTGATTAGTCGACTACTATAGTGTAACAATCGACTGATATTATTATTGGAACAAACAAATTAAAAATTTAGAGCTCGACTATTCAATCCAACTAATCGTCATCGGTTGACTAATAAAGTGAAGCATTCGACTAATTATATTGTAGCAAAATACAACAGATTTGATAGTCAATAGAGAAACTTGAATATTTGGGCATCAATCAATTGATAATAATGGTCAGTCGATTGATATCAATCAAAGTTGAGTTAGAAGAGCTATTCTATAGGTGCAATGTTCAGATCACCATGAATCAACTGATTGATGATTTCTAGATTGTTAATTAGGTGAAAATTAATCTCAATATGTAACTTATAAAAGAGAGCTTTAATTAGGATATTTTGAAGTGCCAAATTTTGGGAGTTTTGGAAGAGAATACTGCTGCATTTCTAAACCTTAAGATGCAATTTAAAATCTCTCAAAATAAAGATCATTCTGTAAATTGTTATTTATATTGTATTCTATTTTTCTTTCCATTAGTCTTTGTACTTTGTTTGTTTGTTTGTAAAATAATAGGATTGTAGAGATTTTTTTCACCTTCGAAATGTGTTTGAGAAAAAGAAAAATTATTGATGCTACCACTAAGGTGATACATCGTGGGTAGGAACCGAAATTTCTGAATCACATAAAATTAAAATCAATTTATATTTGTATTGTATACTTATGTTTGTTTTGTGTTTCTATTTTTTTTCTACTATGTATTAATCTTTTATAAATAAGCACACGTGAATGAGCAATGAATTACAAATCATTATTTATCTCCCTTTAGCAACGCAACAATCCTAACAGTGGATAGGTTAGAAATTGAGCTATTGAGTTTGATCAATATGAGGAATTCAATATTAAGGTAATTGGGCGAGACTAACTAGTTAATTTATCTAGTCAACCACTATGTTGATCAATCTAAATCTAACTAATAGTTTAACTAAGTTAATGAGGTCAATCAATCTTATTAAGTTAATCATTTAGTCAAGTCCACCAAGGACAATCCAATCAAGCCAATTGATTAAGTCTACTTAGTTAATCAACGTCAGCTTGAATCTAGTCTATCTAGTCAAGTCAATTAATTTCTAATTTATTCAATTGGACTAACCAAGATAATCATGCCAGTCAATCCCATGAAGCCAGTTGATCTCATTGAATTAGTTGACTTGATTGAGCCAATTGAATTGGAGTCAATTTAAATGAGCTAGTTTGGATGGTCCGATTAGTTTAGGCAATTCCAATTAGCCAATAAATTTAGATGAGTTATTGATCTAGACAATTCCAATGGACTAAATATGTTATTAAGTAATAGGTTTGACCAGAGTAAACTACTTGTTCACTTGACTTGGGAAAATAAAATTTATTTTTTTATATGTGTAATAAAAAAAAAGTGATATTAATAACACATCTAAATAGCAAAAGTAATATAATTTCCTAGATTTTTAAAAAATATTTCTCAGAAATAAATTGTTTTTCTATAAACAAATGAGATCTCCTAGTCATTTTTAGAGATTTATTCTTAGTACTTTGAGATAAAAAATGATGCATTTATTTCAGATGTTTTTTATCGTTGATCTCACCGCTAGATAAAGGAAGTTAAATTAGGAAGAATATTTTTACCCAATAAAAAATTAGCACGGCGAGATAGATATTCCAAAAAAATTTATAATCTTTGGAAATTGACCTTTACTTTTTCAGATAATTCTACCGTCACTCGATCCTTTCAAAGAGATAATTTATTCTCAATACCTGAGTGGATAGAAATTTTCGAATAGGCTCGATTTAATATTCGAAAATTGATATTCGATTTGATATTCGAAAATGGATGCTCGATTTAATATTTAAAATTTTTTAATAAATAAAAAATTAAAGTTCGCGAACAGTTCATGAACAATAAAATAAATATTATTCCGCTCGAGTTCGATTCGAAAAATATTTGCATATATTTAAGTTCGGCTCGAATTCGATAATTTCGAATTCGAACTAAATATTATTCAAATTGGCTCAAAAAATTCACGAACCGACTCGATTCGTTTACACCTCTAGCCTACACTGAGTTTATTCTAGTTTAATTAAATTGACGATGCTCACTCTAAATGCTAATAAAACTATTGATATTTATTTTATATTTATCAAAGTTTTTATAAACATCAATAAAGTAATGGCATTTATTAATAATTATTTAGATGTCACGTATTATCAAACCATTCCTATTTAATTAATAATTATACAGTATAAAACATTTTAAATCTGAATACTTTTGATTGATTTCGATATTTAATTTGATATATATATAATGTTTTAAGTTACTAGTAATGTCCTTATTTATGTAGCGATGATTAAAAAATATAAATATATTTTATTGATATTCACTATCTGATTTATTTGTAAACATATATAAATGCATACGATTTTTTTTTTAAAAAAAAATAGTTGAAACTTTTATAAAATTACCCGTAAAAGGTTGTAATTCGTCGACCTAGCGGCCTCCATCGACCTGTCTCACGACCATTGTGAGGAAGGTAAATCACGGAGGATCCTATGACCTTTGACGTGGTGGTCAAGACATGTTAGGGTCATCTGAATTCAAGAAAAGATTTTAGACTTCCTCCGGAATCGACCATTACTTTATCCGAAAATTTTATCGTATCTTAGCCATTACGCCATCTATGTGAAAACAATTTTCATAAAATTAATAATGTTATGATATGCTGTCAATGAAGTACATTATTATCCATGACACACTAAAGTGTAGCTAAATTATGATACTAAATTTCCTGCTAAAGTATTTTAAAATTATAAAGTTAAAGTATTGTGCATTGCTACTTTAAAACTAGTAGTGCGTTAGTAGTTGGATGATAGTGTAGCATTTCTATGGCCATACTATTTGAAGTATCTTCGAAAATATGAATAGCAAGTTTCTTAATGATCCCTGAGTGATGCTTATTAAGCATCACTAAGTCTTTAAAATAAGAAGAAAACAAATCATTCTGAAAACTAAACTTAATTGTAGAGAATGAGATTGATCGAGCAAAGACATTACACATTTGTTGAGTAGGTTAGCTAATACATAATATATAGGAAATGCACTTCACATGCAAAATTAGCCTACTATTTGTTGAGAATCATTTTTTTTAATAAACACTGGCTTTATTAGATGGTATCCCATACAAAACAAGAGAGAAGCTGATAGCAGTGTTAGGTCAATTAAATGATCGACGAAAACATCCATAAAAAACACTACTTCAGAATGAGAATTTAGTGGTAATATATACAAGCACATGACAAGCTATATATAATATCATATTTCTAGAAGGAAATTTTTTGATCATCCAGTGAGACAGAAGAATCGAGCATAAACAAACACAACAAATTAATTTCCGAAAGCTTTGCCCTGTAAAGTTCTGAAACTAATCAACGCTTGCGCAATGGTGTGATAAGTGATTAATTAACCTGCTCACAAGAATATTAATTCCACTTTAGAACTTGGAAAAAACAGGAAAAAAAGGGCGCAGTTGCCAGGCAAAGCTTATAAATATGCATAAGCTTTAGGTTCTTCCAAGCAATTAAAAGGATAAAACCGTTGATAAGTCATGGCAAGCAAAGTGTGGAAGATGGAAGCTAAGTGTCTTGTGATCGTATGTGTCATAGTGTGCTCATTGTGCTGTGTCAAGTCAGATCTCGAGTTGGGTTTCTACGACAAGAGTTGCCCAAACGCCGAGAAGATCATACGAGAATATGTCAAGAAGCACATAGCAAATGCACCTTCTTTTTCAGCTGCTCTTCTCAGGATGCACTTCCACGACTGCTTTGTCAGGGTAATTAGTCATCATATGGATCAAACTGAGCAAGTCTTGGAATTTAATTTAGTGTTAATTATATATTGCGCATTTTGTCAGGGTTGTGATGCTTCTGTGCTGATAAACTCCACCACAAATAACAAAGCAGAGAAAGCAGCATTGCCAAACCAATCCCTTCGCGGATTTGATTTTCTTGATAGAGTGAAGAGCATAGTGGAAGCCGAATGCCCAGGGGTCGTTTCCTGCGCAGACATCATTGCCTTGGTAGCAAGAGATGCCGTTGTGGTTATTGTAAGCAACTAAAGCGTCCTTGAATTCGTATACAATTCATCATCACTCTAATTTATCATGATGTTATGTTTGATCAGTATAACTTTTAAGTTATAACAATATATACGCTTAGTGTAGATTGAAGAATTTGTTTTTCGTTTCCTATTGGAATTCAATGAGAACAAAAAATGTTAATTAACTTGTTTCGAGTCTCTCACCACATTAGGGAGGCCCTTACTGGAATGTTCCAACTGGGCGCAGAGATGGTTTGATCTCGAAGTCCGCTGAAGCAGTAAATGAACTTCCAGCACCAACATTCAACTTCAGTGCCCTTCGAGCATCATTTGCTAGCAAAGGGCTGAATCTTTTAGATTTAGTTGTTTTGTCAGGTACTTGACCGATGTTTCAGTATTCAATGTGCAGTTTTTTTTTTTTTTTTGGAGTAACTATTTAAGAGGCGCCGATCTTCACATCATTGTAGGGGCTCACACAATCGGAGTCTCTCATTGCCAAGCATTCAGTAATAGGCTTTACAATTTCAGTGGTAAAGGCGACCAAGATCCCTCTCTGGATAGCTTCTACGCTGCCAATCTGAAGAAGAACAAGTGCAAGACCGCGAACGATACGACGACGATCGTCGAGATGGACCCTGGTAGCTTCAGAACCTTCGATCTTGGATATTATAAACACCTGCTCCAGAGAAGAGGACTCTTCCAATCTGATGCAGCTCTAAGCACAACTCCGGCCACCAAGTCGGCCATCATTCAGTTGCTTAACAATCCCCTCGAAGCGTTCTTCAAAGAGTTCGCCTTGTCCATGGAGAAGATGGGAAGGATCGGGATAAAGACAGGATCTGCAGGTGAGATAAGGAAGCGCTGTGCTTTAGTCAATCACTAAAATTCCTCATTTCTTTTCGTTTCTTCAATTTGGAATTTTGGCGTGCTATGCGAGTTGTCCCTTTGTCTTCTCCAGTTTATTGATGCATTCATGTCGTAATAAATTCAAGCTTCAGGTGTGTCTTCTGTTTGTTGAAACCTTAAAAAAAAAAGAAGGAGAAAAAACATATTTACTAGGAACTCGATCAAGAGATCTTACGATGATAACCTCCATGAAGGGATCCTGCAACCGTGAGCAGGTCACTGCATATGAAATGAGAGGAACTGTATAACGGATATTAATAATTAATCGTTGAATGGCACTTCCATACATGGAGAGGGCCAATTGCAGCCGCCGAAAGCATAAGTTTGGGCTTTGGGTTGTTTGTAGTGGAGGCCGACGATACCATAACAGAGACCCATGAACACTGAGAAAAACCTGAAGGCTATATATGTACATATAGAATTTTAGGCGCATAATTATAATTATAAATATTGAATGTTATCAATTATATAAATTAAAAATTATTGTGATCTTAATTTTGAAATTTAAAAAATTTGATTTAAATGACTTAATTGTTTTGAATAAAATAATATGGATATCATGTACTAATTCTGATTTTTGAAGAGTCAAATTAGAAATAAACAACATTTGAATTTTAGAAATAAGAGATTAGGTCCCAGTTTACAGAACGACGTTTTTCTTATTTTGTTTTCTATCGACAAAACTCTCTATAAATCCTAAAGAAGTCTATAAATTGAACATCATCTCTCAGGATTGATTATAAACTATGAATTCTGATACGCTCAAGCAACTTCATATTTATTACTTCTTAAGAGAAGATTAGGGATTAAGATTTTGCGTTGAAATTTTATAATTTTATCAATTGGAGTCATCTATTTCTAATTCTTAAGATATAATTATAGAATTTATTTTATTTTTATCTATGGTATTATTCATTCGGTTCATCCTTGATTGCTTGTTACTTCGGGAAAAAAAATATTTGTTTTTGTTAATAAAAAAAAGAAATGAAATTTTCCAACCCTTCAATTGGTATCTTGTTCGTTTTTTTCATTGATATAGATTTTTCTTAAGAGACATTCATTTTTTTTTAATCGCCAAGAATCGAAAAAAAATGAAATGTGGTGAAGAAACTTGCGATCAATTTTCATGGAAACGTGGTGTAGAAATGTTTTTTTTGTTAATAAAAAAAAACTTAATATAATTATTCTTATTTTATCCCCTTTTCATCATAATCCATTAAATTAATTAAATTATTTGGATAAAATAATTTAATTTATTTATTTTATAATACGGATTTAAATATTAAATGAATTATATGAATTTCGTTAATATCTATTATTTCAAATTAAATTAAATTTAAATTATATGTCACCAAAGTGACCTTTATTATTTGAAATATTGAGATATTATTTAAGTATTAAAGAAGGTGTAAATGTGTATATATTTATGAGTATTAATTGATCCAAAGGAAAATTTATACTTAACAAAATTATACATTTATTTATGATAATAAATACGTAACGATTATAAGGTTACAATTGCTATTTTTATGAATTTAATGAATCGATCCAAAGATAGATTTATTATTTGTCATGCATTATTATTAGTGTTTGATTATTACAATAAGAGTACCATTTACAAATAATATTACTGTCCAAAGACTTGATATTGTTGTTGCACTAGGTATCTTTAGACGAGATTTACCATTTATTTTAAATTTAATTATAATGAACATGTTAATTATGTTATTGTTCTTGTGTTCTCTTTTCAGCAAGTATTGCTACTATTTCTGCTAATTTAAATTCAGTGTCAGTCCTTAATGATACAAATTTTAAGGATTGGAAGGAGAACATTCTCATTGTTCTTGGCTGCATGGATCTAGATCTTATGCTCATGACAGAGCAACCTACTACTCCTACGGATTCTAGTTCTTTCTTAACAGAGGACTAAATATGAGAAGTGGGATCGCTCTAACCGCATGAGTCTTATGATCATCAAGCGTGGCATACCAGAGGCTTTTAGGGGTGTCGTGTCTCATAGTATCACCAAAGCTAAGGAATATCTCAATGAGATTGAACAGTGCTTTGTCAAAAGCGATAAAGCAGAAACAAGCACACTTTTAAGGCAAGAGAAATATTCGGGAATATATCATAGAGTTTTCCCACTTTGTATCAAAGTTGAAAGCACTTAACCTTAAATTATCGGATGACATGCTTGTGCATTTAGTGCTTATTTCTCTTCTAATATAACCCAGTTTAGTCAGTTTCAAATTAATTATAACTGTCAAAAGGAGAAATGGACTCTTAATGAACTCATTTCATACTGTGTTCTAAAGGAAGAGAGGTTAAAACAAAACAAGGTTGAAAATGTCTATTTGGCAAACACCCCTAAAGATAAGGGCAAGAAAAGAAAGAATGAGGCTACTATAGATCCTTATGTGAAGAAACAAAAGTAGGATAATGACAAGAAAGATTATTTCTTCTGTAACAAGTCTGATCATGTCAAGAAAGAATGCCCTAAGTATCATGCCTGACATGCGAAAAAGGGTACATTTTAAATTTGGTTTGTTCTGAAGTAAATTTAGCTTCAGTACCTAAAAATACTTGGTGGTTAGATTTCGGGGTCACTACTAACATCAGTGTTTCAATGCAGGGTTCCCTGAGCTACCGAAAGCCAAGTGATGCTGAAAGATGCATCTATGTGGGTGATGGCAAGTCGATCGAAGTGGAAGCCATAAAGCATTTTAGATTGTTGTTAAGCACTGGTTATTATTTGGACTTAATAGATACTTTTGTTGTACTGTCCTTTAGACGGAATTTGGTTTTAGTTTCTCATTTGGACAAATTAGGTTATTGTTATTCGTTTGGAAACAGTCACTTTAGTTTATCTATTAATTCTACTATTGTTGGAATCGGTTCACTTATCATTTATGACAATCTCTATATGCTTGCTATAAATGCTTCTAATACCCTACATGTGGAATCACGTGGTACTAAGCGAAAATTTAATACTGAAAACTCAGGTGCATTATGACATAAACGTTTAGGGCACATCTATAGAAATAGAGTTGAACGACTTGTATCAGATGGAATTTTACATTCCCTTAATTTTACAGATCTAGACATTTGTGTTGAATGCATTAAGGGAAAATAAACCAAAAGAAAGAGAGAAGGTGCATATAGAG